>CM074294.1:19177159-19209659 GCA_037194245.1 Opsariichthys bidens | reverse complement strand
CTCAGCCTTCTGTTTCTATACTATAAAAAAAAAAGACTGTCGCAATTGCTTTATTTCAACTTAAATTGTGGTTGAACTTGTTGAGAGAAATTAAATAGCTAAGTTAAAGGTAGGGTAGGCAATTTCGGAGAGACTAGCATTAGCAAGCTACCTTTGACAGCACGAGATGCCGAAGCCGTGTCATTGAATTTCGTTCAGTTGTGTGTTTGCGGATCACTCTGAAATGAATGATTGAATCCTAGCTGTCTCTTATAAAACAGCATTTTTTTTTTATTATTGGTGTAAAATCAATCAATCCAAAACTGTTGATTCATTAAATGATTAGCTGTGTTTATTCAGTTTATTCAGCCTAGTGAAGCCTATGGTGGCCGAGAGAGCTCAAAGCGCTGCGAATAATAAAACACATGCAAATTAAAAAAAGCACATGCAAATAAAAAAAAAAAAAACGTGATCATCAATTTGACAACACATGTGCTGAAAATCCTCACAACACATGCAAACTCAAAAACACGCTACATTTACAAAAAGCGCTTTTTAAAATAACTCCGATTGTGTTCGTCTGAAAGAAGAAAGGCATCAAATAAACAATAGGTCACCTGGGGATTATATGGGCACATATATTATTCATATATGTTCATTTAGTTTCATTTTCATGGACTTTTAGTTCGCTTTTTATTATTACCTTTGTTCACTTTTCCCGCATTTCATTTGATCATCACACCTGTGAGTGTTTTAGTTTATTATCATTATATACTTAAGTTCCTTCGTTTCCACACTTCGTTGTTTGTGCCACGCACACTGTTTTTTCTTGTATTAAATATCTTTGGATTGGAACTTCATCTTTGGACTGTAACATATAAACACATTCAAAAACAATTTTCAGAAATTAATATTTTTATTCGACAAGGATGCATCAATTCGATCAAAATAGGCTGTAAAGACATTTATAAACTTATTAAACTTTTTATTCATCGAAGAATCCTGAAAAAAAAAAAATGAATCAGCACAACTGTTTTCAACATTGATAATAATCAGAAATGTTTTTTGAGCATCAAATCGTCATATTAGGATGAAGGATCATGTGACATGGAAAATTCAGCTTTGATCACAGGAATAAATGACATTTTAATGTATATCAACATAGAAAACGGTTATTTTAAACTGTAATAATGTTTCACAATACAATTTTTTTCGAAAGCAGTGGAGTGCACAGCATATATTTGACTGTTTTCCATTCAGTTGCTGCAATATTTGTTGCTGACAACCGGTTAACGTTCGCTCTGTTCCTTGTACCTGCGCTCTCGTTTGTTCTTTGACAAGAACTATATTTGGCAAGGCTCTCGTCTTCGGTCTCCAGAGCGCACGGCCCCCCGTCGGCCCGTAGTGGTCACGAGTTCTCGGGGCATCGAAGGGTAACGACAGCATCCGGATACGCGAGGTCGCCACCCTTCAGTTGCCATGGTGTCTGTGCGGCAACCGAGGTGAAAATTAAAGATGGTGGGAGGCGTCTCGCGCCTCCTTCCCCGCGTCCCAAGAGAGAGGGAGAGGGCGGCAGATGACAGACATCTCAAGGGCCCGGTCACCCGACGAGAAAGACGGGCGATGGAGAGACTCGCTTGCCTGTTTCATCCAGGGTGGAGTGAGACGCCCTCCCTGCCTTTTTTCATCAGGCACATTAGTGAAATCTCACTATTGTTCGGGCTTAATGCTCACTGGCGACGCTCTGGGTGAAGACTTCTGGAAGGGTTGACGCTGCCGCTTTCAGGTCACGTCTTTGACAACACAATGCATTCAGAGAAGAATAGAAAGAAATGAAGATGTAGCGTCAGGGAGGGGTGGAGAACAACAGCGCGTGTTTGTTTGTCATCATTCACTCATTCGTTCATTCAAACACCTTCAGCAGGTGCTTTTCGGAGCTTTGCACTTTCCCATAGGCATTCAAAAATCTGTCAGTGTTCTTCTTTATGGAAAATTCTTTAGTCTAGGACTGGGATTAATTGGCACTCGGAGACACAAGGCCGTATGAAAGTCTGTGTTGACCCAGATTTTACTAGTTGCTTAGTTGATTTTTGATGAGTACAGATGAGAAATGTTTGGGTGAAAAAAAAATTGAACTTTACGTAAAATTTAGTCAACTTGAAATGTGGAGTTGAACCGTTGAAAGGATTTTATTTTTCCCGAAAATGCCTGTTAATGTTATCGTGTTGGGCTAAAGCTTACTGACTTTACTAACACAGGATATGACTTTCCCAAAAAAAAAAAGGAAAAAAAAAGTACTTGTTGCACAGCTGTTAATAATCGCTTATTAAATCACACTAAAAAGTAAGTTAATACAACTTAAATAAATGCACGGTTTCAAGTTCAAATTTCTAAATAATTTTTTAATTAAACCTTTTAAGTTGCAAACAGTTCTTTTGGCATAATAATCATTACATCAACTTAATATTTAAACTCTAATTTCTGAGTTAATTGGCTTCTTTTTAAAAAATTAAGTTGTAGTAACTTAATGAAATTGGCTCGATAACTTCGGAAATTAGGCAGTGGATGTCTAGTTCCCAGCATGCTTTGCATAGGACTGGATAAGGAGAATAAATGTTTAAATTGATTTGTTTTTAGTGAAGGGAAATACCTGTTAGTGTTATGTTTGACATTTAAGAGTTTTTGGGGTTGTGCTGAAGAGTAGATACTTGAAGGTAAACACTACATTGTCTCTATAAACAATGACGCTAATGCCAGCGACGAGTAATATCTTATATCTATTAAATATACATGTTAAAGAAGTTATATTAGCTTGTGCTATAATAGCTGTTGATTTGAACTGAATTAGATAAGATTAATTGGTTTGGTAGTTGTAGGAACTTAATTTTTTTTAATAATCAACTTAAAGATGTGTGTTCATGCGACAAATTACGAAGTTCCTCTAACTCAGTGTAGCTTAATGGTTGAACGTAAATTCACTCAAAGTTGTCATAACTCAAAAAGATTGATGCAAACTGTTGCATTAATTTTTTTGTTGTTGTCGAGCCAACACAACTGAGTGTGGAATATTGGATTCAATCTTCGATCTGAGCTCATGCACCTCAGATTTAAGGCCTATGATCAAACAATAAAACCTGTGCTAAATTAAAGAAAACTAGTTGGAAAAAAGAGTGAAACCAATATTTGATAACACAGCATAATAAGAGCAATTTAAAAGTCAGATCATTTTTGACCCGAAGCACCCAAAAATGAAATTCCAGTCATTAATTCCACACCCTCATGTCGTTCTACACCCGTAAGACCTTCGTTCATCTTCGGAAAACATAAAGATATTTTTGATAAAATCCAAGAGCTTTCTGCCTTCCGATAGACTGCAACATTATTACCACTTTCAAGACCCAGAAAGGTAGTAAAGACATGGTTAAAGTAGTCCATGTGACTACAGAGAGTCAACCTTAATTTTATGAAGCAACATTGGCCGACGCTGGCCACGCGATCCGCACGACGCATACGTCACGGAGCCAACCGATAATGAGCCGCCGTTCGGAAGTAGAATCCGGAAGCGCTGCAAAGTGTCTGCTTCTGAACAAACTAGGAGACTGACATGGAAGAGAAGAAACTGTTGAATAAAGTTGAATCAAGCACAAAAAGTATTCTGGTCGCTTCATAAAATTAAGGTTGGCCCTCTGTCGTCACATGGACTACTTTAACCATGTCTTTACTACCTTTCTGGGCCTTGAAAGTGATAATTGCATTGCAGTCTATGGAGGGGCAGAAAGCGCTTGGATTTCATCAAATATTTGTGTTCCAAAGATGAACGAAGGTCTTATGGGTTTGGGACGACATGAGGGTGAGTAAATAATGACAGAATTTTTATTTTAAGAAATTTTATTTTATTTTTTGACCTGGATATTTGAGTTATCTCAACAAGTTCCAAGTTATTTTAACACTAAAATTTAAGATGTGATCGCTAATTGCAACATTCTTCTTTTTGTTGTTGTTGTTACAGTGTGGGTCTTATAATGGTCTCGGTATAAGTGTGTGTGTGTGTGTGTGTGTGTGTGTTCTTCACTGTGAGTCAGTGCGGTCAGTGTGGTTGTCCGTTCTGAATGGCGTCGCTCAAACACTATAATCTTCCTCATTTTCGTCTCTCATCAAAAAAGCCAAATAACATTTATTGCCAAATGTCTTTTTTCCGCTGCTGTGTTGATAAAACAAATGTGTTTTTAAGTGTTCTTTGTCCAGGTGTCCAGACGGCAGCGGAAGATTTCCTGAATTTATCATATTACCAACAGACACGTCAGATCCGAGTCACACAGAATGTTATGAAGGATTTTGACACATGCGTGTTCACACACACACACACACACACACACATACACACACACTGGGAGCAACTGCATATTCATAGGGCAGTATGGGGTGAGATTAGTTTTATTGTGAATTAATTTAAAATGTGAATCTCGGATTTGGTGCCTAATCGTCTGAGGTATCACTAAATCAGCATGAAATTTAATGAAGAAAAATCACAGCTGATAATATTTTTATATTTTTAGTCGCCAAGTGTATATATATATATATATATATATATATATATATGCATGTCTGCAGTATACGAACATGAGTTATACGGTTCAGTGTGATCTTGGGAGGAGTAGAGAGAGACTGAGTGAGAAAGGTTGAGAGGTTAGAGTCTATATTGAGGGTGGGGAGCGCTGGACAGCCCGCGATGGCTGCGTTTCCATGCAGACGGGCCAGGCGGGTGGTTTCGGAGGAGGATGTGAAGCGGGGAGCTACACCCTTGTGTTCAGCTTTGTTGTGTGACACACACTCAGCCCACCCTAACATTCCAGCTGCTAAATGTGGAGCTCAGTACAATTGCAGGTTAGCAGAGTTACAAATGAGACCAGCGGCTCAGCTGAGGACAGAGAGGCCCGTACAGAACTTTACCATGGTAACCGTGGTCTACAGTTATTGTTACCGGTGTAAAATCATAATAATGATGGCGCTTTCTTTACACAGTAACACTTCAGAATCGTTTTATGCTCAAATGGTTCTTTGTGTCGGAGTTTAGGGTTCTTTATTCCCGCCTTTTGCTGTCAAAAAGTCCTTTCAAGGAGTTTCTGGAGCTCAGACATCAAACGGCACAGATTGTCAACGAACTTGATATCATTCTGATTTTTTTTTTAAATGTGAAACTAATAGAGGCAGCAAGGTATTATATGACAAAGTAGATATAGGGGTAAAAAGAATATAAAAACTAGTATAAATGTAAATGAACTATTATTAAAGGTGTTCTTTAGAGCATCGTTAATGTTCTATATAGCACTTTCAGGGAATGATTCTAAATGGAACCGATTCTATTTAATAACAACAAATTTTGACCCTAATCTGGTTCTATTGAGAACCATAATTCTTAAGAGTGAGTCTGATATCCTTCAAACGTTGTACGAATCTTTGTGTTTGCGCTGTTGTATTTCTTCGCAACAATTTTATTATATTAAATAGGGTGTTTTGTGGAAACTATGGTTACCATGGTAAATGTTTTGAAGGGCGTGTACATTTTGTATGCATGCATGATTATGAAATATGTTTTAGGATCCATATGTTTGCTCATAACTCTGTGTGTTGGTTCACATAAGGAAAGAATATCTGCTGGGACGATTCTAAATTGCATTTCTGTGCAACAATGCATTCCTGTTGACATATTCACACGTTGAAAAATTTGTCTGATGACAGAACAAGGCTTTTTGTCCTCCTGATGTTTTTCTACATTCAAGTTCTCGGTTGTCATTGATTGTCATTGCATGTATCAAAAGGATCTGTAATGTGTACGGTATATTTTGAAACGAACATACCTGGGCTGGAGCATGCATGAGATGGAAAGTGGATGATCTGCCAAGCATGTACAGTATGGTAACTTTGTTTCAACAACAACACAGTGCCCGTCGCTTTTGGCGTTCCTCAGGGTTCTGTTATTGGCCCTATTTCATTTATTTCTTTTTTTGAGTTATGCACCTATATTAACCCATGGATATAATGGAAATATTCGGTCCTGATGTGTTCATCTTTCAAGCTACAGCAAAGAATGTTTTTCTGGGATTCAGAGCAGATTCTGCGAGGGTGTGAGTGTCTCATAGTTTATGACGACAGAGCAGGTAATGCAATAATCAGAGACAATATGTGACTACTGAGAGGAGAACAATACCACAGACATGCAGTGACACGGGTCAGGGTCACGCTTAATCACTTACATGCACACATTCACCAGGGTTGGGCAGAATTCAGACTTCAAGAATCCTTTTTAGTCCATGAGGGTGAATTTCCACTGAACTGACCATAACAGGCACTATATATCAAGTCTGGTCACCAAAGCTGCATTTATTTGATCAAAACTGCAATAAAAACAGTAATATTGTGAAGTATTATTGCTGTTCAAAATAACTGCATTCTATTGTGATAAACGCAGGGCTGGGTGGGTTACTTTCAAAATGTATTTCACTACAGATTACAAAATACATGCTTTAAAAGTCATTCGTTACATATTTAGTTAGGTTACCCAAGTTTTGTAACTCCATCAAAATACTTTGGAATATTACTAAGTATGTAACACACACAAAAAAGGTAATTGCACGTTTTTTATCTCACAATTCTGACTTTTTTCTCAGAAGCACATGATATAAAGATGCATTTGCTAGTTATAAAGTCAAAATTATAAACTTTTATAAGTTTTAAGTATTTACGTTTTCTACGCAATTCTGGCTTTATAACTTGCAATTGTGAGTTTAATTCTTGGATTTTGGAGAAAAAATATCAGAATTGTGAGATATGTGAGAAAAAGTCGAACTACCAGTGGATAAAATATGAAATTCTGTTGTATGTTTATAAAGCAGTCCTACTTATGTGTCTGAGCTTCACCAAGTATGTAGGTCTTTAAGATTCTTTAAGTTATTGCTTAAAAAAGGGGGATCAGACCTTTCCGAGGCTCTGGAATAGTCTTTCTCAGGAACTTAGAGAGAGGTTACATCCTTAAAAGCTGATGTTAAGAACTACTTCTTGTCTTTAGCCTTTGAGAATCGGTTGTTTTAGGATGTGTGTTGTTTTGATGCAGTGTCACTTTGGTCTACAGTCGTAAGGTGCTTTGTAAATAAAGGGAATGAATGAACCCAGTATGGGTCATATTTGTCGGTTGCATGTCTTTTTCTTTCGTTTTGCTTTGCAGGATGGAGTTTGATTGAGTGACGTCGTGATTGCTGATGACCTACACCTGTGTTGGAACTGATGCCGGCAAATTTAAGGAGTTCCCCTCAGTTGTTGTGATGGCGCTCTCACCTCGTCGTTTTCGTTTAGGCTTATTTTATTCTTAGTTTAATAAATGTTATTCCTTTTTGACCCTGACCCAACGTGCTGTGTCAAATTCACAGGAGTTCACAGTGTCAATCCCGGACGAGCCCCCATTTGTCACGCGGAAAAATGGGGGCTCGTCCGGGATTGACACTGTGAATTCCTGTTCATGATTATTGAAAACGGTTGTGCTGCTTCATATTCTTCTTTTATACCATGATACATTTATTTCAGGATTATTTGATGAATAGAACACTCAAAAGAACAGCATTTCTCTGAAAGAGAATCTTTGTAACAAAATGAACGATCAATTTAATGCATCCTTGCATTCGTTACTAATACTAATACCTTAGTATTCTTTCAGAAATGCTAGTAGTATTGTCATATACATAATGTGTTCAGCTGTATAGTCTAGAATGAGTGTCACACACACTAACACAACTGAACAAAGCTGAGTCATCGCATCTTGGTCATTTGTTTTTTTATACTTTTCCCAAAAACCCACCCACCCTCGCACACACTATGCCAGAGACCACGGGTAACACACACACACACACACCCTTTTCATGGCACACCACACTGCGGGTCTCAGCATCTGCCTGCTGACACACACACACACACAGACAGAGTCATTGTCATAGCCCCCTCCACCCAAACACTCAAACACACTACACCCACCCTCAATGCTTCCCCAAAAAGAGTGTCTGCCCACAAAGTCAAGTTCAAACACACTCGAAAACCCTCTTTGTTCAATAGAGCGAATGTTAAAACACACACACACACACACACACTTCTAAAGAGGACAGAGAGGCGGACTGTGGTTTAGAGTCTGGGGTTTTTATTTAAAGGACGTTAAACCCTTCAGGTGTTCACCCTTTACAGTCCGAACATCATCATGTGTGATGTCATGCTTTATATTTGATGATGATGATGATGATGTTAAAATGCTTTAAATGTACAATGTAACTGCAAAAGCTACCAAAAACAAATGTTTGTGGTTAGTTTTATGACATTTTGTAACATATTTCATAGATTTTTTTTTAGAACCATTAAGTTTTTCATTCATTCATGCAGAATTTTATAGACATTCATTTTATTTTTAGTTAAAGTTTTAATCATTTTGTTTTGACATTTTTGTGGTAACCCTTTACAATAAGATTTCATTGGTTAACATTAGTTACATGAACTAATAACAAACTAAAGTTTGCTAATGTTAATTTCAACATCTACTAATACATTGTTCAAATCAAAAGTTGTATTTGTTACCATTTAATGCCGGACGGCTGTATTTTTATTAACAAAGATTAATAAATACTGTAAAAAAATGTATTGGTCATTGTTGGTTGATGTTAACAAATAAACCTTATTGTAAAGTGTTACTCCTTTTTTAGATTTTAATATTTTTTGTTTAAAATATTTTACTAAATCAAGTTTATCTAAATCTTGCCTTGGCAAGTTTTGAATATTTTATTTAATTTTAGTTTATTTTATTTAAAGTATGGAAAATGTTTTCTGAATGGTTTTGGTGGTAGTTGTAGTTTTAGTAAAAAATGCTGGGTTGAAAATGAACAAACCCAGAGATTGGGTTGTTTTAACCCAGCTGTTGGGTTAATGTTTGCCCGACATGCTGGTCAGTTTTATTTAACTCTTCTACTGTTTAAAAATCACTTCATGACTGACTTAAAATGAACCCAAAATAGGTTGGAAATTAAACACATAATTATAGAGGCAACAATATTAATGAAATTCATAAGAAATTTATTTATTTTTAATTATTAAACATATTAATAAATGTTTATTTCTAACAAACTTCGGGTTCATTTTAAGCGAGCAATACAGTAATTTTTAAACAACAGTTGTGTTAAATAAAACTACCCAGCAGCTTGGGTCAAACATTTAACCCAGCTGCCGCGTTTGTCCATTTTCAACCCAACTTGGGTTGTTTTTAACCCAGAATTTTCAGTGCAATAATCCTTCTGTAATTAAAAATATTAGTATTACAGTATTTATTTTCTATAATAAAGTACTGTTACATTAATGAGCATCATCATTGAGAATGAGTAAAAAAAAAAAAAAAGCTTAAATATAATAATAAACCCCTTATTCCATAAACTGTGGATTTACGAATGAGATCCACAACTTTTGCTTCATGTTTTATTTTTAAAGAATATATTGATTTTGGTGTGAAGTGTTTTATATGTGTGACTTAAGAGCCCAAATCCATTTTAAGACCAGCGCAAATGTAAAATGAAGTTTAAAAACTATTATTTGAGCACCAGCACCTGTCACCGTCAGGAATGATTCCCCTCAGAAATCCAGTTCTGCCCTGTGATTTACAAAGAGTAAATATGCAATTAGTGTAAATAGTTTGGACGCTGGTCACGTCCTCGCAAAACTCGGTGTGTCCGAACCCAGACGTGATTTTTTCGCTCTGCCCAAAAAAAAAAAAAAAAAAAAAAAAACCCCACAGAAACCGAAGTTACAGTCACACCAGGCGGTTTTTGTCCCGGCCTGACGCTGGGGGTGATTATGCGCAGGATTCCAGTCTGTTCGGGGCAGGAAAGGAGGGCAGGGGTTTGGTCTAATTAAACATTAGGCTGGTAAAGTCGTTACTCTTTCTGTGGGTTCGGTTTTGGCGAGTTTTAGCGAGAGCCAGTGTATCCAGTGAGACTTGATTTTTACGCCCCTCTGACACAACAGGGCATGTTTTGAAGACACGAGCGCAGGGTGTGGGGTGACGGCTCGCTCTCCGGTAGATTTCAGTCTCGACCGTGTTGACCTAAGAGTTTTTGGTTCGTATGTTTCCCTGCCACCTTCAGCCTGATATCGATCTGGTGGGTTGAGTTTGTTAACATGCTTTGAAACTCATGGTTTGAAACTGTAGCTACACCCACTGCTTTCATGCTTTCACGGCTAAAACCAAAGCACCGATGATCGGCGTCTGTCGAGACGATAGAGAAGCATCGTGTGTGTGCAGGAGGTGTGCAAATTAAACTGCTGAGTACAGATTATTCTAGATGTTTAAGCTTAACTGACGGGTTTTTGATCGTTTCAGGGGTTTGGCTGCCTCTCTCTTATTTAATCATCTGTCGCCACCTTTTATAAACTCCAATAGCATCATAATTAATCATCAGGGTGTGAATACTGCATTCTTATAAAGCTGCTCTAATTATTGCCACTTTGCTGTGCTTTTGTTCATACATTTTCAAGTTGCATCTACTTTCTTGTCGTCGTCTGGCTACTAACTTAAACGAAGCACCAGATCCTCTCTGCTGTCGCTATACCAAAGACGGAATGAGCAAATGCGGTTGGCAAATCCTCACGTGGGTCGCCGAAACGGGGGGACAGTTTGTGAAAATCTGGTCATTTTAACATTTAAAGTTCATGACATGATCCTCTGGCTGAGAGCAGCAGAGACGTGGAGGTTTAAAGAGTGTCTGCTGAAGTATCTCTCACACACACACAGAAAATGTGGCAATCTGTGCATAACAAGGTGTCCAGACTAGAAAACAGCAATAAAATGTGACTGTCCGACATTCGAGCTAACATCAGCCTCTCAGGAATGCTCATTAAAGGAGAAATTAACCAACGAGTGGGACAGAAGCAGAGTTCACTTAACAACTTTGACACATGCTGTACAGGACGGTCGCAGGCACACAACCCTCGGCGCGTTTCCAGACTTTGCTGCTTAATAACTCGTCGCGTTGTAGTCGTTGTGTGTGCCTTTTGTTTTTCTGTGCATTCCTTTTTGCATTGTAAAAATAAAACCTGTAGCTGTAGTTTGCCCTTTTTTTTCTGACGGATAATTTTGTCAGATAAATGCCTTAACCGAGTTTAGTGTTTTGTTCTCTGTCATGTTTAAAATATTGAAAAAATATACAATAGTTTTCCGTGTGTTTTGATGGATAAAAAAATATATATTCCATCATATATATATATATATATATGTATATATATATATAGATAAATAGATATTTATATTTATTTTTTATATTTATATTTATTTTATGTCCATTTTTTGCTAGTATTTAGTTAACTTGCCCCTTACACTTGGCTTCTTAGAAAACAAATAAATAAATAATTTGACATTAAACGTAATGTCAAACAAAGCAAAGAAAAATCTGATTGAGATTGGCTTCTTATCAAGATCTTTCGCTGTATAGATTTATAAAAATGTTGATTTTTTTTTTTATGGGTTCATTAAATCAGTGCTTTAGTATTAAATGAGAAAATCTGAAAAAGTAAAGATTGGCTGATCAAAACCATCTTTTTTTTTTGTATTTTAAAATGTGATTTATTGCTGACTGCCATTATTCCAGACTTCAAAGTCACATTTCTTCAAAAACATTTCGTGTTATCATTGTCAAAAATAGTTATTAGTATTTTTTTATGGTTTATTTAAGGTTTTTTTTTTTATGATACTTTCAGGGTGAAAGAAAATAAACAAAGTAAAATAATCATAATGATCATAAAAAATACAATAAAGAACTACATAGAAATAGCAGCAATTGTTGATCCAAACCATATTTTGCTTTATATATATATATATATATAGCAAAAGATGGTTTGGATCAACAGTTGCTGCTACATTATATATTGGTTCTTCAGATCTGTGTTTCTGGGTTCTGTAAAAAAAATAGATGCTTCTTTAAAGAAGTAGAGAATAAAAAATGGAACTTAAAATATGCTCTCTTGTGATATCTGTCTCTAAACGCCGAATTGTAACCTTTAAGAGTGTGTATTAATGAAAACTCCTTATTCTGCACTGATAATATCTGTGAGGTGAGATGCAACTACATCGGAAACTGTGTAATAAGGAAAAGTGTCTGTCTCTCTCTCTCTCACCCTCCCTCTCCTGTACCTGACACCTTCTACGTCCTCCATGAACTTCTCTCTTCAGTCCATCTGCCCCCTTACCACCTCTCCCACACTCTCCCGGCTCACCCACCTACTCAACGGGTGCTCACACACTCACCCAGTGCCCGACGACGGCAGCGGGCGCAGCAGGGGGCCTCCCGCAGTTCTGCCGACCACCAACAGGGGGCATCAGCAGCCAGAGCTGTGCAGCACCTGTCTTCATGCATACAGAGCATGTTACCATATTTCTCCAGCATGTATATTGTTTCACTGTATGCACGGAATACTCGGATGACCTGCTGTATTTGCCAAAATGTGCAGTGTTCAGCAGAGCGCTCCACATGAGATCCACAATGGAAAGCACTGTGGTAGTCATGTGACAACAATGTAGCATATTACTGTTTTTGAATATAATTGCAGATTTTCAAACTATTTCACTTATTATTTCATCAAAATAGTATGTAGTGCATAGTGAAACATCACAGTATGTAGTACACAAGTTCCATTCTGGACATCACAGTAGTCTACTCTTATAGGGTAGTAAAATTCTGTCTATTTTCTCACCTTCATGTCATTTCAAACTTCTTCTGCCGAACACAAAAAATGTTTTTGAAGAATTTTGGTAAACAAACATTTTCTGTTCCCATTAACTTCCATTGTACGAGAATTCAAATTTTGGGAACCAGTTTCAGTTTCCAGTGTACATTAATTTTGGTAACCAGTTTGAGTTCACATTAACTTCCATTGTATAAGAATTTAAATTTTGGTAACCAGATTCGGTTTCCATCACTTCTATTGTACATTAATTTCGGTAACCAATTTCAGTTCCCGTTGTACAAAAAATTTTGGAAACCAGTTTCAGTTCCCGTTGTACAAAAAATTTTGGAAACCAGTTTCGGTTCCCGTTGTAAAAAAATTTTGGAAACCAGTTTCGGTTTCCATCACTTCTATTGTACAAAAATTTTGGAAACCAGTTTCGGTTCCCGTAGACTTCCATTGTACATGAATTTAAATTTTGTTAATAAATTTCGGTTTCCATCTACTTCCATTATAGAACAATTTTGGTAACCGGTTTTGGTTCACATTAACTTCCATTGTACAAGAATTTACATTTTGGTAATCAATTTTGGTTTCCATCTACTTCCATTGTGCAAATATTTTGGAAACCAGTTTTGGTTTCCATTAACTTCCATTGTTCCAGAATTTTGGTAACCAGTTTCAGTCCCCATTGCACAACAATTTTGGAAACCAGTTTCGGTTCCCGTAGACTTCCATTGTACAAGAATTTACATTTTGGTAATCAATTTCGGTTTCCATCTACTTCCATTGTGCAAATATTTTGGAAACCAGTTTTGGTTTCCATTAACTTCCATTGTTCCAGAATTTTGGTAACCAGTTTCAGTCCCCATTGCACAACAATTTTGGAAACCAGTGTCGGTTTCCATCACTTCTATTGTACATTAATTTTGGAAACCATTTTCGGTTCCCGTAGACTTCCATTGTTCCAGAATTTTGGTAACCAGTTTCAGTCCCCATTGTACAACAATTTTGGAAACCAGTTTCGGTTTCCATTAACTTCCATTGTAGAAGACTTTTGGTAACCGGTTTCAGTTCCCTGTGACCACAATGTAAGCCAATAGGAATCAAAATTGTTTGGTTAACAAAATTCTTCAAAATGTCTTAAAATCTTCAAATATCATACAAAAGTCATACAGTCACACAGGTTTGGAACAACATGAAGGTGAGTAAATGATGACAGAACTGTCATTTTTGTGTGGACTATCCCTTTGACACAAAAACAATTCTAGCAAATTATTTTACTCATTAGGATCTCTGCTGGTGTGGACTGATGACATATGGTGGACAGCAGTAAGAAGGAAGAAATGAACTGAGACACACACACACACACACACACACACCGATGGTCTGGCTAGCTTTCTGTCCCCACCTGCTGGCTAAAGAGCCAAACACACACTGAGTGAGTAGTTGTGTGTTTGTGACACCTGGTAATCTTCAATTATGTTTAAATGTTCAGTCATTTAAGCTGAACACGGCCGTCAGTCTTCACTGTCTGTCTGGAGCTGTGCTGGAGAAGTGCGATAGAAAAACTCAACTGCATTTTTACATTTATTGTTTCAAGAAAATGTGAGTTGTGTTTGCCTTTTCAAAACTTGTCATCATAATGCTAGAATATTGTGTGTGGTTTCCAGGGTGTTGCTATGAAGTTGCTGTGGCGTTGTTTGGTTACTTGGAAGTTACTAGGGGTTTTTTGGGGGGGTGGTTTCTGGGGCATTGCGAAGCAGTTGCTAAGGTGTGCAGAGTGTTTGTTAGTGTTTCTGTTTGGCTGGACAAGTTTTGTAAGTGTTTTAGCATGTTGCGCTGCTCTTTCTGGGTGGTCGCTAGGGTGTTTGGGTGGTTTCCATGGCATTATCAGACTTGATGAGGCGTTCTGAGTGTTTTTATCAAGGGAAGTACTGGGGTGTTCTGGATAGCTTCCAGAGTGTTGCTATGGAGTTGCTAAGGTGTTCTGAGTGTTTTTTGAAAATTGCTATGTGGTTTCTAGGGAGTTACTAGGGAGGTTTTTAGGCATTGCGATGCAGTTGCTAAGGTGTTTAAAATGTTTTTATCACATTACCATGTTGTTTCTAGGGAGTTACTAGGGTGTTCTGGATGGCTTCCAGAGTGTTGCTATGGAGTTGCTAAGGTGTTCTGAGGGGGGGGGGGGGGGGGGGGGTTTATCACTTTGCTATGTGGTTTCTAGGGAGTTACTATGGTGTTCTGGGTTGGTTTCCAGTGCGTTGCTGTGCAGTTGCTATGGTGTTCGAAGTGATTTTATCTAATTTCTCTGTGGTTTCCAAGGAGTTACTAGGGTGTTCTGGGTGACTTCCAGGTTGTTGCTGTGCAGTTGCTATGGTGTTCGAAGTGATTTTATCTAATTTCTCTGTGCTTTCCAAGGAGTTACTAGGGTGTTCTGGGTGACTTCCAGGTTGTTGCTGTGCAGTTGCTATGGTGTTCGAAGTGATTTTATCTAATTTCTCTGTGGTTTCCAAGGAGTTGCTAGGGTGTTCTGGGTGACTTCCAGGTCGTTGCTGTGCAGTTGCTATGGTGTTCGGAGTGATTTTATCTAATTTCTCTGTGGTTTCCAAGGAGTTGCTAGGGTGTTCTGGGTGACTTCCAGGTCGTTGCTGTGCAGTTGCTAAGGTGTTCAGAGTGGTTTTATCACATTCCTCTGTGGTTTCCAAGGAGTTACTAGGGTGTTCTGGGTGACTTCCAGGTCGTTGCTGTGCAGTTGCTATGGTGTTCGGAGTGATTTTATCTAATTTCTCTGTGGTTTCCAAGGAGTTACTAGGGTGTTCTGGGTGACTTCCAGGTCGTTGCTGTGCAGTTGCTATGGTGTTCGGAGTGATTTTATCTAATTTCTCTGTGGTTTCAAAGGAGTTGCTAGGGTGTTCTGGGTGGCTTCCAGTGCGTTGCTGTGCAGTTGCTAAGGTGTTCAGAGTGGTTTTATCACATTCCTCTGTGGTTTCCAAGGAGTTGCTAGGGTGTTCAGGGTGACTTCCAGTGCGTTGCTGTGCAGTTGCTATGGTGTTCGAAGTGATTTTATCTAATTTCTCTGTGGTTTCCAAGGAGTTGCTAGGGTGTTCTGGGTGACTTCCAGGTCGTTGCTGTGCAGTTGCTATGGTGTTCGGAGTGATTTTATCTAATTTCTCTGTGGTTTCCAAGGAGTTGCTAGGGTGTTCTGGGTGACTTCCAGGTCGTTGCTGTGCAGTTGCTAAGGTGTTCAGAGTGGTTTTATCACATTCCTCTGTGGTTTCCAAGGAGTTACTAGGGTGTTCTGGGTGACTTCCAGGTCGTTGCTGTGCAGTTGCTATGGTGTTCGGAGTGATTTTATCTAATTTCTCTGTGGTTTCCAAGGAGTTACTAGGGTGTTCTGGGTGACTTCCAGGTCGTTGCTGTGCAGTTGCTATGGTGTTCGGAGTGATTTTATCTAATTTCTCTGTGGTTTCAAAGGAGTTGCTAGGGTGTTCTGGGTGGCTTCCAGTGCGTTGCTGTGCAGTTGCTAAGGTGTTCAGAGTGGTTTTATCACATTCCTCTGTGGTTTCCAAGGAGTTGCTAGGGTGTTCAGGGTGACTTCCAGTGCGTTGCTGTGCAGTTGCTATGGTGTTCGGAGTGGTTTTATCTAATTTCTCTGTGATTTCCAAGGAGTTACTAGGGTGCTCTGTGCAGTTGCTATGGTGTTCGGAGTGGTTTTATCTCATTTCTCTGTGGTTTCCAAGGAGTTGCTAGGGTGCTCTGTGTGACTTCCAGGTCGTTGCTGTGCAGTTGCTATGGTGTTCGGAGTGGTTTTATCTAATTTCTCTGTGGTTTCCAAGGAGTTGCTAGGGTGCTCTGTGTGACTTCCAGGTCGTTGCTGTGCAGTTGCTATGGTGTTCGGAGTGGTTTTATCTAATTTCTCTGTGGTTTCCAAGGAGTTGCTAGGGTGCTCTGTGTGACTTCCAGGTCGTTGCTGTGCAGTTGCTATGGTGTTCGGAGTGGTAGTTAGTGTGTTGCTAAATGGCTTTTAAAGTTTTTTTTTTAAGTATTTTAAGCATGTTGCTATGCTGTTTGTGGGTGGTTGCTTACTTTCAACGTCAAGAGTTTTGGTCTGATGACTAAGTAACGGCACATCTTTCCTCAACAAGATGCGTGATTTGAAGAATTTGCGCACTGTTTTAAGGGTAACTGTAAAAAAACAGGTGGTACTGTATGTAGAGTTCAGTCAGATCTATAGATAGGCGAGGGAGCAGGTGTCGAGGTGGCTGAACTCCGGGCCTGATGTTGTTTATGTTTGGGATGGGGCTGTGGACCAGAAGGAAGGGAGGTGGCCGTCCTGCATAATTCCACGTTTCAGTTTTTAAACGCAGGCCACAGCCTCACAGAAATATCATCACGCCGGCTCTCCCTCGCTAATTACTGCCTTCAATACCCTCCACTGGCTCTGCTCGCTCGCTCTGGACAGATCTGCAGTGTTCACAGAGAAAAACAAACGCAAAACAGTCGTTACATGAACCCACTTGTGTTGTGTGTGGAAAGTGGGGCCGTTTTTGGGTGATGTGCGGAAATATGGAATTATAGATTGGTCATTTCTATTATGTGGATCGTTTTGAAATCCCACTCGTGTATATACACAATTTGTTATAATTTATGAAGTATTTCTATTATAGAGCATTGCAGACTTCAAGTTTATTGATTGTAATTTGGTTATTTTGACTATATGACAAGAAAAAAATAGAGCTAATATCGTCATTTTACACGAGGATGTCAACTGTGATTTTATTTATTTTTATAACTTTCAGTTTCTTGTAATTGTATTGCACTTTGGAGCCATTTTTGATATTATCAAACTGATTTCTGTAATTTAACCAAACAGGATGGAATTTTTTAGCCAAGCAAACCAACTAATACGACAAAACATCACAGAATCGATCGAATCCATGGCTTCTGTAAAGAGATTTTAATGATGGAAACTTAAAATATAACACTGGAAAAACTGAAAAATAAACTTTAATATTCCAAAACAATATTTTGATTGTAGAAAAGAAATAAAGCTGTGAAAAAAAACACAGTAGTGAAATTATTCTGTGAAATCAAGCTTTTGTTCACTTATACTGTGATAAAACAAACTAATATGAGTTTCATCTTTAAAAGAAAATCGTTTTAATCCGCAATATTACGCCAAATTAAGACTGACCCAGATCGCACATGTAGTGGTCACATTGTGTGGGAATGTGTGTGTTTGTGGCGCCAGCTCAACCAGCTGAACGTGGACACACGCGAAGGTTCATGACAAATAAACAGTCAACAAATTGTGCCGCCCGAGCCCACTGCCCACACACAGCCTGGCACGACGCCCGCGTGACTCACCCATCTAATGACAGACTATTACAATAAAGTGTGTTGAATCACCGAAACAAACGCAGCGTTCAGATGGCACACATAAAACACTCGGGCTCAGAGCCACATGAGATCTCAGCTCATCAGCATATCAGAATGATTTCTGAAGGATCATGTGACACTGAAGGCTTCACTCTGGGTTAAAAACAACCCAAGGGCTGGGTAAATATGGGACAGGACACATGTTTTACCAAGCAAATTGTGTTGTTTATCTAACCCAGCTGTAACACAGTTCGTAAGAACGGGAAGAAGGAGGCAGGAACCGGCGAACGTTCAAGATCATTTTAATAATAAAATAACCAAATAACCAAACAATAAAACGAAAGCAAAAGGGCGGCAGTTCCTCACGGCGACTGCCGCCCACACAAACAAAATAAAACACCACATAAAGTCCACTCGTCGCTCCTCTTTTATGCTTCCGGAGCTCCTCCGTGAGAGACACGAGACCGGTGTAGCGCGCAGCTTACGCTCATTATCTCTCTTGTCACCGGCCTCGCACCGTTCCCTCACGGCTCTCGTCACACCAGCATAACGGGTTGATTCATTTTTACTATAATACTAGCTCTTTTTTTTTTTTTTACTTCATACATGAATTAACGTTTACGGATAAGTAAGTAAAAACTATTAAAAAAAAGCCACTTTTGCATTACAATTCCTTTATTTTTGATCATTATAGCATATTTAAATGATTTTTTTAATGCATCTTGCCTACATTTGAGCTTGTTTAACAAATATTAGAAGCATTTAGAAGTAATTCAAGTGTAATCGACCGGTGTCTGTTGTCTTTTTTCCACCGTAACGGCGCTGGATCTCGTGCCGGAGATGACTCTCATAACTTCAGACCGCCGTCTGCGTTTCATTTGTAGCCGAAAAATGCTGCGGCTGACTTCATAACCTGTCCTTAAGTAATCAGTGTACAATTCTGAGAACATATTTTAACATCCTAGTTATTTATATTCTGTATCTTTTTTTTTGGATAAAATATATTTTATTCAAGGCTTCCATCACGTGAAAATACCGACACTCGTTTAGTTGACCCCTATATGTTGCTTTGTCTAAATATATGGAGTAATAATGAATTTTTAGATCAAATAGAGACGTGCATCAATTTGACGGAGCTGCACTGCTCTCTCCTGAAGAGGGCGCTGAAACCTCGCGATAAATAACTCAACGCCTGGGTTATTACGTCTGACCCAGGATCTGGGTAACACAAAAACTACCCAAACGCTGATCCGAGAAGGACTTGGGCAGAAAAAAATAACCCAGGATTTTTTCGATTGCGGATCACACGAATACATTACATTTCACAATATATTCAAATAGAATTATTTCACAATTTTACAGTTTTTACTGCATTTTTAGCAAGTTTTTTAATTTTTATATGCTCTTAAATAATCTCACTTTGTCATTATAATTTTTACATTATGGTATTTACAAAGTGTAACGTGCAAAATTATGGAGAGCCACATAAAAATAAAACGAAGAATCAATTCATTCATTTAATAATTCACACATAAAAATGTATATCAATAAATCACTTTTATATAGGCAAATAAATAGACATATTTAAAGTTGTTTATTTAAACGCAGATTAATAGAACAATAAAAAATACATTTGTAAATCATTTTAGCACTCGATTGACAAATGGATAAAGAAAAGCATTTGGCAAATCCTTTTTTAAAAAGCCATTTAAAATTATTTAAAAATGTATTTTTTATTGTTCTATTAATCTGCGTTCAAAAACAGGAATTAAATAAACAGCTTTAAATATGTCTATTTATTTGCCTATATAAAAGTGATTTATTTATATACATTTTTTATGTGTGAATTATTAAATGAATTAATAGATTCTTCGTTTTATTTTTATGTGGCTCTCCATGACTCTTTTTACTACTTTTTTGTAGTGTTCAACAACATCTGATACCACAAGAACACTTTTTTTGGGGAGTTACCGTTATTGTTACAGCTGTAAAATCATAATATGCAACTGCTGTATGGCGTCTTCTTCATCTCCTGTCGCTGTGTTTTGTTTCATTTTTTTATTTATGCAGAAACTGTGGTTGCCAAGGCAAATTAAAGCAAGTGTTGTCAAGCAGCTCCCAGTATAAATAGTAATTAAATGAAAAGGAGGAAAGCAGGTAATGCTGAATAACAACCCGAGTAACAAACTTAAACTAGCAAAACTGTCTGCTATTTGGCATAATTTAGTCTCTCAGGAGGAAACGGAGATTTCGAGGCGCTCCCGCAGAACGGGGGACGGTGTGTGTGTCGAGGGTTGCGTTGGTGACAGGCTGTCCAGGCCGGGCGAGAGATGGAGTGATAGAGGGGATGGAGCAAGAGTCTGCAGTCTGCAGGAAGACGGATCACACCAGGAAGATTAATTAGTCTCTGACAGCGACAGCTAAAGTGTTATTGCCATCTGGAGAGTGAGGAACTTCAGGAGACTTCTGAGTGTCAGTGTGTGTGTGTGTAAGACTTGAGCTTGGCAGTGCTGTTATTGATGAAAACAGTTCTCGCCAAAATGGCAGAGCGACTGAAAGGTGTCGAAGAAGGACATCACACACGATGACCTTCACAAACAAAGTGATAATTGTGTGTGTGTGCGTGTGAACATGTGTTTTTGGCATGTAGAGGGAGGTGACTTTGCGGTTGTCTTTTTAAATCTTCTCAGAACATATAATAAAATGGCCATCAATAGTAAAAAATGAAGAAAAACAAAGTATAAACTTGTTTTCCCTGTGAATTCAAGCGAGCGCACGAACGAACTCTAAACAGCAACTCCATTCTAGTAATCTGTTCAATTTAAAGAAGTATATTTTCCAGTTAAATAGCTCAAATCTCATTTCACCAAGTGTTACCAAAACTGTGTGTACTTTTACTAATCAGTCACAAGAGGGCGACAGTGAGAGGGCTGAAGACGATAGAAGAGGTTTATGACCACTAGGGGGCATCAGAAAACAAAGAAAAGAATTAATGGCCTTTTGTTGGCTATTTCAAACCATTGACTATTCTCTGTGAATGAGAAATGAGTTACTGTGGTTTAGTGATGGTGACAAATTACTTACAAAACAAGTGAAACATCTCAGCCTGTCGTAAATATTACTACAGCACGGCTTGTATCAGAACAATACATTGCGTTTTAGTAAGGGAAAGAATAGTGTTGTACCATGGGCAACTTTTTCGTTTAGTTAAAACATAAAACGGCAATTCATGCCAGTTTAATACTTAGAAGGACGACAACAGTTTTCTTTCATTAGTAGGTGATTTATCAAAGTCGGCTTTATTGTCAATTCTGCCATATTTACAGCACATGCATATAGAGAATTGAAATTCTGTTACTCTCAGACCCTCGAAGCGTACATATAACATGACCCATACGCGAAATTTGTGTTCTGCATTTATCCCATCCATCCCATCCCCATCCCGGGGAGCAATTAGGGGTTAGGTGTCTTGCTCAAGGGCACTTGTCTCGCCACCTTCGATAGAATCATGGGAATCGAACCAGCAACCTTCACGTTGCAAGCCAAACACACACACACACACACACACACACACACACACACACTCACGTTCGTTTTGCTATCAAAGTGAGGACTTTCCATAGGCGTAATGGTTTTTATACTGTACAAACTGTACATTCTGCCCCCCCCCCACCCCCACCCCTAAACTTAACCCTCACCGAAAATGTTCTGCATTTTTACATTTTTAAATAAAACATTGTTTAGTATGTTTTTAAAGCTGTTTGAAAAGTGGGGACATATGAAATGTCCTCATATTTCACGTTGAAGTTGTAATACCAGTGTCACACCCATGTCGTTACACACATTTGTGTCCTGATATGTCACAAAAACACACACACACACACAAGAAATAAAAAAATAAAGTGACGTGAAGATAAAGTGGCAATATGCAAACCAGTTGAATTTACAGATAAATACATTTTATTTGTTTTATTTTATTAGTCGGAATTTATTGGCATGATCTTTTTACAAACATTATCTCCAAAGCTTTAATAATGAGATAAGATGCAATAGAATAGAATACCGCAACCAGATTCAAACATGCTTCTCTCTGAACTCAAATTCCCACAATCCCCGGTTGCCACGTGCGCGTGTCCTGTCAGCAAACCGGACTAAACGTCACATTCCTGCATTCTCATCCCTGCGAGCGTGTGTGTGTGTGTGTGTGTGTGTGTGAGTGAGAGAGAGAGAGAGAGGGACGCAGGCTAATCTCTCCTTCCAGGACAACTCTCTGTCCACGGGAAGCACTCATGACCGGGAGGATTTAACCCCGGAGGACACCCGGCGATCCCCGCAGGCCCGATCGCAGATCTCTGGTGAGTATTTGGGCGCAGATCTGAAGGTCTCGCCGGTTTGGGGTGTTTACTGTGGCGTATTCACAGACTGTGGTTACAGCGCGCGGCCGGATGGAACGTCTGTGATACATTGTAACACTTCACGCTTCAAGCAACTTTGTTGATACATTGTATCGGTTTGATGTGGCGGCAGCGGTGCTTTGATCACAGGCAGATGACAGATGTCTGATTGAAGCTGATGTCGGCTCAGAATCTATTGATCAGTGTGTGTTTTTTGTTTTTATTGTGGCTCTTTTAAAAGTCTCCGGTCATAATAGGGAACTAATTCAGCCATAGAAGTGATGTTCTGTGGAGAATAAACGTGTTCGTGTTGACTGATTAACTGATCTGCTGGTGTTATGGGTCGGTCTATGTAAATAACAGCGCGGTCATTCGATTCCTGCTGGCCGCTTCTGGACAGTGTTACCGGTTTCATATCGTATCGATCTCCGGTGGTTGCGTCAGACGCGGGCAGGGCCACAAACACACGCATATGCCTGCATGCAGTTAAAGAAGCCTGATCTTCCCCTGCTGCGTCCAGCCTCGTCATCAGCAGTGACACGCAGCTGGGCTTCATTTACACCAGCGGCTGACGGATATGTGGGTCTGTTTTGCCTCTGATGCAGCACTGATTATTTGATACTGCAACAAGTAAATATTTTATTCTTATTACTTGCAATTGCTTTTATGCTCCGTTGCAGATTTGATTGAATTTTTGTAAAGGACTGCCTAACATAATCCTTATTAGTTTCTCACTTGAGAATAAATTGCCGTTATGTAAAGAATATTTCATGCAAATAATATATAACAAGTTACTTTACCTGTGTGGTAATGCTTGGGTGCTGATCTAAGCATCATAAGCAGATGTATATACACACACACATGCACTATATATATATATATATATATATATATATATATATATATATATATATATATATACACACACACACACACACAAACATATATATATATATATATATATATATATATATATATATATTCGGTATGTGTGTGTCTATACACATAGACGCACACATATGTATGTTTATAGAGTGTGGAGAAGTATTTGACAGTCCCTCCAGAATTTTTGTGATTGTTGCAGGCAAAAATCCTTGATTTTGCGGCACGTTTTCTTAAAAAATGCGATGGAATATGCGGGATATTTTTTGCAATTTTATGCGATGAAATTGCGGGAACTTGCAAAAACTGCGGTTTGATGCAAAAGAGGAAAAAATGTAAAGAGTCATTTCTTATTACTTCCTGTGATGAGCAAGCTACTAAATCGCAGAAAAACTTTATTCTTTATTTTAGATGTATTTTATTTATTTTTATTTCAGAGCTTCATTAACACACGGCTCAAACTTAGAAAACATTGAGTCAAACAAGTTCTGTCGCTTTGCAAAAGGAAAATTCAACAACTTCTGTAAAAATGAGTAAATAAAATATAAAAAAGTAAAATGTGTGCTTCCTGTTTTACAGAGGTAGCTGGACAAAACAGACATCTTCTGTTAAATGAAGTGCAATCTCTTACTGCAACGTAAATTATTTTACACACTACTAATATACAGCGTCGTCTGTGGTCCGGCACGCAGTTGCACGGAGTGCAAAATAATTTGCCGCCACTATCATGTGACACACCGGAAAACTGCTTCACGCGCTCTTTTGCGCTTATTTTTGTTGGCAAATGAGAATGATCTGCGTGCTTAATGATGTTACGTCACTTCATAAGGTTCCCATGGCAACAGGGGGAAAATAATGGCACTTTACTTGTGTGAAGTAAATGCAACATTTTTAGAATACATTTTAAAATACAGGAATTATGAAATCATGCTAGCCCCGCATATTTTGCTTGCTGAAATCGGCTATTTATGCGGCGAAAGTGTGGCGTATTTGAAAAACTTTGGCTGATTATGCATGAAATCAAGCGATCGCATTATCCCGTTTTTTTAGAGGGACTGATTTGATGCACTGCCGATTTTGCCGGTTTGTCCACTTGTAAAGCATGTAGAAGTCTGTCATTTTTATCATAGGCACTCTTTAACTGTGAATGACGGAATCTAAAACAAAAATCCAGAAAGTCACATTGTATGATTTTTAAACACTAATTTGCGTTTTATTGCATGACATCAGTATTTGATCACCTACCAACCAGTAAGAATTCCGAATAAAAGACACCTGTCCTCACACTCCATCAAACAGACTCCAACCTCTCCACAATGGCCAAGACCAGAGAGCTGTGTGAGGACATCAGGGATAAAACAGTAGATCTGCACAGACTGGGATGGGCTACAGGACAATAGGCAAGAGCTTGGTGAGAAGACAACAACTGTTGGCGCAATTATTAGAAAATGGAAGAAGTTCAAGATGACGGTCAATCTCACCTCGTGGGGCATCAATGATCATGAGGAAGGTGAGGGATCAGCCCAAAACTACATGTCAGGACCCGGTCAATGACCTGAAGAGAGCTGGGACTACAGTCTCAAAGAAAACCATTAGTAACACACTACGCCGTCGTGGATTAAAATCCTGCAGCGCACGCAAGGTCCCCCTGATCAAGCCAGCTCATGTCCAGGCCCGTCTGAAGTTTGCCAATGACAATCTGGATGATCCAGAGGAGGAATGGGAGAAGGTCATGTGGTTTGATGAGACAAAATTAGAGCTGTTTGCTCTAAACTCCACTCGCTGTGTTTGGAGGTAGAAGAAGGATGAGTACAACACCATCCCAACCGTGAAGCATGGAAGTGGAAAACATCATTCTTTGGGGATGCTTTTCTGCAAAGGGGACAGGACGACTGCTCCGTATTGAG
The DNA here is from genome assembly GCA_037194245.1 of Opsariichthys bidens. Classification (NCBI taxonomy): domain Eukaryota; kingdom Metazoa; phylum Chordata; class Actinopteri; order Cypriniformes; family Xenocyprididae; genus Opsariichthys; species Opsariichthys bidens. The sequence continues at coordinate 19,184,380 of CM074294.1, read as the reverse complement.
GGGAGGATGGATGGGGCTATGTATCGTGAGATCTTGGCAAACAACCTCCTTCCCTTAGTAAGAGCATTGAAGATGGGTCGTGGCTGAGTCTTCCAGCAGGACAACGACCCGAAGCACACAGCTAAGGAGAGGCTCTGTAAGAATCATCTCGAGGTCCTGGAGTGTCCTAGCCAGTGTCCAGGCCTGGACCCAATAGAAAATCTTTGGAGGGAGCTGAAAGTCCGTATTGCTCAGCGACAGCCCCAAAACCTGAAGGATCTGGAGAAGGTCTGTATGGAGGAGTGGACCAAAATCCAGCAGTGTGTGCAAACCTGGTCAAGAACTACAGGAAACTATGATCTCTGTAACTGCAAACAAAGGTTTCTGTACCAAATATTGAGTTCTGCTTTTCTGATGTATCAAATAATTGTCATGCAATAAAATGCAAATTAATTACTTAAAAATCATACATTTTTTGTTTTAGATTCAGTTGAAGAGTACCTATGATAAAATTACAGACTTCTACATGCTTTGTAAGTAGGCAAACCTCCAAAATTGGCAGTGTATCAAATACTTGTTCTCCCTGTGTGTGTGTGTGTGTGTGTGTGTGTGTGTGTAGGCTATATATATATATATATATATATATATATGAGAGAGTGGAGTGAGGGGCCGTTCACATATCGCTTCTTTTGCACGCGCATATTCATTATTTCTTATGTAGGCACGCGGCAAGCGCGATCAAAATGGAAGCAACGCGGCCGCGCTTTCCACGCTTTTTTAGGCGCGATATGTGAACGGTCCGGAGTTGGCGGATGCGCCCGTGTCGTTCAGATCCGGTGTGTGGGAACATTTTGGATTTCATGTTACTTACGATGACAACGGAAATAAAACCGTAGATAGAACTGCGACTGTGCAAGAATTGTGCAAAATGCATTCAATATGCTAATGGAAACACTTCTGATATGACAGTTCATTTGAGAAGACATCAGCCAATGTGTGGATGAGCACAAACAGGAGCACAAACTTCTACTGTTCGCAGCATTGAAGAAACCTCTCAGTGACTTGGCAATATTTATGTTATTACATTATGTTATATATTTATGTTTAAAGTATTTTGACTTGTTTAAAAGACAGAGCTTTTAGAGTTCCTGTCTTTGTCTTTTAAAATATATTTTTTTTTGTTAGAGCTACACCGAAGTTGGCAGTTTGATAAATGCAAGTTAATTTCAATCTTTGTGTGCTAAAAAGGCACAAGTTCCTGTAGAGATAACAACACACATGCTCCTTTTTTTGCCAAACAAACGAAAAGCACGTCATCCTCAATGTCTTCACTCTTACTGTATCAAAATCTCACCAGCTTTTACTCGGAGACGGTCCCAATAATGTGCTTAAAGTCAAGTCAGGTTCAGTTAGTGCATGATTACATTACAAAAATGTTAATACTGTATCCTAAATTGTGGATAATTAAGCTAACAAGCTATATATCATATGCTGAAGGAAATTTCTTTAGATTGAGTGTTAAAGATTAAAAGAAAAAATAACAACAAGAACCGTACAGAACTGAAAACCGTGATACGAACCGAACCGTGGGTTTTGTGAACTGTGCCACCCCTAATATATATATATGTATATATACACACACATATATGTGTGTATATGTGTGTATGTGTGTGTATGTATATATATATATATATATATATATATATATATATATATATATATATATATATATATATATATATATATATATATATATATATATATATATATATATATACGCACACACTTTGTGTTTTCATGTTTTATGGGGACATTCCATAGGTGTAATAGTTTTTATACTGTACAAACTGTATATTCTGTCCCCCTACACCACCCCTACCCCTAAACCTACCCGTCACAGAAAATGTTCTGCTATTTTAGATTTTCAAAAAAGATAATTCTGTTTGATTTATAAGCTTGTTTCCTCATGGGGACCAAAAAATGTCCCCACAAGATCAAAATTTACTAGTATTAGTATACCTGTGGGGACATTTGGTCCCCATAATGTAGGGAAAACCCATATGTGTGTGTGTGTGTATATATATATATATTCGATAATATATGTGTATACATATATATTATATTATATTATATGTATGTATGTGAAGGCGTAGATTTAAGCATGTGTTGTAAATGCAGTCAGTGTAAACATTTGAAGAGTTATGTGAAATCCTATAAATCACTGAATTTCTCAGTAGGCCTATATGGAGGTATGTGTGAAAGACATGTCTATACAGGCACATGTCAGTCTGAGAGCATCATATACTTCTTCTTAAACCTGTTAAAGAAGTCATTGAGTGAAACTGTTACTGTATCTGAGAGGCTGCAGTGGGTTCAGTGTGATCACGCTCTGTTCTGTGTGTGTTTACAGCAGGTTTCACGAGAGGTGTGTGTGTGTTTGCAGGTAATGATGAAATTCTGCATGATGTCTGGATTGTCCGGTTTCACGAGGGATCTTGAATGAGCCACAAAAACTATTAATCCGTGAGCTGAATATATTTATTGTCTTACAGTTATTTTTGCTGGAACGTGGTAAATGTGGCTCGTTGTTATGGTTCTACTTTCTGAGCGTTTGTCTCTAAACCTTTTATTTACATAAAAAAAATATTCAAAACATTAGATTTGCTATTGTTTGACTCTAAGTATTGACAGATAATAATGGGGGATGATTTATATTAAACACTAACATCAACATTCCACCTTGTATAAAATCTATTCCTTGACAAAAAGGGCTTTGTTTGGGACATAGAGCAGTGCTGATAGGGCTGTTTTCAGCCGCCCACCGTTGATTATCCAATCCCTGCTGCCCTCATCGTGAACTAAGATTCTGATTGGTTGAGTCTGACACTGTCTGTTGGTTTGATTGGGCATTTGTGGTGCTGTGTGAGTTGGAATGTGTGTGGAATGTGCTCACTTCCTGCTTCTTCGGCCAATCAGAACGGCCGGATCTCATCACATTCCTTTGGGATTCGAATCACATCATGAGTGTGTGAGAGAGGTAGAGACATTTGAGTGCTGTGTGTGTGTGTGTGTTGTCTGTAATTGAGTTTTGTGGGTCAGTAGTTAAAAGACAGGTCATCTCATGTCTTGCGTCTTCAGAATATTCTCATATTATTGTACTTGTGTTACAGAACGGCCATTTTAGACCATATAAAGGGTGTAAGTCCTGCTAAATGGAAAGATTTTACTAATTAACCTGATTGATAATTGCTAAATGCTTAATCTTGATTAATGTAACATTTTACCTCGATTACGATTGTTTTTTTTGCTCTCATACTTCACTAACAAGGGTTGTACGGTAAACATGCTTCACTGTTAAGGGTGGGATTTATTCCCAGTGACATAAAGGCTCACTTTCAGCTGGTGTTTTATCTTCGGGTCGTGACATTTCTTAGATTTCTGCTCATTGTTAATCAGATACTGACAAATCAGCAGCATGAATTAGTTATACCGTCTCTCTATTAATTGTGAAGCTGTGGGTCGTGAGCGGTTACTTCAGAAGGAGAAAATGTATTTGCTCTAACTTGAGTTTCTAAGCTACTTTAGTGATAAATCACAGGAGAACGAGTTTCTGCTGTTCGTTGCTCTGAGTGTTCGTGTCCCACAATGCATCTGCTCAATACAAATCCAATGGTCTAAAATCGCTTGAATGTCCAAACTGGCAAGCCTTAAAAACACATACAATTGACTCTTTGCAAACAGTTTGATTGACAGGCGATCTGACCAATCGTAACCCCGAATCTGCCATTTTGTGCAACAAAGCGGTCAGGGGAGTTAGTAGATTAACGTTGGTGAACTTGAACGTCTTTCCGCGCTTGAAACAACATTCCTCCTGATGTTCATTCATGTTTATTTGATGCTATAAATGAACTAGTATGAAGAGATGATCGAGGAGCTACAGCGATCTGTCACCACACATTAAACACACACTAGACGCTATTAATTGATTAAACTTCTTTAAAAAATTACAATATTTTAAATATGAAACTGTTTCATATGTTGTCAGTGTCCTCTTTGCTCCGCGATGTATTTTTCACGGCGTGAGAGCGTGATGTGTGGCGTGAGAGCGCATAGCAAGAGTATCTAAAGGGGGCGGGGCTTTGCGAAGAATTGAATTTCGGTTTCAATTAGTTAGTTGTACTGCCCTACTAAATGATAAACGAAACTGCTGCGCATTAATCTTGCTGTATGATTTCTTGTTCAATTAGGGGTTAGATGTCTTGCTCAAGGGCACTTTAGTCATGGTATCATGTCATGGTTTATTCACAATCCCCACTTTCAATACCTGCCGGCCTGGGAATCGAACCGGCAACCTTCAGATTACAAGCCCGACTCCCTCACCACTAGGCCACGACTACCCCATGTAGTGTTTGTAGTGTTAAAGGGATAGTTCACCCAAAAAGGAAAATCATCCCATGATTTGCTCACCCTCAAGTCATCCTAGGTGCATAAGAGTGTCTTTCAGATGAACACAATCTGAGATGTATTAAAAAATTTCCTGGTTCTTCCAAGCTTTATGAAGGGAGTGAATGGTTAGTGAGGTTTTGAAGTCCAAATAAGTGCATCCATCCATCGTAAAGATAATCCATACGACTCCAGGGGGTTAATAATGTTTGGTTTTGTCCTCCGCGCTTCCGCGTTTGTCAATACGTTACGCTTCCATCACAAATCGGCCGTCTGGCAGAAGCTAGTTATTGTAGTTTTAAATAAGGATATTTTTCTTAGAAAAACGCATCGCTACAGAAGGCCTTTATTAACCCCGTATGGATTGCTTTTATGATGGATGGATGGCTTCAAAATGTGAACTGTCCCTTTTTAATGCTTTTGCGTACCGGAAACATGTAACATAATCGTGTGCATGTTTTGTGCCGCTGTAACCTTGAGTTGAAATTAGTGCTGCAACGATGCGTCGACGTCGATTACGTGAAATGCGTCGACGCGTCACACTGTTTACATTCATCTGGCGTAACGGCGGCTTCTGCTCTGGGAACGGAGAAAGTTCCATTCTATCACAAAAACCAAGACCACGATGATCAAAAGAATGGGAATACTTTAAACCGAGGCCGAATAAAACGCTCCTTTGTTCCCTTTGCAAAACCGAAATGGCGTCCCACCTATGGAATTGGATCTCTGCCGAACTCTGCAAGATCATATTTTTAGCGTGCAAAAGGGCATTTCGCACGCACGTGAAAATATTTAGAGCGAATGAAAATCAGTTTTGCATTTCGAGGAAGTTTATTTGGATGTGCGCGGACGTTCTCTTTCGCACGTGCGAGGTTTCAGTTCCTCCCGCTCCCGATTCCCGCCCCGCGCGCTCGCTAAGCGCCGACCGCTCGCCTGCTCGACACAAACCAGCGTTACAATGTGCCAAAATTTCAGCCAATCAGAATTTAGCAGCCTCATCTCCATCTCCCTTGACAACCAATCACAAGACTCCCTGCATTACAGGAAAAACACACGGTTCAGGAGACGTTTGTTCAATGGCTTGAACACTATCAAAGTTCCTTTAAGACTGTATAGAAAGTCTTTGACACTCTTCATTTTAAAGTTCAGATGTCCACCACTGGACGAACACACATAATGACTTATTTTTAATCAAAATCAAATCGTATTATTACATAATGGCGTGTCCCGGTGTTTCTACACCTCAATGAACTGCTAAATTAGTTTGAACTTCTTACGTAAAAAAAAGATCAGTAGATTAATAAAAAAAAACTTAATAAAAAATAATCAGTAGAGTAGTTGACTAATTGAAAAAATAATCGTTAATAGAAATGAATGCATTTGAAATGCGTTTTAAAAAGCTTTTGTTTGGGGCTTCATTGGCGATTAGCTGTTGATTTATAGATGTTGTTGTTGAGTTTTTTGGGTTGTACTTTAAATGTTTAGAGACTAGATTAGTTTACTTGATGTTTGAGGTGAGTTCTTTTGGATCTGTTTGGTTGTAGTTTAGCTTCTTTAGAAAATGATGAAGAGTTTAACAGTTATTTTGGTATTGTGATAGACTGATTATATCAGCAAGGCCAATTAAAGACGCCTACATGAAGATGTGAGCGGCAGTGGCGTTCAGTGAGGCCTGATCACTTGATATATGAGCATCGACGTCCAACAAGATCTGATCTGTGAATGAATCCTAATTGGTTGTGGGTGTAAAACGATAAGCTGGTGTGTTGATTCCTTCTTGGGTTGTTTTGAGTTAAAAGGCGGTCACATGTTGGAGAATAATAACGTACAGTGATTTGATGTTGTAGTCTGAGTGAACGTTAGGTATTGTTCTAGCTGCAGAACAATAGGTCTATTGTTTCTCTGGTGAGCTTCAGTTTTACACCACTATTATTTCCACCAATAAATCCCTTTCCTGTGGCTTCCTAAACCTCTGTTCTTAGCTTTCCTAAACCTGAAAGTACACCATAAACACGAATAAGTTAGGGTTACTCAAAAAAATTGAGTTATGATGCTCTTCACCGAGTGTTTACACACATACAGATGCTTCATTTCCACTGCTCCCGTGTGTATCTGTACACATGTTTTTGAAGTGTTGATCATTGTAGCCAATCACAGATGTATCTGTTGAGTACATGAACATAATGGCCAATCAGGCGTTTACGAATCTGCTCAACAGCACTGAAACCCCAAGAGGTAAATGCTAGTATTTAAAATTTCAGTGTCAACTTTGCACCATAGTCAGTACTTTTGACAACACTAATGTCACTAATGGATTTCGGTTTAGTTCTGATTAATTTTGCAGCCTTACCCACCACCGAAAACACACTGCATTGAGTAACGGGGTCATGCGGTTGGTTAAGGGCAGACTTTAAACTGCATGTCTGTGTGGTGTCCAACAGTTTTTGGAACTGTAAATCAGGCCATTGATCTGTATGGATTTTGTGATAATATTAGATGAGAACAGTAGCATGCGCACACACACACACACACACACACGTTGTGTTTTCATGTTTTATGGGGACATTCCATAGGCGTAATGGTTTTCATACTGTACATTCTGAATGTACAATTCTACACTAACTCTACCCCTAAACCTACCCATCACAGAAAATGTTCTGCTATTTCAGATATTCAAAAAAGATAATTCTGTATGATTTATAAGCTTGTTTCCAAGATCAAAATTTACTAGTATTACTATACCTGTGGGGATATTTGGTCCCCATAACGTAGGGAATACACACACACACACACACACAC
>CM074294.1:19154659-19169659 GCA_037194245.1 Opsariichthys bidens | reverse complement strand
ATATCCAGAGGGATGAAATTCTGCGTGAAATGACACACATTCATTGTGACGAGCACCATTATGAGACCGGCTAATGGAAAAGCCCTAATGGGAGCAGAATTACTCGTATTCCTGGCTAAACATTTTTTTTGAGGCTTTTTCCGCTAGCTGCTCATTAGATTAAAGCCTCTGTGCACACCTAATTTAAAGAATTGTTTTGTTATTTGACATTCATGTGGGCGGGGTTTGATTGGACATTTGTAGTTTGCTATTGGTGGATCTCATGTGATTGACAGGTTGCCCCGCCCTCTCGCCCGTCATCAGAGATGTAGCTGCAGGAGGGAGGGGAAGTTATTGTGATTAAAGATTATGAGGCACATGAAGAAAATCATTGCAATTATCATTTGCAATTGATCCTTCGCAAAGACCCGCCCCCTTTAGTTACTGTTGCTATGCGCTCTCACGCCACACATCATGTTGTCACGCCGTGAAAAATACATCCTGGAGCAAAGAGGACACTGACAACGTATGAAACAGTTTCATATTTAATATATTGCAATTTTTTAAAGAAGTTTAATCAATAAATAGCGTCTAGTGTGTGTTTAATGTGTCGTTACAGATCATCTCTTCATACTAGTTCATTTATAGCATCAAATAAGCATGAATGAACATCAGAAGGAATGTTGTTTCAAGCGCGGAAAGACGTTCAAGTTCACCGACGTTAATCTACTAACTCCCCTGACCGCTTTGACGCACAAAATGGGTTATGATTGGCCAGAACAACTTGCTTACATCATGCAACTTGATTTGTTTCCATATTTACAGTCTTTTTATTTTTGCAAAATGGAGAAAAAATATTGACGACTCATTCTGCACTATACAGATTTTTGTCCAATCAAATGCAAATGAAAGAGCAAGTAGAAAATCGTGTTTCATGGCTTTAATATAAATACAAACAGTTGGCTATTTATAAAAAGGGCGACGAGAGACTTCCTGTTTCAATGGAAAATATGTCAACACCGGAATAAGGTGAATCCAGGAGAGCCGCGTGACTCACATGTAAGTTCAAAATCATGTTGTTTAAGCTCACAAATTTAATTTAACTTCCTTGTAATGTTAAATGGAACATTGTTGTTGTGATAAATTGTCCCCGCAAAAATGGCAATATCCTTGTCCTTGACTTTTGTTGGTCCTCGATGGCTTATAAATCATATTAAGTGATGTTGTTTGAAGAAGTAAAACTGCAGAAAGTTTTCGGTGATGTGCAGGTTCAGGGTTGGGGAGAGAATATACAGTATAAAAACCATTATGTATGAAAACAGTCGTGTATGTAAACCGATAGAGCTGAAACGCTCGAAGGACATTGACAGACGATCATGGTGGAGTCAGTAGAGGTCGGAGATCTCAAATCCTCACTCGTCTCATTAAAGCCGTCCATCTGAGTCTACTGACAATGAAAGTTCTCACGCTTCTAATCCCGTTGATCTCTCCTTCTTTCTGTTTCTCCTCAGCTGTCCTCCTTCAGCTGAAGTGTGTGTAGTATTGAGTCTTACTGTCATTAGACTGAACAGCTGATATCTCTCGCTCGCTCACTCGCTCACACACTCACTCTCACACTCACACTCACTCTCACACTCATTGACTCACACGCTCGCTCACTCTCACACACACTCACTCACACACTCACACTCATTCACTCTCACACTCACAGACTCACTCACACACTCTCACACTCGCTCACTCACTCACACACTCACTCACACTCTCACTCTCACACTCACACACTCACACTCGCTCGCTCACACACTCACTCTCTCACTTACTCACTCAGACTCACACACTCACTCTCACACTCATTCACTCACTCTAACACTCATTCACTCACTCACAGACTCACACACTCATACTCACACTCACTCACACACTCTCACACTCACAGACTCACTCTCACACTCACTCACTCACTCTCACACTCACTCACTCACTCACAGACTCACTCACACACTCTCACACTCACTCACTCACTCTCACACTCACAGACTCACTCACACTCACACGCTCACTCACTCTCACACTCACAGACTCACTCACACACTCACTCACACTCACTCTCACACTCATTCACTCTCACACTCACAGACTCACTCACACACTCGCTCACTCACACGCTCGCTCACTCACACGCTCGCTCACTCTCTCATTCACTCACTCACACGCTCGCTCACTCACACGCTCGCTCACACACTCACTCACACTCTCACACTCACTCACACTCACTCACACACTCGCTCACTCACTCTCACACTCACTCACTCACAGACTCTTACACTCTCACACTCCCTCTCACACTCTCACACTCCCTCTCACACTCTCACACTCACTCTCACACTCACTCACAGACTCACTCCCAGACTCACTCATAGACTCACTCACACACTCTCTCACACTCATTCACTCACACACTCACAGACTCTCTCACTCACACACTCACTCTCACACTCACTCATAGACTCACTCTCACACTCTCTCACACTCATTCACTCACACACTCACTCTCACACTCACTCATAGACTCACTCACACACTCTCTCACACTCATTCACTCACACACTCACAGACTCTCACTCACACACTCACTCTCACACTCACTCACACACTCACTCTCACACTCATTCACTCACACACTCACAGACTCACTCACTCACACTCGCTCGCTCACTCACTCTCACTCACACTCACTCACTCACTCAGACTCACTCACTCACTCACACACTCACTCACTCACACTCACTCACTCACTCACTCACTCACACACTCTCACACTCACTCACTCACTCACTCACTCACACTCACTCTCACACTCACTCTCACACTCACTCACTCACTCACTCACTCACTCACTCACAGACTCTTACACTCTCACACTCACTCACTCACTCTCACACTCACTCACTCTCACACTCATTCACTCTCACACTCACAGACTCACTCACACACTCTCACACTCACTCACTCTCACACTCACAGACTCACTCACACTCACACGCTCACTCACTCTCACACTCACAGACTCACTCACTCACACTCACTCTCACACTCATTCACTCTCACACTCACAGACTCACTCACACACTCGCTCACTCACACGCTCGCTCACTCACACACGCTCGCTCACTCACTCATTCACTCACTCACACGCTCGCTCACTCACACGCTCGCTCACACACTCACTCACACTCTCACACTCACTCACACTCACTCACACACTCGCTCACTCACTCTCACACTCACTCACTGACTCTTACACTCTCACACTCCCTCTCACACTCTCACACTCACTCTCACACTCACTCACAGACTCACTCCCAGACTCACTCATAGACTCACTCACACACTCTCTCACACTCATTCACTCACACACTCACACACTCACTCTCACACTCACTCATAGACTCACTCTCACACTCTCTCACACTCATTCACTCACACACTCACTCTCACACTCACTCATAGACTCACTCACACACTCTCTCACACTCATTCACTCACACACTCACAGACTCTCTCACTCTCACACTCACTCTCACACTCACTCACACACTCACTCTCACACTCATACACTCACAGACTCACTCACTCACACTCGCTCGCTCACTCACTCTCACTCTCACACTCACTCACTCACTCACTCAGACTCACACACTCACTCACTCACACACTCACTCACTCACACTCACTCACTCACTCACTCACACACTCTCACACTCACTCACTCACTCACTCACTCACTCACACACTCTCACACTCACTCACTCACACTCACTCTCACACTCACTCACTCACTCACTCACTCACTCACAGACTCTTACACTCTCACACTCACTCACTCAGACTCACACTCACTCTCACACTCACTCACAGACTCACTCATAGACTCACTCACAGACACACTCGCTCACACACTCGCTCACACTCACTCTCACACTCGCTCACACTCACTCTCACACTCACTCTCACACACACTCGGTCACTCACTTACACACTCACTCACACACATGTTTACATTCTCTAAAGTGGTTGATGTGGAACACATAACAAAAAATAAGCATGGTACTTTTGAAAGAAGTCTCTTCTGCTCATGCATCTATTAAATCAAAAAGAGGATAAAAACAGTAATATTGTGAAATATTAAAATTTTAGATCGGCCTAATTGTTTCTATTTGAATATGTTGTAAAATGCAATTTATTCCTGTGATTTTCAGCATCATTACTCCAGTCTTCAGTGTCACATGATCCTTCAGAAATCATTCTAATATGATGATTTGATGATTAAGAAACATTTCTGATTAATATTATGTTAAAACCTGTTGTGATGATTCATATTCTTTTGGAAACCATAACATATATTGTTTCTAGGATTCTTTGATGACTAGAAAATGGAAAAATTGCTTTTTTAGAAATCGTTTTTTTAAGGTCTGGTAGAGACTACAATGAGCTTATTCCCAGATTGGTTACATCACTCACCCCAGAATTTACATAAACCCCACCCCCGAGAACTCACAACAAAGGGGGCGGGGCGGGGCCATGTTGGGCTGCTTTAGAGAAGAGGAAGAGTTGTTGTAGTCGAGTGTTGTTGATGTCATCATTTTACGCCGGACTGCTTCACAAACGAGGGTCGATTCAAGGAAAAAAGATGAACATGACGACACATGCTAGTGACGAGTTGATCAACTCCACAGCAACTCCATCAATTTATCCACTAACCGTTCAGAAACGACTAAAAGTTGGAACTTCTTCCTGAGTCTCTCCATCAGTGTCGACTCCGGTTTGAACAATGTAAGGATGAACACCGTCTGCGTGAGATTCTCCAGCTTTGTTGTTGTTGAGCCTCTTCTGGAAAGGGGGCGGGAGCAGCAGCTCATTTGCATTTAAAGGGACACACACCCAAAAACAGCGTGTTTTTGCTCCTCACACCCAAATAGAGGCAAATTTAACACTATAATAAATGATCTGTGGGGGATTTTGAGCTGAAACTTCAGACACATTCTGGAGACACCAGAGACTGATATTACATCTTGTGAAAGAAGCATTATGAGGACCCTTTAAAAAAAAAGACTTTTGAACAGTAGTGTAACTTTGGGTTTTTTATGGTACACACTTCTGACCATTGAGGAACAAATGATCTGACCCACAGTTTTGGAAATCTGATACATCAGCCTAATGTAAGTATATTCAACACTTTCTACAATACAGAGAATAAAGCGAGAAAGCAGCACTCTATCACCGTCATACCACATTTTCTATAGTCTATAATTAGTTGCCTACATGGGTGAGATGTTTAGGCCTTGTTTTGGTTTTGTTTCTCATTGTTCCCTTTGTTCGGTTTTCCCGCTCTTCATTAGTTACTATGGATATTGATTAGTCATTTACATCTGTTGTATTTTTCCCTTGATTACTCTGTTTGTAAGCCCTTAGTTTCCTTTGTTCAGTGTCTCATTTTACAGTGTTGTTTTAGTGTGGATTTATTGAGTTTATTATTTTTTTGAATGTGCTTTATTACAGCGACACTGAACTGGGATATTTTCTTTGCAGTGAGAAATAGTGTGGGGGAAAAATGCCTCCGATTTTTCTTGCTTTAAACATTTCTAATCTGGCTTGGTAATGATTAGGGTGTTCTGATTAAAATGCAGATTGAATTTTGTCTGATTAATATCAAGATTTATTCGATCTGTCGGATCTGTGGTTGTTTGAGTGCTTATGTTTGGGATCATGATGAATTTGTACACAAAGGATCAATTCACAGATCACGGGTGGTACAAAGAACAGTTGCTTAAACTGAGTAAATGATCTTAAATATGAGCAGATCTCGAGCATGTGTTATTCTGCTGGTAAGATGGCGCTGCTCCAGTTGTAAATCCTCTTTGCTTGGCCAAGATTCAAGTAGTGACTTAACACCAGATTAAACTCTCCCTTTCTCTCTCTCTCTGTCACCTGGCCGTCATCCCGCCGTCCCAGAGCGACGGTTGGGTCATGCAGAGCCCAGTGGAGGCACAAATGTGCTGGAGTAATCGTACTTTTGTTGCTTGGCACTGAAATTGAGCTTTATTTTGGGGCATATTTAATGTATTTGATCAAAAACACAGTAATATTGTGGGATGTTATTAACCTTTTTTTTATTCGAATAAGGGAATTTATTCCTGTGATTAACTCCAATCACAATTCAGTCACATGATCCTTCTAATATGATGGTTTGCAAAACATTTCTTTTATTCCTTTGTCTTTTTTAACAGGTCTCCACTGTCACTTATGATCAATTTAATGCATCCTTAATGAATAAAACTATTAATTTCTTAAAAAAAAAAAAAATGACTGACCCCGAACTTTCTAAGGATATTTAGTACTATGTAATAATGCTAATGAAGAAAGTGAGGAAAGAAACAGATTGAGGATGAAAGATGAGAGGAGAGACAGATGGACTGGTAGAGCAGAAGCAGACCGGACCTTATGAGTTTGATTTATGTTTGCGGGCCTTGGCGTCTCTGCTGCCGCCGCTGGTGATGCGGGTGAACTGCGGCGTCACAGTCCGGGTGAGTCTCGGTCGGGGGTCGATGTCACTGATCTGCACTGACTGCAGCATGAGCACCAGATCACGACTCTGCAGCCAATGAGATCTCACCGTCCTGCCTGTCATCCAGCAATATGTTTATCTGCTGATGCTGAACATGTTGTGATCTTGTTCATTTTGGATCACTTCAGAAAAAAAAACATAACATTAACATGCATTCAGCTGTCATACGTTTAATCATTTATTTTAGTCATATAAATGTCAATGTTTTGCTTAATGTTGCTCAGTATTGTATAATAAAAGTAATTGTGAATAATCATAAGTATTTTGTTAAAATGATATGTTTGTCGATATGAAATCTCAATTCACATTATTTTTCAGGTTTCTAACAACTTTCTCTTTGCCCTGCACACAGCTCCCCTCCCTCCCCCCACTGTGGGCTGGTTGCCATGGAGAGCTCATCGGTAGCATCAGCGTCGTCGGAGGCGGGAAGCACGCGCTCGCAGGAGATTGAGGAGCTCGAGCGGTTCATCGACAGCTATGTACTCGAGTACCAGGTCCAGGGACTCCTAAGCGACAAAAACGAAACAGAACAGGATGTGGACAAGATTCCGTCCCATACCTCACAGGTAAAACGGGCCCCGTCCCACTCCTCACGGGTAAAACAGGCTCCATTCCACACCTCACGGGTAAAGCAGGCAAAATCAGACCTGTTCCCACATCTAACTGGTAAAACGGACACCGTCCCACACCTCACGAGTAAAGCAGACAAAAACAGACCCCGTCCCACACCTCACGGGTAAAACAGGCCCCGTCCTGCACCTCACTAGTAAAGCAGACCCCAAACCACACCTCACGGATAAAACAGACAAAAACAGACTCCGTCCCGCACCTCACGGGTAAAACAGGCCCCGTCCCGCACCTCACGGGTAAAGCAGACAAAAACAGACCCCGTCCCGCACCTCACGGGTAAAGCAGACAAAAACAGGCCCCGTCCCGCACCTCACGGGTAAAGCAGACAAAAACAGGCCCCGTCCCACACCTCACGGGTAAAACAGGCCCTGTCCCGCACCTCACGGGTAAAACAGGCCCCGTCCTGCACCTCACTAGTAAAGCAGACAAAAACAGGCCCCGTCCCGCACCTCACGGGTAAAGCAGACAAAAACAGGCCCCGTCCCGCACCTCACGGGTAAAGCAGACAAAAACAGGCCCCGTCCCGCACCTCACGGATAAAACAGACAAAAACAGACACCGTCCCACACCTCACGGGTAAAGCAGACAAAAACAGGCCCCGTCCCACACCTCACGGGTAAAACAGACAAAAACAGACACCGTCCCACACCTCACGGGTAAAGCAGACAAAAACAGGCCCCGTCCCGCACCTCACGGGTAAAACAGACACCGTCCCACACCTCACGGGTAAAGCAGACAAAAACAGGCCCCGTCCCACACCTCACGGGTAAAGCAAACAAAAACAGGCCCCGTCCCGCACCTCACGGATAAAACAGACAAAAACAGACACCGTCCCACACCTCATGGGTAAAGCAGACAAAAACAGGCCCCGTCCCGCACCTCACGGGTAAAGCAGACAAAAACAGGCCCCGTCCCACACCTCACGGATAAAACAGACAAAAACAGGCCCCGTCCCGCACCTCACGGGTAAAGCAGACAAAAACAGGCCCCGTCCCACACCTCACGGATAAAACAGACAAAAACAGACACCGTCCCACACCTCACGGGTAAAGCAGACAAAAACAGGCCCCGTCCCACACCTCACGGATAAAACAGACAAAAACAGGCCCCGTCCCGCACCTCACGGGTAAAGCAGACAAAAACAGGCCCCGTCCCGCACCTCACGGATAAAACAGACAAAAACAGACCCCGTCCCACACCTCACGGGTAAAGCAGACAAAAACAGGCCCCGTCCCGCACCTCACGGGTAAAGCAGACAAAAACAGGCCCCCCGTCCCGCACCTCACGGGTAAAGCAGACAAAAACAGGCCCCGTCCCGCACCTCACGGATAAAACAGACAAAAAACAGACACCGTCCCGCACCTCACGGGTAAAGCAGATAAAAACAGGCCCCGTCCCCAACCTCACGGATAAAACAGACAAAAACAGACACCGTCCCACACCTCACGGGTAAAGCAGACAAAAACAGACACCATCCCACACCTCACGGATAAAACAGACAAAAACAGACACCGTCCCGCACCTCACGGGTAAAGCAGACAAAAACAGGTCCCGTCCCGCACCTCACGGATAAAACAGACAAAAACAGACACCGTCCCGCACCTCACGGGTAAAGCAGACAAAAACAGACACCGTCCCACACCTCACGGATAAAACAGACAAAAACAGACACCGTCCCACACCTCACGGGTAAAGCAGACAAAAACAGACACCATCCCACACCTCACGGATAAAACAGACAAAAACAGACACCGTCCCGCACCTCACGGGTAAAGCAGACAAAAACAGGTCCCGTCCCGCACCTCACGGATAAAACAGACAAAAACAGACACCGTCCCGCACCTCACGGGTAAAGCAGACAAAAACAGACACCGTCCCACACCTCACGGATAAAACAGACAAAAACAGACACCGTCCCACACCTCACGGTAAAGCAGACAAAAACAGACACCATCCCACACCTCACGGATAAAACAGACAAAAACAGACACCGTCCCGCACCTCACGGGTAAAGCAGACAAAAACAGGTCCCGTCCCGCACCTCACGGATAAAACAGACAAAAAACAGACACCGTCCCGCACCTCACGGGTAAAGCAGACAAAAACAGACACCGTCCCACACCTCACGGATAAAACAGACAAAAACAGACACCGTCCCGCACCTCACGGGTAAAGCAGACAAAAACAGACCCCGTCCCACCCCTCATGGGTAAAACAGGGCCTGTCCCGCACCTCACGGGTAAAGCAGACAAAATAGACCGCGTCCCACACCTCACGGGTAAAACAGGCATTTTTCCTGCTTCTAACATTGTCTTTGAGGGCAAAATGTCCACTTGCTGCCTAATATGGTAACAGGTGCCGTGATGAAGAGATGATCAGTGTTATTCACTTCACCTGTCAGCGTCATCATGATACGCCTGATCGGTGTTTATAGTGCTTGTCACAATACGCATTGTTTTAAAGCTTTACAGAAAATCATAATTTATAATAGTGTGTGTATATATATCGATTTTCATAAGTATACTGTATGTATCTTAATAAAATATAAATGAATATAGTGTTTATAATCTTATGTATAGAGCTATGTGATGATATATAGTTTACTTTGTGACAATATAAACAATCACTCTTTCTCTATATATGCGTCTCTCAGTGGACAGAAGACTGCAGTGATAAGATTGATGGGAGCTGGTCATCCTCACGGGGCAGGGGCTCGTCCAAACCAGTGAGTTTTTGTGTGTGTGTGTGTGTGTGTGTGTGTGTGTGTCTGATCCATAACTATTCTGTAACACCCTGTCCACTCCAGACACAAGTAGAACTGAAGGGGTCACACAAGTATATCCAGTCAAAGTATTTCTAGTTCTCATTCAGAAATGTCAGACTGCAATTTGTAGCAAAATGCAATTATGCATTACATATGGTACTAGATAGTTTAATATTTCAGTTGTTTTACATTTTGCAAATGACGAACTTGCATTTGATTATAAGAATTTATGTTCCTTGAGAGAATGCAGAAATTTTGCAAGCAAAACCAAATTTATACTTACTCCCAATTTTATTTATTTTTTCCTTCATGTTCTATATATGCATGTGAGTCGGTTTTCTAATCCGTTTTCCCAAGTACTGTCAATAGTTTGAGAGTTTTGTTGAGAAAAGGCCTGTTCAGACCAAGAACGAAGACTATGACTCTGTCCCAAATGGAGCCCTAAACCCTTGCGATCGTCCATGAAAGTGACGTGACGTGTAGTCAAGTATATTGTCCCAAACTCAGAACTTGTGCTCCGCATTTCACCTATCCAAGAATAAATGCCTTTGGAGGGAATTTGCAGACCTTTTTCATGTTCAAACAGCCACATTACACACTAAAGACAGTTGAAAGTGGAAAAATATCAGAATAGGACCCCTTTAAGAGCAGAGGATCTTCTGCAGTTCGTTTAACAGGATTCTCTGCATTTACACACGTACTGTGACGTTCCCTCATTAGTGCCACTGGAGCAGACTAAAGCTGTCAGCCATATGGGTAATTTGTGTGTATATTAAATATTAAAGACGATTCACGACACACACGTGAGGAGGTTAGATGTGTTGTGTGTACGGTATGTGCAGGGCTGGGTGGGTTACTTTTAAAATGTATTTCACTACAGATTACAAAATACATGCTTTAAAAAGTCCTTTGTAACGTATTTCGTTACGTTACTCAAGTTTAGTAACTTCATCTAAATACTTTAGAATACTTTGGAATACTAATAAGTGTGGAACAAACACAAAAAAGGTCATTACAAGTTTTTATCTCACAATTCTGACATTTTCCCTCAGAATTGTGTGATATAAAGTTGCAATTGTGAGTTATAAAGTCAGAATTATGAGATATAAACTCACAATATTGAGAAAAGTCAGAATTATGAGATATAAACTCACAATATTGAGGAAAGTCATAATTATGAGATATAAACTTGCAATATTGAGGAAAGTCATAATTATGAGATATAAACTGACAATATTGAGAAAAGTCAGAATTATGAGACATATAAGAAAAGTCAGAATTGCAAGCAAAGAAGTTGAGATATAAACTCGCAATTGCAAGAAAAAAAGTCAGTATTGCAAGTTATCATGTAATTCTGACTTTATATCTCCCAATTCTGATTTTATAAAACGCAGTTGTGAGTTTAAATCTTGGATTTTTGAAAACAAAATTCAGAATTGTGAGATTCAAACTCGCAATTGCCAGGAAAAAAAAGTTGAATTGTGAGATAAAAAGTTGTGATTACCTTTTTTTACAATCACAAGGACTCAAACAACTGTCACAAAACATGAAAACAGTCGTGGATCATCCAGTAATGTTTACATTAATGTTTAAAAGACATTAAAACTCAAAGTAATCACTTTGGTAATCTAAAACACTTTTCAGATGGAACTGTAATCTGATTACCACCCATTTAAAATGAAACACAGTCACTCAAATGTTGTATTTTAAATGCGTAACTAAGTTACTTGTCTTTCGTTACTCCCCGACCCTGGGTATGTGTTGTCGTACAGTGAGAGAGGGAGTATTGTGAATGACACAGTGCCAGTATTGTTCTGAGGTCACTGAACCCGTGTGTGAAAGCGCTCAATCCCTCCTCTGAACATTCACTATGGCGATGTCACGTGCTTCAAGTGTTCTGCACATGCTCAGTAGCGTCTGATGAACCCGTTTTTACTGAACTGGAATCCCATTTGGCAGTGCATGTTGTATTTTTTTTCATTACGTTTCGTTTTGGCTCTGTCAGCATCCCTGATTGAGCATTTGTCCTTTTCAGTGTAGATTTCATAGTTTTTTTTTAAATCTGATATTTTTCTACTTTAATTGTATTTTCAGCATTTTATGAGTTTCCAAAGTTATTGTAAATGTGAGAAACTCGATGGCAGAAACTGCGTGAACGTGCTTATTTTTATTTTATTTCATTTTGCAGTCATTAAAAATGTGTTTTGGTTAATTATTTTTCTAATGTTCTGTTTTTTTTTTTATTTTTGCTGACACTGTAATTTTAGTTTTTTATTTAATAATAATTTAGCCATAATGATATATAATTGTTCCGACTTAGAAACGTGCATTTTTTTTAAAATCGCATTTTAAATCTAAAATATTTTCTGCTTGAAAATGTTACTTTTTAACTCTTTCCCTGCCACTTTTTTTTTTATTTGATTTTTTTTTAAGGTGCCAGCCACCCCTAGCATTTGATCATTTTCGCATAACTTTCATGCCCCCCAGAATATTTAGTTGTATTAATATCTGAACAATATTCACTGTTGTATGAATATTTTGAACAAAAGGCTGAGAATTTTACATACGTAAGCAATGCTTTTATCATTTGTTTCTGCTTCTTTTCCTGTGTTTTGATCCGGAGATTCTGTGCTCTTTCAGAAGATGTGTAATAGCGCCCCCTACCACATTACAGTGAAATCATGGATCTGTCAATGGCAGGGAAAGAGTTAAATGCGTCCTGTACATGTTGGATGATTTAGTGAATTTATCCCGGTTAACGAATCTTCTCTCTCAGGATGATTGGGAGCACAGCAGTAATGGCAGCACCGGCTCTAGACCCAGTTCAGGTTCTCGACCCGGTTCCGGTTCTAGATCAGGCAGCAGAGGACGAAACAACCAGTTCAGAGCTCCGGCAAAGGTGAGATTTCAATTCTGGATGCATTTGATGCCATCAAGACAAAATGTTTTCCAACTTTTCACAATTTTTTCTGCATTTGGACTGTGTTTAGAATGGAAACAAGGACTGTTCTTTGGACATCCTGGGACGGACATTTGGGCTGCAAACCTGGACTGTCATGGGTGAGAGTCACACACTTAGCTGGTGTTTCCTGTATATCGCTTTAAAATACAGCATTCTGTGCAGAATTCAAATGATGTGTTTTGTGGTCTGCGGCGTCTCGATCATGTGATCCGCTGGACCGGAGCAAACACTAACGTGAAGCCAGATTCGTTCGCCTCATCAGAAAGCATATTTAGGCTGTTTGTTTGTATCGTTCCCTATCCCCTATATAGTGCACTATATGCCGTTCGCCATGTAGAAAATGGGAAAAGTGTGAACAAGTGACCGATTTCAGCCGCGGCTTCAGCGTCGATTTATAATGTAGGGGTGGGACGCTTTAGATTCTAGAGAGGATTTGATTGGACAGAAGATTTGACGCAGTGATGTCATCAATCGCTCATCCATTTTAGTGGAAGTGAGAGAGCGTTTTGGATCTGCTAAGTTTGTCATTGTTTTGGGACACACCAGCTTCTTCATAACTTTAAAGCTACACTGTGTCGTTTTTCGTCCACTAGAGGTCGCCTATTCAAAACAAAGGCGTAGCTTGATGACACTGAGTTTGAGCGAGGAATCTTGGGACATGCGGTCTTCACCTCACAGCCGGTGGAAAAGATTCGGGATGAGACTCGGGCAGAAATCACGTTCATGGATGCGATTATTAACGTTACTGTATGAAGCAGAGCAGGAGCGAGTGTTGTGGAGCTGAACGAGACACGCCTCGAGAGCAGAGGGACTTTTATTATGACACAGTCATGAGTGTGAGGAAACAAAGCTCTCTTTATCATATTAGACACATTTGAGTGTGTTGAAGATGATGCGATAACGTTACTCTGAGCGTTCGCTCGCGGCTGCTGAGACACGTTCACACTGCAGTAAGATCGATATTAGAATATCATATTTGACCTTTTTTCATCATTTAGCAGACGCTTTCATCCAAAGCGACTTACAAGGGGAGCAATTCGGGGTCAGGTGTCTTGCTCAAGGACACTTTAGTCATGGTATCGAAGGTGGAGAGAGTGCTGTTCATTCACAATCCCCACTTTCACTTCCTGCCGGCGAGGGAATCGAACCGACAACCTTCAGGTTACAAGCCCGACTGCCTCACCATTAGGCCACGACTACCCATAATCACTCATATTAAATGCTGGATGGCTTGTGTTGAAAAATTGCATGCAACTAATTTTAAAACGTATTGTGATAGTTATTTGAAAATTATGTATATCTGTAACTAAAAATAAAGCTGCATCTGATTATGATGTTAGCTACTTGACAAAATACTGTCTTTCTCTGGTAAAACATGGTACTCACAGAAAATCAAGAAAATTTGATTTAAACAATAAGACTAAATATGTCGAGCTATATTACAATAATTGACCCTTCGCAAAGCCCCGCCCCCTTTAGTTACCGTTGCTAAGCCACGCCCTCTCACGCCACACATCATGTTCTCACGAAGTGAAAAATACATCCTGGAGCAAAGAGGACACTGACAACGCATGAAACAGTTTCATGTTTAAAATATTGTAATTTATTAAAGAAGTTTAATCGGTAAATAGCGTCTAGTGTGCGTTTAATGTGTCGTGACAGATCATCTCTTCATACTAGTTCATTTATAGCATCAAATAAACATGAATGAACATCAGAAGGAATGTTCAAGTTCACCGACGTTAATCTACTAACTCCGCTGACCGCTTTGAACGACAAAATGACGGGTTATGATTGGTCAGATCGCCTGTCAATCAAACTGTTTGCAAAGAGTCAAATGTATCAAAACAGTTGTTCCCTTGACTAATAAAACATGTTAAAAGATATTAAAGTGTCTTTAGTGTTTCCATGGTTTCTACAAAATAAAACCGGAAACCCAATATAAAGCGGATATAACGCCATTGTCTCTCACACGTCCCGGATCCTTGGTTAAAATAGCAATTTTCTCACGATTTGCAAATAATTGTAAACATTTGG
>CM074294.1:19142159-19144659 GCA_037194245.1 Opsariichthys bidens | reverse complement strand
AAAAAGGCTCTTAAATTATTAAACTCCCTGCTGAGAACTAGAACAGCCTAGCAACCACATAGCAACTCCCTGATGGCCAGCAAGAATACCATACCCAGAATACCCACCATAGCAACTGCATAGCAATCTGTTAAAAAAAACAGTATTCTTACTCAGAAGTCCTTACCAACTGCATAGCAACATCCTGGCCACAACTCACAGCACGGTAGCAACTGCATAGCAATGTGTTAAAAATGTCTATAATCATAATATATTCATTAGGATTATTAATCTAAAAATGTAGTCTACTTTCCTAGTTGTTTTCCAGTTCAGAAAGGTGCGTTTGAGTGCTGAGGTTTGTGTGAGATCATGGTGGGGATTTTACCTCCAGTAATCGTGCCCGGGAGAGCGATGATGTCTGTCCCCTCAGTGTTGAGTTACCCGGCAACCAGACCAACACAGACACTGCAGACGGGTCCAAAAGAACGTAAAGCTCGTCTGAAACCACACGCTGGTGTAAACGCATTACAACTGTCAGTGTCTGACGTCCATTTATAGACACTGGAGGAGATCGTGTTCTACACTTTTCTAGCATTTAGGGAGTGGGGGAGGGAGCTGAGGAATCATTCACATCTTAAATAAGAATTTACTTGGATTATGCAGCAAAAAATTCAGGATTTCTTAGTGTCCAATAATAACCCTGACCACTTGAACTCTCTCCATGTCTCCAAAATCTGTAAATATGAGGGAATTTTAAAGCTGATTTCCAGGCCTGTAAAACTCATGGAAATTGGAATAGTCTTGGAAATTACAATAGTGTATTTTTTGCTAGTCATGCTCATTAAAAACATTGCATCGACTAGAAACTGCTGTTTGTGCTCTTTTTTTTTTTTTTTTTTTTAAGTTTTTTTTAAATATTTTTAGTTTCATTTTTCACACACACACACACACATATAATGGTTATGATTTTTACATTAAGTATGCCCATTCTTTATTAAGTATGCGCATTAGGAGACATTTGATTGACACCGTAACCACGACGCTGAGCTCTAACGGTTGCATCATCACTGTATCTCTGTGCAGACCAATCAGGTTAGGGTGGGAGGAGTCCTCGTTTTAGAATGAATTTAGAATTTTAGAATATTTATGTGCTTTTGACATTTTATTCATCTTTTAATGTCTTTTTCCTATCAATTTATTTTTATTTCAGTGGTGCTCTTAATTTTGGCACGTGAACGAAAATGAGAAATGTTGCCTTGGCAGCAAACTAAAAGAAGTTTTTCATCTAATATTTCCATTTATTTTATATTTTATTTTAGCTACATATTCAATTAAAGCACTTAGGTCCGTAGTCATGGAAATCCATTGGTCAAAAGGTGTGGGAACCCAGTTTCTCATTCCCTCCTTTTCTTTCTCTTTGGGAAACTTTTCATTGTGTAGTTTGTGTAGTGTGTGTGTGTACAGTTAATATTCTTCGATTGGAAGCCGTCCATTGTCTCTCTCTGTGGCCAAGTGTTCGCCACTTTGACTGATGGTTCATTGTCTTCCTCATTCCACCCCGCTAGCGGCGCAGGAATTCCTGTGTCACTTTCCCTCTTGGAATTCCGCACTGACTGGTGAACAGGAAAAGGGTCACATTAATACCAGAGGTGACGGCTTCAGTCATCCTGCAATAGTGATGCTAACAAAGAACCGTCTCTGTCCAGTGAACTCTAAGTTTAGAACCACAGGCTCATATGAACAGATCTCACACGGGACGCGCTGGCTTTGTTCAGGCAGCCGGCAAATATCAGATATTTTTGGTGTATCCGTGCATTATATCCCCTCGTTTGAATTGCGAAAGAAAATGCATGAAATTTAAGTTTCTCTAAATCAGGATTATTGTTAACTAAAACTTGTTAATTGATCCTTCCCAAAGACCCGCCCCCTTTAGTTACTGTTGCTATGTCTAACAAGCCATGCGCTTATTTGCTTAATATATAGTCATTTCTTAAGGAAGTTTAAACAATAAATCACGTCTAGTGTGTGTTTAATGCGTGGTGACAGATCGCTGTAGCTCCTCGTGAAGCGATCATCTCTTCACACTAGTTCATTTATAGCATCAAATAAACATGAATGAACATTATTTTTAACAGCGGAACGCCTGATGAAAAAACTGCATTACCCATGATGCTTTACAGGAAGCTCCACCCACTCCCATGAAGCACTGTGAATGATGTAATCGAGTCGATCGCCCCGAACTGAAAAAAACAGAATTGTTTGTTGATATTTGCATATTTTGCAATAAACTTAAAGTGTATTGTTTTTATAGATATTTTGCAAATGAGTAGTTTTCTATTTCTCCATCGTTTTTAATTGGATTACGCTGTTCGCAATGCTTCATGGGATTGTAGTTCTTTCCCTCGCAAAAAACCGTTAAGTAGTTTGTGGTGTTGTGATTCAGTACTTATAACTCTTTGATCCCTATGGGATATTTAAAAAAAAAAAAAAAAAGCATATATTTCCGGAATCAGCACAGCTG
>CM074294.1:19097159-19137159 GCA_037194245.1 Opsariichthys bidens | reverse complement strand
CTTGTGTCTGTAGATAATGTCCATACAGCAGACTGACCTCTGAAGTCACATGCACAAACTGATCTTCATTCAGATCTTCATGACGTATTTTCATGTGAAACCATGTTAATAATAATGAAGGGTGGGACTTGATTCTAAACATCTGTATTTGATTGAATTGAATTGCTCCGATGTCAAGTAACATCATATTTGAACATTTAATGTCATTACTTTAATGTAAAAAGCCATTTTGTACAAATAGAACCAGGATGCGCGCACACACGCACATAAGTGTGTGTGTGTGTGTGTGTGTGTGTGTGTGTATGTATATATATATATGTATATATGTGCATATATATGTATACGTGTGTGTATATATATATGTGTGTATATATGTATGTGTATTTATATATATGTGCATATATATGTATATATATGTATATATGTGTGTATATATGTGTGTGTGTGTATATATATGTGTGTGTGTATTTATATATGTGTGCATATATATGTATATGTGTGTGTGTGTGTGTATATATATGTATATATGTGCATATATATGTATACGTGTGTGTATATGTGTATGTGTATTTATATATATGTATATATGTGCATATATATGTAAATGTGTGTATATGTGTGTGTATATATATGTGTGTGTGTGTATATATGTGTGTGTGTGTGTATTTATATATATATGTGCATATATATGTATATATATGTGTGTGTGTAAATACACATAAATATATAAATACATTATAAATATATAAATATAAATAAATAAATATGATTTTAAATAAGAAAAAATATTCCATTCTGGTTGTAATTTATTTTTTTAATAAAAAAATATATATAGCAGTTAATAAATTATATAACAGTAATGAAAATTGTAAATTGAGAATTTAAAAAAAAATACACATTTAGATAAGTTTCTAGCAAAATGTGCATAATTATCATGACAATAATATTGCTGTTATAAAAACAAATGTTTGAAAAAAATGAAGCTTTAAAAAACTTTATGCAAAATTTAACATCTTACCGTTTTACGTTTGTGAGATTCACTTGTATATAAGCTGTAAAGATATTTTGTTGTTGCGTTTCTCATGTGTGCTCTGGTTTGTTCTCTCTGTCTGCAGGTTTTTCCTCCTCTGCCGAATGAAGCTGAGATCGCACACACTAAGAAACTGTTTCGCCGCCGCAGAAATGACCGCCGGTGAGTCACTCCACACGCCGCCACGGCAGCGGCATGACCTTCTCCTCACGTTCACGTTCAGAGCGTTACGTTTCTGTCGGACCAGTTGTTTAGTGCAAACGTTAAGCACAGAGCGCTGACGTTAGACTCGTAAAGCAGAAAACACACCAGCTCACACTTTCCACACGTGTCAGAGTCGAATGTAATGTGTTTGTGTTGTGTTTGGAGTAAAACGCGACGTTCTTTACACTGTTAATCCATAAAGCCACTTTTTTTGGTTTTGACTTTGACCTCATTGGAAGAGTTCTCTGTTGTAATGTGCAGTTGCTAAGAAACGGCAAAAAAAGAAAATATTTTGGTCTAAACTTGTGTGAAAGAAATGGAGAAAGCTGTGGGTGAAAGAAAGCAAAACCCTTCTATTATTCCCGGCTTTGTTAATGCAAAGAAAAAGCTCTTGTTGTTTTCGGGCCGATGTCCTTGTGTGTGGAACCCAGTCCGACTGCATGTCTTCGGTGGACGCTTCTCATGTCTGCTTTGCGTTTATACAAAATTGAGTGTTTTTGCTTTGACGGGACGTGTGGAGCAGAATAGATGGTTTGTATGTGAATGAAGGCTCCCAGATTCCCGTCGCCTGTCCGTTAGTGGCCTTTCCTGCGCCTCAGACACGTGACTCCCGGCTTCACTCATTCAGTTTTTAATTAAAAACCATTTCCCCTGAACGTCTGAGTTATGATAGTCTTCAAGAGCGAGATTATCGACAAAACAAGGTTTTGAAAGAGGACTAGCGAGAAGATGAGTTTACCTGTTCTGTGTGATGATGTATAATGTCCCAACAACCTCTTTAGTCCCGTTTAGACCAAAAATGGTCATAATTTAGAAATAAAAATGCATTTTAGCCCTCTAATTTGAACCCTCCGTTTTAAGGGGCGTGTCTTCTGTTTGACTTATGTGTAAACGCCCACTGCTGTGATTGGCTAACATCTTTGCATATGAAATGGAAACTTTTAGCACGTTTTTACTATTACAGCTGTCAAGGTTAACTAATCCTGAAAAGTGTTGCATCACATTCAGATCTATGGCATTATATTTAGATCGTGGCATGAAAGGTTGCAGTGATGAACGTTGTAGATGATCACAGACATGTTGTTGAGCGCACGAAAGCGGCGATCTCGTCATTAACACTCAATTTCTGTTTTCATCATAACTGACAGTGCAAACGCGATGTAAATAAGAGCTTCGCTGAATAAAACGAGTCCAGATAAACTCGCGCTGTTTGATTGACAGCTCCAGCGATTGTAATGGGAGCGTTCTTTATAATCTAATCACGGTTTAAATAACGGATTATTTTTATCCTACAAAGAGAAACAACGTGAAGTTGAGTGTTTAGTCACTGGTTTGATTTACGAACACAATAAAAGAACATCTGACTGTACATGAATCACTAATATCAGATCAGGCTTTAGAACGAACACTGAATTCCGTCGAGTCTATATTGTAACAGACTGTTTGCAAAGTCTGCGATTGATTTACCAAAGAATCCACATGAAATACTGAATACAAATAAATAAAGCTCAGCTGAGACACTGTTGAAAATAAATCACCATATTCCTAGCATTAGGATCCTTCGAAAGGTATTTTAGCCCTGTATCGCTCTTCTCTCCTCCTCATCTCACTGACACACCAGTGGGCGGGGCTAATGATGCAACGATCAAGTAGGCGTTGATTTCTTCAGCAGAGGCGGTCGACGAGTCGTTATCTGGACTTGATTACAATAAAAGCTGTTTTTGGACTAACAAAGAAGTTTTCAGTTCTGAAACTTGCAGGATATTCTTATAGTATAGTAGTAACTTGATTTCTCAGTTCATGACCCCATCATGACCAAATTTTGGCACGTTTTTCTACGTTTGACTTTTTAACTACAAAAGTTAGACGTAAGAGTAAAGACAATCTTTTAGAGAATAAATCTTTTCTGGGTTCAGATATAGAGAGCGATATAGTCACTGCGCAAGACGATTTTCTTCCCACTCCTCTCTCTCTCTCTCTCTCTCTCTGTCTCTCTCTCTCGCTCCCACTCCTCTAACAGAAGGCTTTTCAGCCTGTTATTGCTGGTGTTGGCCACCCACAATGCTTTGCTTCTGCCAGAGAGGACCCTGCGGTCATGTTGTTTGTTGGCATCGGTTCTTGCCTTTTCTTTCTCTCTTGCTCTCCAGATTAGTTTGCTAAATCGAAACATCTTTGCAGTCACATTTATGAACTGCAGCATATTTTGTTGACAGAATCTCACAGGAAAGCAGTTTAGATTTATTAAGAGATGTGTGTGTTTATCCATGTATATCAATGTTAAACATTGATATAAGAATAGGGTCAGATTCATCCAAAATATACCGTGTCTCTTTTATGTAGATATCAGTTCAAATGTTTGTTTTATTTTTTGTGAAAGAAAGAAATTAATACTTTTATTCAGCAATATATGAATCAGTAATTTGTATTATTTAATCAAAAGTGAGAGTGAAGACGTTCAATTCATTAAAGAATCCTGAAAACAAAAGTATTATGGTGTCCGCAAAAATAGGAATCGGAACTGTTTTCGACATTGATAATAATCAAATATGATTCTCGAGCATCAAATCATCGTATTTGAATGATTACTGTTATTTTAAATGGTAATAATATTTCACAATTTTACTGTTTTTATACAATAAATGAGCCTTGGTAAGCATAAAACGCTTTTCAAAACCATGAAAAAATGCTTAAAGGTACAGTGTCATTTTTGAAAAATTTTGTGGACAGAACTTGTAGCCAATCAGCAGTAGGGGGCGTGTCCACTCCCAATGGGGGAGGAGAGAGAGTGAGCGAGAGACATTACAAAAGAGAGAATATCACTAGAAAAAGAATTGTTACGATCAGGCAAGAGCTTTCGGTGCGGTGTTAATCCGGCACTTGAGAAAGGCCTGAGGTTGTCATTTCTGCTCCGTACATATTGGTTTTGAGTGTCATGTCTGGGGCAGCTGGTCTCTTGCATGTTCATTTTTGTGCTTCTTTGTCATTCGTTAGTCATCTTCACTTTATTTTTCGCCAAGAGACGTTGTGCGTTTGTGCAATTTGGGGGCGGAGCAATGAAGGGAGGGTGTGTTTGGGTTTATTTCAGATATCAAGTGCTCAGCAACGATCGCATACTGCGCCTTTAAGTACTCTAAACGGGTGTGTGTGTGTGTGTAGATGTAATTTATTATATATTTTTGTTGTACTTACAAACATTTTTAAGATAGTTTGAGGCGAAGGAATATGCTTTTCAGGTTCTGTCGCGTGTTTCGCGCGTATAAAGAAGCTCAGCGGCTGGATAATCTGCAACACCCGGAATAAACTCTGGATGAGGAGTGACGGTGGACCTTCACAATGGGTCGACATGGACACAAAAGCCATTAAGAGACCATGTTTTGTGTGGTTTTCTTTGACGATCCGAGTCATAGGAAGTGTACGTTCCACTCGCGTCGGATTCAAGAACCTCCAGCGTGGAAACCATCCCGCCGTTTCATATTCACTGCGGCGTGTCTTGGCTTTTGTAGCATTATGTAGATGCCATGCTGTTCCCTGGAACTCCTGTAACGTTTTTATTCTATTAAATTCAATTCTATTCTTTTTTTATTTTTATTATTCTCCCAAGTAGACTTCATGACTGTCCCAATCATTTATTCTTGCATTTTTGTTTTAGATTTTACTGTTCCGTCTCCTCCTTTTCCTTCTTCTCCTGTCTTCTTGCGTCCCATTCCTCCTTGTTTCTACCCTTTCATCCTCATTGTTCACGCGTCATCTCCCTGTCGTACCCGTAGCCGGTCCGATCCGCCCCGGGACGAGCTGACGGTGCTGCTGCCGGCTGAGGGGAAGCGGCAAGTGTCCAGGTCAGTGTCTCAAACGAGTCCGGCTCGAAGCAGCTCTCCTGAATCCTGTCTGCTCACTCTTGTCCTTCCACTTACACTCTTCGCTCCTGAAAACCAGACTCTTGAGCCGCTTGTGGGATCCATCCTGCTCTCGGGATTCAAACTAACCATCTTCTGACTGTCCTGGAATAGTGTCCTTGAGGTCATGTTTGCTTTATTCTGCTTGCTCAACAAATCCTGATCACTGTACAGTATGTTCTCATCCTCTCACTTCAGTTGAGTCATCATTAATCTACAAAGTATCTCCAGTACGGAATGAAAATCCAAATCGCGGGCGTTCAGGTGGCGGGGATGGGGGAATGCTAAAGGTTTAGTTCACCCAAAAAATAAAAAAATAAATCACTTTCTTCTTTCAGAGTTATATTAAAAAAATTCCTGGCTCTTCCGAGCTTTATAATGGGAGTGAATAGTAACTAAGATTTTGAAGCCCAAGAAAGTGCATCCATCCATCATAAAAGTAATCCATATGGATCCAGCGGGTTAATAAAGGCCTTCTGAAGTGATGGTTTTTGTGATAAAAAATATCCATATTTATTACTTATTTATAGACTATAATCACTAGCTTGTGGTAACATCTCTGTCCATGCGTTCACGAGAGACCGGAATACGGGAAGTGCATATGGAAGCCAGTGATTGTAGTTTACAAAGTTATAAATATGGTTATTTTTCTCACAGAAACCCATCGCTTCACTTCAGAAGGCCTTTATTAACCCCCTGGAGTCGTATGGATTACTTTAATGATGGATGGATGTGCTTTTCGGGGGCTTCAAAATCCCGGTTACCATTCACTCTCTTTATAAAGCTCGGAAGAGCCTGGATATTTTTTTATGTAATTGTGTTTGACTGAAAGAAGAAAGTCATATACACCTAGAATGTCTTGAAGGTGAGTAAATTATAGGATAATTTTCATTTTTGGGTGAACTATGCCTTTAATGAAGGTCATTATGGGAGTGGTTCTGGTGGAGTGAAAGACATTAGTGGTCGACCGATATGGCCAATGCTAATATAAAGCATATATATATATATATACTTCATGCCAAATATCTGCCATTATATCAGCCTTGGCGAAATATCAGTCAACCACTGCTGTATTACCTGAAAACACAGAAATGGAGGCTGATTCTTCTAGAATCTTCTTGAGATGATCGGTTTTAAATGGTGGAGATCTAGTGTGTGTTCTGTGATGGAGAAAGTTTGGGCAACTGTAGACTTAATCAGCGTAAACGGCATATTTAGCTTGACAAATACAGAGACGCAGTTTGTCTATCTAGTCGCATCTAGTTATTTTTCCACTTGAACATTTCGGAAAGATGAGTTTTTGAATTTTTATGAACAGATTTGCTTTGTACTTCTCTTGCATTGTACGTCTTATTTTCGTTTGTATCAATTTAAATTTGGTGTCTGCTGCGGGTGAAATCTTTAACTTGAGCAAAGATGCAGACATGAAGTGTGAAGATTCCCGTCGTAGACAGACCTGTGTAAAGCAAACACATTGTTACTGTTATGTAAGAGGTTTTCTCATAACTTTTTGGTGTGTGTGTGTGTGTGTGTGTGTGTGAATGAGGGAAGGGTTGGGTGTGGACACCATTGAATCCAACTCTTGCTCTGCTTAAAACACTGAAGTGTCTCACTCTCTCTCTCACACACACACACACACACACACACGTTCATTTTGCTATCAAAGTGAGGACATTCCATAGGCGTAATGGTTTTTATACTGTACAAACTGTACATTCTGTCCATCTACACTAACTCTACCCATCACAGAAAACATTCTGCATTTTTTTTTTTTTACATTTTTAATAAAACATTAAGTATGTTTTTAAAGCTATTTGAAATACGAGGAAGTTGTGGTCATGTTTAAGTCATAATACCAGTGTCATACCCACGTCATAATACAAACTTGTGTCCTCATAAATCACAAAAACGCACACACACACAAAATGGAAATCTGCGATGGAAAAAAAAATCCCCCAAAAATCTGATTCATCATTAAAGGGGACCCTTCTACAAAGTCTTGATTGTGTTTTTGGGTTCTGTTAGAACAGGTTTCGGGAAGCACCGTCGGTAACGCCTTCTGAAAAGCACAACGTGCTCTGATTGGTCAGCTGGATCATTGTGTTGTGATTGGTCAAGCACTTTGAGTGCGTTTGGGAAATGTCCCCGCCCCTTACCATAACCGCCAGTTTCAACACACTACTAACTAACTCCACCTTTATTTTGCATATGGGCGGGGATTATTTAAATGAGGAATATTGGGACATGTTGTCAGAGTCATGTCTTGTTTAGTTCATTTCAGTCTTGTGTCGTTCTGGTACGTCATGTCTGCACCTGTCCTCGTTCGTCCTATTAGTTAAAGTGTTATCACCTGTTATCATTATCTGTGTATTTAAGTTCCTGCCCGTATCCGAGTCGTTGTCGGTTATTGTTTGTGCTTTGCATACTGCTGCGTGTCTGATCCCTTCTTATATGAATAAACCTGTCTGTTTGATTCAACCTTCGTCTCCTGTCAGAACCCCAGCGTTACTCACGACTACAATGAAGGTGTTTCAGGGAGTTTGGATAAAAGAGTCTGCCAAAGCCATAAATGGCAATATTTTTTTGACCAATGAGGATTCGCTGTGGGCGGAGCTACTCTCCATAATCATGCTGTGCCTTATAATGGTTATTGCCGGTTAAAATAAAACAAAAAAGGATGAAGTGTGTCATTTTCTCATGTCATTTTATGTTAACAGCTAACATTGGGTTGGTTTTCCAGCCATTGTTTCGTCATTTTAAAAGTCAAAGGTTAATTTCTACTTCTAGTTGAGATATTACTTTACTATATATCTGAAATGTCTCACATGTGACTCTGTTGAGCAGATGTTTGACTTCAATGCAATAGAAGTGCTTTGACTCCTCCGAAACACGTTCAAGGACATTCTGTTGAATGTGGTTGAGATTTGGTTAAAATGACTTTTAAGGGAGCTTAAGAAACATTTACCTTGATCACACTTGATGAAATTAGTTACAATTCTAAAACTAGATATTGTTAATGCTGTTAAAAACAACCCAAGTTGGGTTGAAAATGGACAAACCCGGTGGTCGGGTTGTTTTAACCCAGTTGGGTTAAATGTTTGATTTAACCCAACTATTGTTTAAAAATCACTGGCTTAAAATGAACCCAAAAAATTAAAACTCAGACACATAATTACTAGAGACAACAAGGGGAACATTTATTAATAAGCAATTTAATAATTGTTTATGTTCGATAAACTTATTAATAAATTTCCAACATACAGTTCTTTGGGTTCATTTTAAGCAAGCGATACAGTCGTTTTTAAACAATAGTTGAGTCGAATTAAACTACCCAGCAGATTGGGTCAAGCATTCAACCCAACCGCTGAGTTTGTCCGTTTTCAACCCAACTTGGTTGTTTTTGACCCAGCATTTCTTGCTGTTTTTATTGCTGAATGTACATAAAACATCATTACGAAAGCATCTGCGTGAAACCTGTTCCCGTGGAGCGAACTCAAGGGCTAAACCACGCAAAGCCTGAGGAATGTCACGGTCAGCACCTTGACATCTTATTTTCAACCTGTCATTCAGCACACTCAGTGTGTGTCTCCCCTAAAATTAACCCCTCGTAAAAACCAAAACAACTCGGTCAAACGTGACCTTAAACTGGCCGTCTCGCTCTAAAGCTGTCAATCAAACGTCCAGCCTGTCCTCTCGGCGAGGAGATTCCCGTGTGTGTGGCATCGTGTGTGCGTGGGCGCGGAATACCGTGTTTCACGGGAGAGCAGAGGTTACGTTTGTTAATGATCACTAGTGAAGACATTGGTCTTTGAAGTGTCAGCTGACTTGAGATGGTCGTTGTGTGTCCGCTTCAGGCCTCCGTACGCTTGTTCACTCCTCATAGAAGCAGTAAAATTGTTCCTTCGTCCTGCGTCACTGACCGTGAGCTGGAAAAACTCTTTTATTGCTATAAATCTACACTCAGAAACATTTAAGCTTAAATTTAAGATTCGTGGGTTTGAGTTGCATTTATATTTTTCATCCGTTTGGGTTACAGTTTTCACAAACTAATAAACTTGCATATTTGTCAACAGAGCTGAAATGTATTTCACTACAGATTAGAAAATACATGCTTTAAAAAGTCATTTGTAACGTATTTCGTTACATTATTCAAGTTTAGTCACTTTAGAATACTTTGGAATACTAATAAGTGTGAACAAACACAAAAAAGGTCATTGCAAGTTTTTATCTCACAATTCTGACTTTTTCCCTCAGAATTGTGAGATATAAAGTTGCAATTGCGAGTTATAAAGTCAGAATTATGAGATATAAACTGAAAATATTGAGAAAAGTCAGAATTATGACATTCAACTCACATACTAAATTCACAATTGCAAGAAAAAAGTCAGTACTGCAAGTTTATTTCATAATTCTGACTTTATAACTCGCAATTGTGAGTTTAAATCTCGCAATTCTGAGAAAAAGAAGTCAGAATTGTGAAACTCATAATTGTGAGGGAAAAAAACTAATTGTGAGGAAAAAGTTGCAGTGACGAGTGAATTATAAAATGACTCACAAAACATGAAAACAGTGGAAAACATGAAACTGAACTCGTCTTTTTCAGACGGTCAGAGTCAGAGAATCACCAATCGCTGTTTAAATGACATTAAAACTCAAAGTAATCACTTTGGTAATCTAAAACACTTTTCAGATGGAACTGTAATCTGATTACCACCCATTTAAAATGTAACTGTAATGAAACACAGTTACTCTAATGTTGTATTTTAAATACGTTACTAAGTTACTTGTATCTCGTTACTCCCCGACCCTGTTTGTCAATGAGACATCGGTAAGATTTCTGTAACAAACTGAATGTGTTTTAAATACTCAGTAATCACGTTCATATTTGTCATAATTAAATCCAATTTCTTTCCATCTCATACATTTGAATTAAATGCATGTTCCACGGATACAGTATTTTAACCATGTTCATACTTTTTAGCTGAATACGTTTATACTGATTTTAAACATAAATGCATTTTGAAAATGTGATTTTTTTAAAAAAAAAAAATAAGTAGATGTAAATAGTTAATAATAATCTTTTTTTTTTTAGAAGATTTTTTGTTGTTGTTGTTGTTTTGTCTTGCCTATTTAATTTATGAAATGAAAAAATATACATACAATTTTGTTAGTTTATGTTAGAGCTGTATAATCCAGATAAATGGAAATTTTATATGCAATTCATATACATACATCTTAAATTTGTCTAAATATATTTATATGTTATGTCATATATATGTTGCTGCATGTCGGCGAAATCTCATTGCTCCAAAAATCCTGTATATTAAAGGGTTAGTTCACCCAAAAAAGAAAATTCTGTCATTAATTACTCCCCTTTATATTGTTCTACACCCGTAAGACCTTCGTTTAGATGAGATCCGATGGTTCAGTGAGTCTCTATTGATAATTTACACTTTCAGATGAACAGAAAGACACTAAAACATATTTAAAACGGAGTACAGTGGTTCAACGTTAATAATATAAAGCGATGAGAAAACAAAATAACGACTTTTCAATATCTAGTTATATACGAAGCTTCATGAATCTTTTGAGTCGAATCAGTGGTTCGGAGCGTGAATAATCTTATAATCGCTTTATAATATTAATGTTGAACCGCTGTACTCAGTTTTAAATATGTTTTAGTGTCTTTCTGTTCATCTGAAAGTGTAAATTATCAATAGAGACTCACTGAACCGTCGGATCTCATCAAAAATATCTTCATTTGTGTTCTGAAGATGAACGAAGGATTCAGAACGACTTGAGGGTGAGGAATTAATGACTGAATTTTTGGGTGAACTAACCCTTTAAACACTGAATACGTTCAGATCGGCTTGGATTGTTTTATTCAACATCAAGCGATTAACTTGGACGAAGTGTGTTGCACTTTGTTAGCTCAAGCTAATTGCTTGAATCCAAATACAAGTCAGATTATTGCCAACATTTGTCCACACAGACGTAATAATTAATGACACATAGCGTGCACCAACTCATTCAGCGCTGATAATGCGTGCCGACACGCAGCACATGTCAGCGTGTCTGTATACACATGTACTGTACACACAGGCTTGTGTGATTGTAAAGCCGTAATCCAGTGTCGGTCTGGATGACTGGAGCTCTGCTGGTGAAGATGGATCATCCCGTCAGCCTGGTGCAAACATGGAGATCTGGGTGTTTACATATTGACTCAGATCTGCCGTAAATCATTAACACACACTGTGTGCGGCTGCAGTTGTTAGCAGAGGTATTTCAGTTGATCGTCACTGTTACTCATGCTCATATTTTGGGTTGAGGCACGTTCACACGAGGAACAATAACCGTAAAGATGACTCCACATCGACGCATTCTGTTGGCCGTCGAGGTTTTTATTGTTCATCATTCTGAAAATGGTGCAGAAAATATTGCTTCTTTCCCTCCGTGATCATTATAGTTGAGGTGTGAATGATTATTAAAACTGATTTACTTTTTTATTTGAGAATTTTTGTGTATGTATTGAATTTCTTTAAACACCCAGAATGCTCTTAAAACTGCGTTGTGCATCAGAATTGATTTATATTAAATTAAATTGTATTTGTTTGTTTTGTGCATTTGTTTGTTTATTTATTTAACCATCCAGAACACCCTAACTACTGCTTGGCAACATCTACTCCGAAGACCTTAGCAACCGCATAACAATGTATGACTGCTGCTTGACGAACACACCCTGGCAACCACCTAACAATGCCCTAGCAACTACCTAATTCTCTCAAGTGCATAAGATAAAAATGTTCCAGTACACCATAGCAACTGCCTAGCAACACCCTGGAAACCACACACCACAGTGTTTGGGCATGAAGCACTCACTGACATGGTCAATAACAGGCTGTTTTTGTTGTTGTACTAGGAGACCCCAGCGCTTGCCTGGAGGAGGAGGGGCTGGAGGGAAGTCCCAGAATCCTCAGCAGCAGCCGGGACTGCAGCAGCAACAGCTGACCAATCAGATGCAACAGCCCAACGTAGACCAATCAGGTGCCGGCACGAAGCACGGAGGGCGGGGTTACCAGGGCCAGCAGAACCAGGGCGGGCGGCAAGGTGGGTCGCATCACGGCTACAGCCAGAACCGCCGCTGGCATCAGCATCCCAAACACCAGACGAACAGTTTCAGTCAAGGGCCCTCGGGGGCCGACAGGGGCCTCACGCGCAATACCAAAGAGACAGAGAATGTAAAACACGAGGAGCCGGAGCCCGACACCGAGAGAGGAGCGAAGGATGAGCCTGCGAAAGAGGAGAGAAAGAAAGAAGACAAGGAGGAGAAGACCGAGAGCGGGAAGATCTGCTTACTGCAGTCGTCGAAAGAGAGACTGAGGAGGAGATTGAAAGAGAAGGTGCTTTGAAATTGGCCAGCAGTGCATTCCAGTTTAGTTCCCGAAACTGAATTGAGTTCGAATTTATAGAATTAAATGTAGAATTGCCATTTGAATTTGAGGGCAAGGAAGCAGAAGTAAAATGAACTGAAATCCATATGACGGTATTTACAAATGGATGGAAGGATGGATTGATAGACGAATAGATGGATGGAGAGAAAGATGGATGGATAGACGGAGAGATGGATGGATGGATAGATAGACGAATAGATGAATGGAGAGAAGGACGGATGGATAGACGAGAGATGGATGGATGGATAGATAGATGGATAGACGGAGAGAAGGATGGATGGATCGATGGACAGAGAGGATAGATAGATAGATAGATAGATAGATGATGGATGGAGGGATGGATGGATGGATGGATAGACGGCGAGAAGGATGGATGTATAGATAGATGGAGAGAAGGATAAATAGATGAATGGATGGATCGATGGACAGAGAGAAGGATGGATGCATAGATAGATGGAGAGATGGATGGATAGATATATAGATAGATGGAGAGAAGGATAGATGGATGGATCGATGGACAGAGAGAAGGATAGATAGATAGATAGATAGATAGATAGATAGATAGATAGATAGATAGATAGATAGAGGATGGATGGATGGATAGACGGTGAGAAGGATGGATGGATAGATGTATAAATAGATGGAGAGAAGGATAGATAAATGGATGGATGGATGGATGGATGATGGAGGGATGGGTGGATGGATGGATGATGGATGGAGGGATGGGTGGATGGAGAGAAGGATAGATGATTGGATGGATGGATGGATGGATGGATGATGGATGGATGGATGATGGAGGGATGGGTGGATGATGGAGGGATGGGTGGATGGATGGATGATGGATGGATGGATGATGGAGGGATGGATGGATGATGGATGGAGGGATGGGTGGATGGAGAGAAGGATAGATGATTGGATGGATGGATGGATGGATGGATAATGGATGGATAGATGGATGGATGATGGATGGATGGATGATGGAGGGATGGGTGGATGGATGGATGATGGATGGAGGGATGGGTGGATGGATGGATAGACGGCAAGAAGGATGGATGGATGTATAGATGGAGAGAAGGATAGATGATTGGGTGGATGGATGGAGGGATGGATGGATGGATAGACGGCGAGAAGGATATGGATAGATGGATAGTTGGATAGATAGATGGATAGACGTTGAGAAGGATGGATGGATGTATAGATAGATGAGAGAAGGATAGATGGATGGATAGATAGACGGAGAGAAGGATGGATGGATGGATGGATGGATGGACAGAGAGAAGGATATATAGATAGATGGAGAGATAGATAGATAGATAGATAGATAGATAGATAGATAGATAGATAGATAGATAGATAGATAGATAGATAGAGGATGGATGGATGGATGGATAGATGTGAGAAGGATGGATGGATAGATGTATAAATAGATGGAGAGAAGGATAGATAAATGGATGGATGATGGATGGATGGATGATGGAGGGATGGGTGGATGGATGGATGATGGATGGATGGAGGGATGGGTGGATGGAGAGAAGGATAGATGATTGGATGGATGGATGGATGGAGGTATGGATGGATAGATGGATGGATGATGGATGGAGGGATGGGTGGATGGATGGATAGACGGCAAGAAGGATGGATGGATGTATAGATGGAGAGAAGGATAGATGGATGGAGGGATGGATGGATGGATAGACGGCGAGAAGGATATGGATAGATGGATAGTTAGATAGATGGATAGACGTTGACAAGGATGGATGGATGTATAGATAGATGGAGAGAAGGATGGATGGATGGATCGATGGACAGAGAGAAGGATATATAGATAGATGGATGGATAGATAGATAGATAGATAGATAGATAGATAGATAGATAGACGGAGAGAAGGATGGATAGTTAGATAGATGGAGAGAAGGATGGATGTATATATAGATAGATGGATGGATAGATTGATAGACGGAGAGAAGGATGGATAGTTAGATAGATGGAGAGAAGGATGGATATATATATAGATAGATGGATGGATAGATAGATAGACGGAGAGAAGGATGGATAGTTAGATGAAGAGAAGGATGGATGTATATATAGATAGATGGATGGATAGATAGACGGAGAAAAGGATGGATAGATAGATGGAGAGAAGGATGGATGGATGGATAGATAGATAGATAGACGGAGATAAGGATGGATGGATGTATAGATAGATGGAGAGAAGGATGGATCGATGGATCGATGGACAGAGAGAAGGATATATAGATAGATGGAGAGATGGATGGATAGATAGATAGATAGATAGATAGATAGATAGATAGATAGATAGATAGATAGATAGATAGATAGATAGATAGATAGATAGACGGAGAGAAGGATGGATAGTTAGATAGATGGAGAGAAGGATGGATGTATATATAGATAGATGGATGGATAGATTGATAGACGGAGAGAAGGATGGATAGTTAGATAGATGGAGAGAAGGATGGATATATATATAGATAGATGGATGGATAGATAGATAGACGGAGAGAAGGATGGATAGTTAGATGAAGAGAAGGATGGACGTATATATAGATAGATGGATGGATAGATAGATAGACGGAGAGAAGGATGGATAGTTAGATGAAGAGAAGGATGGACGTATATATAGATAGATGGATGGATAGATAGACGGAGAAAAGGATGGATAGTTAGATAGACGGAGATAAGGATGGATGTACATATAGATAGATAGATGGATAGATAGATAGATAGATAGATAGATAGATAGATAGACGGAGAGAAGGATGGATAGTTAGATAGATGGAGAGATGGATGGATGGATTAGATTAGATTAAAATCTTTGGTAATATTTTAAATGTGTTTGTCATTTTTGATCAATGTAAAGTGATCTTAGTGAATAAAAGTATTCGTTTCTTTCAAAAATCTTAGTGACCCCAAACCTTTGAACATAGTATATATACAGACTCTTCCTCAATGTCCCAGGTCACATGACCATTTTCGCTGTTCTCTGATTGGCAGGAGGAAGTTCCCGTGGCGAAGGCCGGACCTCAGCGGAACCGAATGGACAGATTGTTAGAGATTCTAAACAGCATGAAGAACAACAGCAGCGGCGTGGAGGGTCAGCTCACCACGTTCATGGAGGAAGCGCAGAACTCGGCCGACTCCGAGGAGACGCTGAACGAGATCGTGCACACCATTTACCGCAAGGCGGTCAGCGACCGAAGTTTCGCGGCCACGGCTGCCAAACTCTGCGACAAGATGGCTCTGTTCATGGTGGAAGGCACCAAATTCCGCTCTCTCTTACTCAACATGTTACAGGTGAGATCTGAGCGCTCAGAACCCGTTTTGTCACGCTCGTGTCCTGCAGGTTGTCTCCTGTTGGTCAGTGTTGCTCAAAAGGACATTCAGCAAATGTCATCCCACCTGCTGCTCGACCACATCCATCTCAACTCTTTCGTTCCTCTTTTGTGTCTGCGTTCTCTCTGTTTCTCTTCTTCCTCTTTCTCTCAAGGGCTTCAGGATGTGACTCATCCCTGCAATCCAGCTGAGTGACCCTGTACAATTTCCTCATTGGACAAAAGGGACGTTTTAGGCCCTAAACACTTTCACCTCGCTTGCCAAACCTTTCAGAAAGCTGATGAATGTTCGTTGAAGAAACAGTTTCAAATGAAATTGTCATTAACGCACATTCTCGTTTCTGTGGAATGGAAATCCTGGCGGCTCTTTTTCCGTAAAATCAGCTTCAAAATGACCAAAACGCCAAAAAAGTGGTGCATTTTGTACATAAAAAGCCTGTTTTTGAAAAATATTAATAAAAGTAATTACAACTAACTTGACTAACAATACAGATTATATGTGAGCCGTGTTAGTTTAATATTATTTAATATACATATATATATATACACACAATATATATATATATATATATATATATATATATATATATATAATATTAGTGCTGTCAATCGATTAAAAAAACGTACTTATTAATCGCACATTTTTTTTTCTGCAATTAATAACATTAAAGTTTTTAATATATTTGTATATTGTAATATTTTCTACAAATTAATGTAAAAACAACATGGACAATATAAGATTTGATCTAACAGGTATGAAATATCCAGAGTCAAAGCAATTATCACAGTCTTCACTGCATAATTTACATTAAAATAGCTATTACAGTTATTCAATAAAGAGCAGTGAGTTTCTTTTTCTTTTGTTCTTTGACTTACATTAATGACAGACAGCAGCAGGTTTATTAGGCTACTGTCACTTTAAGATCTGAAGCTCATGACGCAGATGTCGGCTGTGTTCGTTAAATATTCTGTTTTCATTTTAGTTTAAGTACAAGTTATTTTATGTGATTTTTGTCACACACATATACATAAATATATATTATTTTTATATATTCAGTTTGCATTTTAATTTTCGTGTATATATATATATATTACTTATTCCAGTTCTGGGTGAAAAAAAAAACACGAAATGCTGAAAGTATAAAATAAAACCCTGTTAATGTTTTGTGGCGTGTTCGAGCTGCAGATGTTCTGATGGCGTGTCTCTATCTCTTGTTGTTTCGGGTCAGTCTGTCTGTACGGTGGTTTTGGTGGTAAAGCTCTAAGTATTTTGTCTTTGTTTTTGGGAACTGACTGTTAGACTCATTTCTCATAGTGATGTGACACCAGAACTCTGACCTGCTGCTTGTGCGGCCAAAACACACACACACACACACTCACACTCTCTCACACGCACACATACACGCACACACACGCACACGTACGTACACACACACACACGCACTCTCACACACGCACTCTCACACACTCTCACACACACGCACGCACACACACACACGCACGCACACACACTCACGCGCACACACACTCTCACGCACACACTCACACACACGTACACACATACACGCACACACACACGCACGCACACTCGCACACACACACACTCACGCACACACTCACACGCACACACTCTCACACACACACGCACACACATACACACACACACACTCTCACACGCACACGTACACACACACACGTACACACACACTCTCA
The DNA here is from genome assembly GCA_037194245.1 of Opsariichthys bidens. Lineage (NCBI taxonomy): Eukaryota > Metazoa > Chordata > Actinopteri > Cypriniformes > Xenocyprididae > Opsariichthys > Opsariichthys bidens. Next base: position 19,119,514 of record CM074294.1, on the reverse strand, counting down.
CACACGCACACACTCACACACGCACGCACACACACACTCTCACGCACACACTCTCACACATACACGTACACACTCTCACACACACTCTCACACGCACACACACACAGTCACGCACACACACACACGCACACACACTCACGCACACACTCACACGCACACACTCTCACACACGCACGCACACACTCACTCACGCACACACTCACATACACACGTACACACATACACGTACACACTCTCACGCACACACACTCACGCACACACTCACACACACACGTACACACATACACGTACACACTCTCGCACACACACTCACGCACACACTCACACGCACACACTCACACACACGTACACACTCTCACACGCACACACACTCACTCACACGCACACACTCTCACACGCACACACGTATACACATACACACACACACTCTCACACGCACGCACACGTACGCACACACTCTCACACACACTCTCGCACACACACACGTACACACACACTCTCACACACGCACACACTCTCACACACACGCACGTGCGCATACACTCATGCACACACACACTCACGCACACACTCACACGCACACACTCTCACACACACACGTACACACATACACGTACACACTCTCACACACACACACAGTCACGCACGCGCACACACGCACACACTCTCACACACGCACGTGCGCACACACTCATGCACACACACACTCACGCACACACTCACACGCACACACTCACGCACACACTCACACGCACACACTCTCACACACACACGTACACACATACACGTACACACTCTCACACACACACACAGTCACGCACACACGCACACACACGCACACACACGTACACACTCACACACACTCTCACACGCACACACACGTACTCACACACACGCACACACTCTCATACACACACGCGGACACACACGCACACACACGTACACACACGCACACACACACGTACACACACACTCTCACACACGCACGTGCGCACACACTCATGCACACACACACTCACGCACACACTCACACGCACACACTCTCACACACACACGTACACACATACACGTACACACTCTCACACTCTCACACGCACACACACACACACACACAGTCACGCACGCACACAAGCACACACACGTACACACTCACACACACTCTCACACGCACACACACATGTACTCACACACACGCACACACTCTCATACACACACGCGGACACACACGTACACACACACACACACACACACACGTACACACACACTCACACACACACTCACACACACTCTCACGCACACACTCACACTCACACACACACATGTTGTGGGGACTTTCCATAGGCGTAATGGTTTTTATACTGTACAAACTGTACATTCTGTCCCCCCTCCCCTAAACTTAACCCTCACAGAAAATGTTCTGCTAGTTTAGATTTTCAAAAAAGACAATTCTGTATGATTTAGAAGCTTGTTTCCTCATGGGGACCAACAAAAGGTCCCCACAATGTCAAGATTTACTGGTTTTACTTGCGTTGTGGGGACATTTGGTCCTCACAATGTAAGGAAAACAAGTACACTCACACTCACACACACACACACAGACGTGCCATCGCACACAAACGCCTGCAGATGTCAATTACAGGATCATGAAGGAAAAGTACTAAAGCCATATAATACAATTAAAAAAAATCATCATATTTAATTTTGCGATATTATATCATCTATTACATTAGCATTATTTAATATCTATAAAAGGTGACACTCATTTAGGAGACATAATATTGCTTGTTTCATGATTTCCTCATTTTATGTGCTGTTATCTGAAAACAGTAAAACGCTCCTTCATTCACATGCATGAAACGGTTGTAGATTACAGTAAAACAACAGTCTTATACTCATTTATTTGATCGAAAATACAATAAAAACTAATATTGTGAAATATTATAATAATTTAAAAGAACTCTTTTCTATCTTAAAGTGTACTTTATCCATCATTCCTCCAGTCTTCAGAGTCACATGATCCTTCAGAAATCATTCTGATGTGACGGCTTGATGCTCAAGAAACATTTATGATTATTATTATTATTTTTTTTTTTTTGGAAACCACGACACATTTGACACATTTTACTTTGCAGGATTCTTCGGCGAATAGAACGTTCAAAAGAACAGCGTTGATTTGAAATGGAATCTTTTGTAACTTCATGAATGTCACTTTTGAATGCGTTCCCGCCGAATAAAAGGATTCGTTTCTTTAAAAGAGAAAAAAATCTCACTGATCCCAACCTTTTGAACAGTGGTGTAATTGTTTAAACGGATAAAGTCATGGCACCCGTTTTGCCTTTTAACATGCAGTCGCCCCTTTAGCTCCGTCTCGGCATCAGTCTGGAGTTTGGAGTGTGTATTGAGGTGGATGATTCATCCGGTTTGTCCTCGCATAAACCGGCGCTCCTCTCCCATCTGACGCTCGAGCAGCCGCTTTCGTTCTGACGGGATTATGTAACAGATACACACAGATGCAAGCGTCTCTGACCCCGGTGAAAGGACATGTCTGCTCCGACTCATTTAGCAATCTGCCACAAACACACGGGCGGCTTATCGCAGAGCAGAGATGAGCTGTGTGTGTGTGTGTGTGTGTGTGTGTGTGAGAGAGAGAGAGTCCATTCAGAATTAAAATGCTTGTGTTTTATACATAAACTCAGATTTAAATGCCTGGTTTCCATTTGAAGTAAAAACTAAAACCTGTTATAATCATCAAAAATAATTTGTTCATTTCTAAATTTTCGTTTTCTTTTTTTTTTTATGTGTGTGTGTGTGTCAGGCTTCGAATCAGGCATGCTGGGAAATTTAATGGATCTGTAAACATCTGTATGTTTGTTCTCTTAATACACACTACCGATCAAAAGTTTAGAACAATTTAAAAAAAAATGTTTTTAATGTCTCATATGAGTAATATAATATAATAGTGATATTGTGAAATATTATCATGATTTAAAATAACTGTTGTCTATGTGAGTATATGTTAAAATCTCATTTATTCCTGTTAATTTTCAGCATCATTACTCATGTCGATCCTTCAGAATTCATTCTAATATGGTGATTTGATATTAATCTTAGAAACATATCTTAGGATTATTGACATTGCTTAATATTTTAGTGGAAACTGCGATGCGCGTTCAAAAGTTTGGGGTTAGTAAGGTAAAAAAAAACACTTTACACACATAAAACTGATAAAAACAGACAATAAAGACTTTTGTAGAATCTTTTTCAAATAAAAGTCCTGTTTATCAAAGAAAAAATTGCGTCAAAATATTAGGCAGCAGAAGAAACTTTTAAATATTGATAAGAACCATTATCAATAATCGAATGATTTCTGACGGATCATGTGACACTGAAGACTGGAGTAATGATGCTGAATGATTACATTTGAACATATATTCCCATAGAAAAGTGTCAAATATTTGTCGTAATGTTTCACGATATACTTCCTTTCCGGTATTTTTGATCAAATAAATGCAACCTTGGTGAGACTCTGTTTCCTTTATTTGTGTGAGTGAGTATATGTATGTCAGTGGTCAATAAAAATGAATAAATAAATAAAAATTGCAGGCTAATCTGAGAAAAAATGCATCGGTCTCACTCTTGATGTGGCTGTAATGGACGTATGATTGTCGTGCTGAAATTATGCCAGCTTTATTTCTCTCAGGTAGTGACTGAAATTGTCCCAATAGCATGTTAAACGTTTAAACAAAAAACAAAAATGTTAATTCCTCCAGCCGTGTTGTTGTCTGTCTCCAGAGGGACTTCAAGCGGCGTGAGGAGCTGCAGCAGACGGATGTGGAGTGCTGGTTGGGCTTCATCACGTTTCTGTGCGAAGTGTTCGGCACCATGAGGAGCAGCGCCGGAGAGCCGTTCAGAGTGCTGGTGTGCCCCATCTACTCCTGCCTACGAGAGGTACGCTCAACACGCTACAGCCCTGCAGAATCGACTCAGATGTGAGGTTTAAAATGACACATCAAAGGGTTTGTTCACCCAAAAATGAAATTACAGTCATCATTTGCTCTCCCTCATGGGGTTCAACACCCGTAAGACCTTCGTTCATCTTCGCGAATGAAGATATTTTTGATGAGATCCGACGGTTCAGTGAGTCTCTATTGATAATTTACACTTTCAGATGAACAGAAAGACACTAAAACATATTTAAAACTGAGTACAGTGGTTCAACGTTAATAATATAAAGCGACGAGAAAACAAAATAACGACTTTTCAATATCTAGTTATGGTGATTTCAAAACACTGATTCATGAAGCTTCACGAATCTTTTGAGTCGAATCAGTGATTCAGAGCGTGAGTCAAACTGCCAAAATCACGTGAACTATTGAAATTTCGAATCACTCATGACGTAACGAAGCCTCGTTTGCTGAAATCACGTGACTTTGGCGCTCCGAACCACTGATTCGACTCAAAAGATTCGTGAAGCTTCATGAATCAGTGTTTTAAAATCATCCATCACTAGATATTGTTGAATAAAATCGTTATTTTGTTTTTTCTCGTGGCTTTATAATATTGATGTTGATCCACTGTACTCAGTTTTAAATATGTTTTAGTGTCTTTCTGTTCATCTGAAAGTGTAAATTATCAATAGAGACTCACTGAACCATCGGATCTCATCAAAAATATCTTCATTTGTGAAGATGAACGAAGGTCCTACGGGTGTTGAACGACATGAGGGAGAGGAATTAATGACTGAAATGTAATTTTTGGGTGAACAGATCAAAACAAATTCCTACACATTTTACTCTTTTCATTAAAGGGGACAACTGCTTCGAGATTGTTTGGAAAAAGTCCCGCCCCTTACCATGAGTTTCAACGCACTACTAACTCAACCAGACCCCGCCCCTTTATTTTGTAACTTCGCAGACCTTTTTCATGCTCAAACAGCAACATTTTACTCTGAAGAATGTTGAGCGTGGAATAAAGCAGAATAGGACGCCTTTAATTCGTCTGCTTTCTTATTTATTTTTACGCAATGATGGTCCTACATTTTAACTCGCCATAAGTGAACATGTTACTGAACACTGAATAGGTGTTGTTGACATGATTGTGTGTATTTATCTGAATTTGAGGTATTTTGCTGCTGAATTTTAGTAGCTGCACGATTTGGAGAAAAAGTATAATTGCAATTTTTCTGATTTAAAAAATTATTGCAATTTGACATGTGATTTAAATTGAAATTTTGTGTGGCTGCGAAGCCAGTGTGACTAGAAAACAATTGTAATAATTAGGTTACACTTTATTTTAAGGTGTCTTTGTTACACTGTAATCATACATTTAAGTACTGAGTAATATTAAGTAACTACATGTGCTTACTATAGGTTTGGGTTGGTTTGGGGTATGCAATTATTCTTTATTTATAGTTATTACTATAGTAACTATATGACACTGTAAAATAAAGAGTTACCAAATATTATTATTATTATTGTTGTTAAGAAATAAAAATATTTATAAGACATTTCTATTGTAATATTTCACAATAAATTAAAAAAGCAAGATATTTTAGATAAATTTATTTTAAAATTACAATTCTAATATTTATGGTTGTATTCGAATATTAAACCATAAAGCTTTTATTTTGGTGGTTTATAAGCTTCATATTCATTTAATTAATTCACAATTTCAGCTTTATTTTGATTAATCATGTAGCTTTACTTGCAAGGTAGTTTTGAATTGTGAAAGATACTGATTTTATTTCACAATGTATCGAACTCTTATTTCAAAAGATCAAGAAAAAAAATGTTTTGTCATTATCTGACCCTTTTAAGACTCATCCAAGATGTTCACGTCTTTCCTTCTTCGGTCGAAAAGAAATGAGGAAATTTTTTTCTCCATATAATGGACTTCAATGGGGTGCAGCTTCAGAGACTCTACATGATCCCAGACGAGGAACAAGAGTCTGATCTAGAGAAACCTTCGGACGTTTTCTAGAAAAATAAAACTTTCTATACTTTCTAACCACAAATGCTCACCTTGCACTGCTCTGTGACGTGCCACGCATTACGTCATCACGTTGGAAAGGCACTTCCGATCCGTCTCATTTTCTCCAACTTCAAAATCGTCTAACGTCGTTATTGTACTTTTTTTTGTAAAGGCCGTTTGACTCGGTCTCTGTAAAAACTCAGTACTTCCACTTACGTCACGCGTGACCTTTCAAACGTGATGACGTAATGCGTGGCACGTCGCAGTGCAAGATGAGAATTTATGGTTAAAAAGTATATAAAGTTTTATTTTCCTAGAAAATGACCGACGGTTTCTCCAGATCAGACTCTTATTCCTCGTGTGGGATCATGTGGAGCCTTTGAAGCTGCACTGAAACTGACATTGAACCCCAGTGAAGTCCACTATATGGAGAAAAAAATTCTTTTCGACTGAAGAAAGAAAGACGTGAACATCTCGGATGATCGTCAGGAAATTTGAGTTCTAAAGTCAACTAATCCTTTAAAGATTATGTTTGTCTAGAGAAATGTCACAATCGCTCGTGAATAGGGCTTCCCTGTCTGGGCTGAATCCTGTCAGTTGTTCAGGTGATGACAGACGCGATCCGTCAAAAGCCAAAGTTTGATTCTTCGGCAGCTCCACATCAAAGAGACGCGATCTGGGTGAGAGTTCGGTGTGTGTTTGTGCCGTATGAATGCCGCTATTCAAGATCGCGGCCGGATTAACATCCCGTTCGGCTCTCACATCGGCACGTCCCGACACGATCGTCCGGGAGTCTGAACAGGCACTTTGTGTCGGTGTGTGACCGCGATTACGTCTCAGCCAGGTGTGAAGTGTGTGTTGTGTGCGCCCGTGGACCGGCAGAGCAGGTTGGTTAATTACAGGTGATCCCGCTGTAGTTCGGAGCTGACAGGTGTATTTGGAGCGCTGAGGGTGTGGGAGAAAATAAAAGACAGGCTGAATGGAGGGAGGGAGAAAAAAGACCGTCTGTTGAAAGCTGCTTGAGCTGAAGGGTTGGACGCGTCTCTGATCTTCTCAAACCCTTTTGTTGGATTCTTTTGTGGATTTTCGTCATTTTTACTTGGCTCAAATATATATATATATATATATATATTTAAAAAAATCCTGTACTTTTTCTTCTTTGAGAAGCTGCAATCACATTCTACACCATTCACTCATAGATTTGAACGTTTTTGCAATGTTATCTTCGCTTACAAAGACTAATTTGAAAGGAATTTTGCCTTTAAAACTATGTTTATTTTTATTTGTTATGATATTGATCACATGTGATTGTGTCCTGGAATAATCAAAGATTACAGGAGAACGCTTGAGATGTAAATGCCGTAGGAAAGCTGAAGTTTTGGGATTTTATAAGCAGTGTTTGCATGTTAAAGTGCCCTATTATGTCATTTTAAAGGTTCTTAATTTTGTTTTGGAGTCTCCTACAGTAGATTTACATGCATTTAAAGTCAAAAACACATTGCAGCATCAGCTCTTTTCTCACAGCGTCTGAAGCGGTTCGATCAAACTGATAAAACCCCTCCTTTCTGAGAGCCTGCTCTGCTCTGATTAAACTCTGAGTAAACTCAGTCTTTAGGACAGTGCGTTTGCTTCGGCTGTGGAAAACGGCGCTTTCTCGACACGAACAACACAAAGCGAACTCTTCCAGCCTCAGATACTACAGTGTTTGTGGGCGGGGCAAAGTAGCCAATGAAAACCATAGGCGGGTATTATGCAAATTTGTTACAAACCTACATGGGTTCAGCAGGAAGTGAGACTGGAATGACTAACTTTGCAGACCTTTTACATTCACAAACAGCTATATTACACACATGTTGCATGCGTGCTGTATTATTTGGTACGTGTTGTTTACATCTCATCTGCTGCATCTACTTTAGGGAGATAATTGAACCTTGGCCGGGAGTTTGATTGACAGGCGATCTGACCAATCATAACCATTTCAAACAACATTCCTTCTGATGTTCATTCATGTTTATTTGATGCTATAAATGAACTAGTATGAAGAGATGATCTGTCACGACACATTAAACGCACACTAGACGCTATTTATCGATTAAACTTCTTTAATAAATTACCATATTTTAAAAATGAAACCGTTTCATACGTTGTCAGTGTCCTCTTTGCTCCAGGATGTATTTTTCACGGCGTGAGAGCATGATGTGTGGCGTGAGAGCGCATGGCAACAGTAACTAAAGGGGGCGGGGCTTTGCGAACGATCAATTATAGTTTGTCTTTATGTTCTTCGTTATGCTGGTTCTGATGTGGGGATTTATTGGCGTACGAGGTTAGTTTGAGGTGGTTTCTGTTACACGAGCTCTGCTCCTGCTCTCTGGGGACGTCATTATGGTCTATATAACTCTAGACTTAAAGCAGCGGTTACCCTGGAGACCTGCATAAGGAGACCCCGTCAGTAATTACCCGAGACCACCGGGACTGGAAACCTCTAGACACCAATATACATGTTCACTCCTGCAAACGCCCCGGGCCATGGATTGAGGACTGCTAAATCTTAGCACAGATTCAGAGACGCGTTCGTTCTGGAAATGATGTTTTGGATACTTTCTCACGTGGTTTTGTGTTAAAATATGCGGGGGACTTCAGGTGAAATCTCATTAAAGAGTGAAAAGATCTGGAAAACCTGAAGATATTAGGGAATTTGAGGGCTGTTAATATCATGGATTGAAAAGTCACGGAAGTGTCAGTGCTGAAATATAAAAAGTTTGGGCTTGGTACGTTTTTTTTTTTTTTTTTTTTTTACCGTTTATGCTCATATTTGATTGAAAAATACAGTAAAAACAATACAATTTATTATCACCATTTAAAATGAATATATTTTAACATGTAATTTATCTCCAGTGGTCAAAGCTGAATGTTCAGCATCAATCCTCCAGTCTCCATTTATCTAATGTTAAAAACAGCTAAATATTTGTTAAAACGTGCCACTTTTTTCAATTTAATGCATCCATGCTGAATAAAAGTATTCATTTCTTTAAACCTATTAATTCGGTAACACTTTACTAAAAGCCTTTATGTGTCATGCATTATAAAAGTACTTTAATGCATTAATTATGTCTTGTAATGATGCATTATATGTGTAACCACAGTGATAATACAACTTTAGGAATTATAATGCTTTAAAACAACCAATTTCAGAGGATTGACTCCTGAGATACAAATAGAAATCTTGTTCAGGAGCATCTATAAATATCTTTATCTATGAAAAACATCCCACTCATAGAAATTCCTGAACCTTAGTATAGTTTTGACTAGGGCTGTGCAATATGGACAAAATAATCACATTGCGATTTTTTTTTTTTTTTTTTTTTTTTTTTTTTTTTTTTTTTAATCAATATTGCAATTGCGATTTATTTTGCAATATTGGTAATTGTTTTTGCTTTTTCAGACATGCTTCATTCTGAATGTATTCAGTGCACGAGAAGTGCATAAGAAAATGTTTCACAATGAAGGAACTGTATTTACAGCTTCATAAACAAAACTGTAATTAACCGTCTTTAAAACAGACAACGTCAAATAAATTAAGGTTAACTAACCTGAAATTCCAGTCATAATAAGTCAACTTCAAAACTGTATTTCACACTGTACAGTAGATGAACTGCTTGATAAACAAAACTGTGTCTTAAAAACAGACAACATCAAATAAATGACGTTTATTTCGCCCGCCTTACATTTGTCATATATTTGGGGAATAGCAACTAGCAGCTGGTGTCTTTTGTCCAGTGTTTGAATCCAAAACTCTCTCAAACGACTGATGTTGAATTTCTCTTTGGTACCGAATCATTTTTATTCTGAACCGCATCCATATTTTTTCCTCTTTCCTCCCGTTTGCCTATTCTGTTCTCCCGCTTTGCTTTGTTCTCATTTGTGCTCTGATTGGTTCACATCTTAAACATGCGCACAGTAAATATAAATAAATGAACAAATAAAATTGCAGACTTGTGCGATTTAGAAATTGCATGTGCAATTGCGATTAATTGCACAGCCCTAGTTTTGACACATGTTCTCCACAAATACAGTAAAAGTACATTTTTGTGTGCATTTGTATTTTCATTAGACTAGATCAAAAGTGTGAACTGTGCAGGTGCACAACTACTTATCGTGTTTTCTTCAACGTTATAGAGAACCAGGGCTAAAATTAAAGCGCTCATGTTGTCTTTTGAAACCAAAGAGTGTTGTAGAATGTCGAAATACTGTAATATTCTCAACATAAACGTGCAGCTGTTATTCAGCACATACTGTAGGCCGCTTACAGATGTTGATCTAGATTAGCCAGCCGTAATAGGGCAGTTATGTAAAGTCTTAAAGATACAGTAACATTATAAGTGTACTTTAGGCAAAGTAGCTGATCTGTAAAAATCTCTGCTGTAATGTTTTGGATGCTGTTATTGTGGTAACCCATGAAGTAAAGTATATTTTGAGAGCGAGTCGGTTTGAATGAAATTCTTGGTTTTGGGGGTTTGTGCGGGAGGTTGTCAGCTGTTTTGTGAGACGGTATCCAGACCCCCTCGCGCCAGCTTTGATCAGCGTCGGTCCTCCCGGCCCCTGCAGGCCCCCTGCCTCACAAAGGGCTGCCTGTGTCACTGCCTGAGTGCTTTTCCCGCCCAGCGTTCTGCTAGTCGTCTCAGTAGATCTCTTCAGACGCACACACACAGATCCACCACAACGGTCTAAAATCACCATCATTATAGTGGTCCAGACATATTCTGAAGTCATTTGAAATCTGCACACGTTTTAAAATGCACCTTTAGTTCTCAGCCTCAGGGGTTTTAAGTCTTAAGTTTAAGGTTTAGTAATAGGGATGCTTGACATTACCACCACTGGAAAGATTTTTGCATAATGTTCTATTTCAATATCTATCACAGTATTCGTTTTATATCAGTATTGCAAATGCATTCTAAAAAAAAATGAATGTAAACATTTTGTTTGTTTGAATGTAAACTTTGCATCATAAGCTATATAAAATCGAGAATCTAGATTTGGCATTTTATGATTTTAAACAATTTTAGCATCAAAAATTGTGTCGAATGAAATGATTTCATAAAACTTTAACAATGGAACTTTTAGCGTGCTATCAAAGGAAAATGCACTAAAACAAGTCATTTAAAACCTTGTATTTTTTATAAAATAAAGTATCAATGAAAACATGTAAAAAAAAATGACTGTATGATTAAAATAAAAAATAAAAAAAGATTAAAACTATTTAAATAATAGTACTAATGCATATTATAATACCTATTAACAGCATAAATAATAATAATAAAATGTTAAAACATGTATTATCATACAACTAAGATAATTTTAATAATATTATTATTGAGCAATATCACACAAACCAATATATTTTTAATAATAGTAATAATAATAGTTGTTGTTGTTATTATTATTATTATTATTATCAGGGCTTGGCATTCTTTTTTTTGCTCACCAGCCACTGTGGCTAGTCTTTTTCCAAAATTAAATCAATTTTGACGTCGATAATACCGCGGGGAAAAGCTGCCATATAAATATATTTAATATCTCATAATTTAGCGGCAGGTTTATTAGGCTGCTGTCACTTTAAGAGCTGACGCACGGATCCATTATACTGTTACACGTGCGTTTTCTTTCTCACCTGCTGTTCACTTAAAACATGTTTACATGAATACTCTCCGAGATTGGCATATTGACATTATTTTGTGTGTATTCGAGCAATAAGCAGCGAAAAAGAACTCAATTTAGGCTTTATTTGGCAACACTTTGGGTGTTAAGAACGAAATTCAAGCCCTGAAACACCAACAATATTCACCTGGAGCGAAAGAAACGAGTGAGAGGAGACGGGTTTGTGTGTCTCTCGCTGTCGGAGAGATGAGAGAGAACGGTGTCGTGTGTCTCTTCTGAGGAAAGTGAGTATCGGAAGCGTTGTTGGATGTGTCGTCATTCAAATGAGAACGTTATAGAAATGCAAAGCCTTTCATCACAGCAGGAACTTTCCGATGAACCGCCGAGGCATTAATGAGTTGTCATGATTTGAGCACGTGTGTTTGGGTCATATCAGCAATTTTGCGTTGCACAAACATGTTGGCCAATACGAAAAGAACATTCTTACATAACTTCAAATGATGTAATCGTGTTTGTTACAGGAAAAGACAGTCAAACATAAGATTACAACAGAGAATATATTGCTTGTCGAAGTAGCACAGGTGCATTCTGGGAGTTCTTTCTCATTGCATTCATGCAAAAAAAGCCAACGTTCTGTTCTCAGTTTTCCCTTTGAATACATCTTGCATCAGGCTCAGTTGCAGAATAATAATGTGTATTTGTCCTGTTGAGTGAGTTGCACTTCTGTTTTTGTGGTCAGACGCAGCACATTTCTGTCTGTCACAACAGTCGTCTGGGGTTGAGACTCGGACTCGGGTTGATATTGGTCTCGCTGGCGTCTGTCGGATGGTGGTTTTTGAGGAACAGTGTAAGAGGAAGCGAAAGATGATTCGTGCAGTGATGTGTGGTCTATATGTACGTCTGGATTACCAGCAGTGACCTCCTGAAAGCTGAAGTCTGTTAAACAATGCAAATGCATGAACTTTATAAAGCGAGACACTTCAGGCAAATCGTTTTTTTTCAGGCACTGATCAGTTTTGGGCTTCCATAGAACACACGTTTAATAGATTTTTACTTTTAGAGTAAAGAAAGCATAAAATGCGATGATAATTCGATTCGTTAGTTTAATTCTACTGTCAGATGGACAATCAAGAATCAAACTCTCGTTCTGAAATGCAGTTCTCCAGATGTAATGTGCAACAAGAATAGATTATTTACAAGTCATTACTTTTACAAATAATTGAAGAGCAAATATTTTTTAGTCTGTATTTACATTGCATCTCTTTTGGCATGCCTTATCACCAGTGTTGGGGAAAGTTACTTTTAAAAGTAATGCATTACAATACTGCGTTACTCCCTAAAAAAAAAAAAAAAAGTAATTAATTGCATGACTTTTTATGGAACCAGTTCACCCAAAAATTAAATTCAGTCATTAATTCCTCTCCATCATGTCGTTCTTCACCCGTAAGACCTTCATTCATCTTCCCAAATGAAGATATTTTTGATGAGATCCGACGGTTCAGTGAGTCTCTATTGATAATTTACACTTTCAGATGAACAGAAAGATACTAAAACAGGTCATGTGACTACAGTGGTTCAACATTAATATTATAAAGCCACGAGAATACTTTTTGTGCGCCTAAATAACGACTTTTCAACAATATCTAGTGATCGATTTTTCACTTTTTTTATTAAGTTAAAGATGCTAAGTCAATGTTATGAGTTGTTAAGTCATTATTATAAGATGTTAAGTCATTATTATGAGATATTAAGTCATTATTATGAGATACTAAGTCATTATTATGAGATATTAAGTCATTATTATGAGATATTAAGTCATTATTATGAGATATTAAGTAATTATTATGAGATGTTAAGTCATTATTATGAGATATTAAAGTCATTATTATGAGATGTTAAGTCATTATTATGAGATACTAAGTCATTATTATGAGATATTAAGTCATTATTATGAGATACTAAGTCATTATTATGAGATGTTAAGTCATTATTATGAGATGTTAAGTCATTATTATGAGATTTTAAGTCATTATTATGAGATGTTAAGTCATTATTATGAGATACTAAGTCATTATTATGAGATACTAAGTCATTATTATGAGATATTAAGTCATTATTATGAGATGTTAAGTCATTATTATGAGATATTAAGTCATTATTATGAGATGTTAAGTCATTATTATGAGATGTTAAGTCATTATTATGAGATATTAAGTCATTATTATGAGATGTTAAGTCATTATTATGAGATATTAAGTCATTATTATGAGATGTTAAGTCATTATTATGAGATGTTAAGTCATTATTTTGAGATATTAAGTCATTATTATGAGATGTTAAGTCACTATTATGAGATACTAAGTCATTATTATGAGATGTTAAGTCATTATTATGAGATATTAAGTCATTATTATGAGATGTTAAGTCATTATTTTGAGATATTAAGTCATTATTATGAGATGTTAAGTCATTATTTTGAGATATTAAGTCATTATTATGAGATGTTAAGTCACTATTATGAGATACTAAGTCATTATTATGAGATGTTAAGTCATTATTATGAGATGTTAAGTCATTATTATGAGATGTTAAGTCATTATTTTGAGATATTAAGTCATTATTATGAGATACTAAGTCATTATTATGAGATGTTAAGTCATTATTATGAGATACTAAGTCATTATTATGAGATACTAAGTCATTATTATGAGATGTTAAGTCATTATTATGAGATACTAAGTCATTATTATGAGATGTTAAGTCATTATTATGAGATGTTAAGTCATTATTATGAGATATTAAGTCATTATTATGAGATGTTAAGTCATTATTATGAGATATTAAGTCATTATTATGAGATGTTAAGTCATTATTATGAGATGTTAAGTCATTATTATGAGATATTAAGTCATTATTATGAGATGTCAAGTCATTATTATGAGTTTTAAGTCATTATTATGAGATGTTAAGTCATTATTATGAAATGTTAAGTCATTATTTTGAGATATTAAGTCATTATTATGAGATGTTAAGTCACTATTATGAGATACTAAGTCATTATTATGAGATGTTAAGTCATTATTATGAGATATTAAGTCATTATTATGAGATGTTAAGTCATTATTTTGAGATATTAAGTCATTATTATGAGATGTTAAGTCATTATTTTGAGATATTAAGTCATTATTATGAGATGTTAAGTCACTATTATGAGATACTAAGTCATTATTATGAGATGTTAAGTCATTATTATGAGATGTTAAGTCATTATTATGAGATGTTAAGTCATTATTTTTGAGATATTAAGTCATTATTATGAGATACTAAGTCATTATTATGAGATGTTAAGTCATTATTATGAGATACTAAGTCATTATTATGAGATACTAAGTCATTATTATGAGATGTTAAGTCATTATTATGAGATGTTAAGTCATTATTATGAGATACTAAGTCATTATTATGAGATGTTAAGTCATTATTATGAGATGTTAAGTCATTATTATGAGATATTAAGTCATTATTATGAGATGTTAAGTCATTATTATGAGATGTTAAGTCATTATTTTGAGATATTAAGTCATTATTATGAGATGTTAAGTCACTATTATGAGATACTAAGTCATTATTATGAGATACAAAGTCATTATTATGAGATGTTAAGTCATTATTATGAGATATTAAGTCATTATTATGAGATGTTAAGTCATTATTTTGAGATATTAAGTCATTATTATGAGATGTTAAGTCACTATTATGAGATACTAAATCATTATTATGAGATACTAAGTCATTATTATGAGATGTTAAGTCATTATTATGAGATACTAAGTCATTATTATGAGATACTAAGTCATTATTATGAGATATTAAGTCATTATTATGAGATGTTAAGTCATTATTATGAGATGTTAAGTCATTATTTTGAGATATTAAGTCATTATTATGAGATGTTAAGTCACTATTATGAGATACTAAGTCATTATTATGAGATACTAAGTCATTATTATGAGATGTTAAGTCATTATTATGAGATATTAAGTCATTATTATGAGATGTTAAGTCATTATTATGAGATATTAAGTCATTATTATGAGATGTTAAGTCATTATTATGAGATACTAAGTCATTATTATGAGATACTAAGTCATTATTATGAGATATTAAGTCATTATTATGAGATACAAAGTCATTATTATGAGATGTTAAGTCATTATTATGAGATATTAAGTCATTATTATGAGATGTTAAGTCATTATTATGAGATATTAAGTCATTATTATGAGATGTTAAGTCATTATTATGAGATATTAAGTCATTATTATGAGAAAGTTACTCATTATTACGACTTACGGAATTTTTTTTTTTCTCAACAGTGGCGGGAACGGGCTTCCATACAAACGTCTCCCAAATGCATAAATGTGAATGTTTTATTTTTGATCAAATTGTTTATGAATGAACTTAACATCAAAATGACTGTATAACCGCTGCTTTAAATCTGACTTGAACTATAATTGATGTAATTGGTCACTTCAGAGCCGATCAGTTACACTATTGACTTTTTAAAAGCGGCAGAATTGAATTCTGTTTGCATCACTGATCGTCATTTTCGTGTTTATCACCGTGAAGCTGCATTAAAACGAGCTGTGTTGTATGAAGTGCTATATAGGTGACTTGACTGTGATTGGTCAATCGCTCCACACTTTTCTAAACTCGGGAGTGTTTTCTGTGTGTTTCAGCTCCTGGAGTCACCGGAGGTGAAGGAGGACGCTGTTCTCTGCTGTTCTATGGAGGTGAGTTTCACAGCACCTCTGAGACGGTGACAATATTAATTATAATTATCAATATCGAGGAGAGAGAGAATGAGACTGATGGATGGATAAAGCACACATCGAGCTTAGCGAACGGGTCCGAATAAAAGCGAAAGTGATGAAATCGAAGAAGCCATCTTACCTGAACATTCCAGTGCGCGGATATTTTCATAGTAACATGAGTGGAATGAAAAAAGTGATTGACGTTCAAAATGGTAAGCGAGCGCTGCTTTGTTTGTAAATCTGCACTTCTGTTTTCGGTTTCCCTTTTTGAATGACGAAAATAACCTGCTGATGGTCGCCGGGATTTTCCCAATTAAGGCTCCGTTTCCACCTGGTATTAAGATGCATTTTGGTTGGTCGGATCACAAGTACGTACAGGTAAACGGGGTCTGAAGTCTTTTGAGTTTCACACGAGTGATAATGAGCGTCAGCTGCGCGCTACACCGGTCTCGTGTCTCTCACGGAGGAGCTCCGGAAGCATAAAAGAGGAGCGACGACAGTGAAGGACGAGAGAGGACCAGGCCTGGAATTTATGTTGTGTTTTATTTTGTTTGTGTGGGCCCTTCTGCTTTTTATTTTAGTGTTGGTTTATTTGTTTATTAAACTTGTTTATTGTTCGCCGGTTCCCCCCCCGCCTCCTCCTTCCCATATTTACGAACTGTGTTACAGTCCACTTTCAACCACAAGTCAAAAACACATTCGATCGGGATGACGCTTTCGCTCATGTGGTGGAATGTGTTTGAACGCCTTCTCTCCTCGTAAACGTTATGGGAAGCACACCAGCCTGACGGGATTTAAACTTCGTTGGTTAGTTTGAGGTCGAAAAATGTACCATGCACAATGTTCTCTCACCATTCCTGATTTCTAACTCACACTCACGGCGTTCAGCCGGTCAGAGCTGATGCTGATGCTCTCCGTGTGTTTTTTTTGTTTTCGTCGTCTCTGTGTGTTCATATGTAAATTGCACAAGCTAATTTTGTCCGTTAGATCGAAAGATGTGAAAAAATTATACATTTACCCACTCATAGAGCTTCCCCTCGAAGAAATCAGGACAGAACTGGACGGATTAAAACACCAGGTGTAAACCGTCTCCCTCGTCCACTTGTGATCCGATCGACCGAAACGCATCTTGACACCAGGTGGAAACAGAAGCTTGTTTCCGCCACTGTATAAGAAATAAAAAAGTTAGTTGCGGCTTTTTATCTCGATTTTATCTCACAATTCTGATATAATATAATGTCGCAACTGCGAGATATAAACTCACAATTCTGAGAAAAGAAAAAAGATGGCGCTTTTTTCCTCAGGATTGGATTTCTAACTCTCAGTTGCGAGTTTATATTTCACAATTCTGAGGAAAGACGTCAGAATTGCGAGATACTGTATAAACTCACAATTGCGAGAGGAAAAAGTCAGAATTGCGGCACCGATCGACCAAAACGCCTGGTGGAAACTAAGTGTGGACGCTTGTTTCCAAGTTAGTTGCGGCTTTTTATCTCGATTTTATCTCACAATTCTGATATAATATAATGTCGCAATTGCGAGATATAAACTCACAATTCTGAGGAAAGACGTCAGAATTGCGAGATACTGTATAAACTCACAATTGCGAGAGGAAAAAGTCAGAATGCGGCACCGATCGACCAAAACGCCTGGTGGAAACTAAGTGTGGACGCTTGTTTCCAAGTTAGTTGCGGCTTTTTATCTCGATTTTATCTCACAATTCTGATATAATATAATGTCGCAATTGCGAGATATAAACTCACAATTCTGAGGAAAGACGTCAGAATTGCGAGAAACTGTATAAACTCACAATTGCGAGGGGAAAAAGTCCGAATTTTTATTTTTCGCAATTCTAAAAAAGCAGTCAGAATTGCGAGACGTTAACTCGAAATCGTGAGTTGGGGGGGGGGGGGGTCTGGGGTTATATACATTCACAAAACAAGTTAATAGGATGTGCTCTGTCCTGAGGATAGATGATGTCCCATCTGCCCACAAACCAGATCATCAGGAGACAGTTAGTCTGGACATCCGACCGCTTCCGTCCAGTCTCTCCTCTCTCTCTCTTTGTCTCTGCCTGTCTGTCTTTCTCTCTCACCCAGGCACTAGCATCTGTTTCTCGGTACCCCCTGTGGAGTTGACCTCTGACCCTTCCTTGAGCCCGAGCGTGTCCGTCTCCCTTTGAACGTCTTATTTCCTCTTAAAAACCTGCCCCCTCTGTGTCTCTCGTTCCCCGTCCCACTTTAAAGGAATATCACAGGATATTTTCAAATAACTGTTTATGTGAGATTCGTCCTCATTGCTGATTTTCCTCTGGTTCCTCTTGCAGCTCCAGAGCACCGGTCGGTTGCTGGAGGAGCAGCTTCCCGAAATGATGACGGAGCTGCTGGCCGCCGTGCGGGATAAGATGCTGTGTCCGTCTGAGTCCCAGCTGACGCGCTCTCTCCTGATGGAGGTCATCGAGCTCCACGCTCACCACTGGACCCCGCTGGAGGCGCTGACCACCGCGTACTACAACAGAACCATCCAGAAGCTCACGGCGTGACGCACGCGCAGCGCGAGGAACCGCCGGAGGCCCTGACCACTGCGCACCACAACACAGACATCCAGAAACTCGTCAAACTAACCACTAGAGGCCACGGACACACTACGACACACACACAGCCACACACAAGCGTTCTGTGATGGGAAGAATCGGCGTGGGTGGATGAGGGTCAGAGGTCAGGGGGTAAAATATGCAGATTGGAATGAATATGTATATGTTCACACTTCACATCTGCATATTCATGAGCTGACCCAGACATACAGATGCAAAACCAGACAGTCATTAGACGCACACGCACAGACTCTGTCATTCGCAAAATGTACACAGGAAGAGAAATCAAAAGAAAAAAATATATATCGCAAAAAAGAAGCCTATTTTTTTTTCCGCACGTCATTATTTCCATTTTTAGTTCAGCACGTTTTCAATCATTAAATTGTAAAGTATTTAATGCATCATTATTTTTTTGCGTTAGAGTAATAATTTCGTGAATATGATCTTTTTTTTATTTAATTTTATTTTCTATTTTTTGTTATTTCTTTGTATTGTCATTACTTTCATCACAGTTAAGCACATTTCTCCCCAAAAAATCCATCATTATGCATAAATACTGTACAATTAGAGTTTTTTTTATTTGTATTTTTATTTTTTAAGAGTTACAAATGGGCTAAATATCCATGAAAATATATCACGGTGCGGCAAAATCTTAATGTTCCTACTAATGAGCTTCATTTCATTAAGAAAAAAATGAAATTTTTAAAACATGAAGCTTTTTTTTTAAAGTTAACACGATAGTTAATCACCGAAAAATTGCATAACGCATAAATCCTGTCATGAATTTAACTAATAGATTATTATTTTGAGACTTTTGAGATCTTTTTTTGTTTAGGTACAACTGTGCTTAATTTTCATGAAATAATGTCTTAATGCTCTGAAAAATAGGCTTCACTTTCTTTAAGCAAAATCAAAATCCTTATATTTCTTTCTTTTGATTTTGTGGTCACGCTTTCCCTGGACAGTGTTCACGTGATGAATTGTGAACCCCAGAGGGTGACTTTTCTTTGGCCCGGAGGCAGTGCTTCATCCATCCAACCGTCCCGTTTCGGCCCCCCGGGCGTCAGGAGCACGTCGTCGACCGACAGGGCCGTCCAGCTGGGGTCACGCTGACTCCAAAGGAGCAAGGCTTTCTTTTGTCATAAACACACACACACACACACACTCACACACACAGCAGATGGCAGCGGGAGGCTCGGACACATGTGCGTGTGTGTGTGTGTGTGTGTGTGTGTGTGTGTGAGGACACATTCAACATGAAGTGGTCAGGTTCTTCACGAAGATCAGTCGGGATCTCTTGAGTTTCCTCTTCCTGTTCCGTCTCGGGCCGCGTCCCTGTTTATAATGTGTTATAATAGTGTCCTTAATATTATGCATTATTGTTATTATTATTACTTTCTTTTTCTCTTGAAGTCGCATTTTTTTACAAACAACGTATAAATGTGCGTGTTATAGGCTTTGTTTGTGAAACGCAAGCGGAACGCAAATCATTCAGAAAAAAATAAATGGAATCGCTTTATTTAAAGCCTTCCCCGTGATGCGTTATAAAGATATTTATAATATAATGTCATAATGCATTATATTTTTCCACGAATACTTAAAATACATTATAATATATGCAGATTCGTCGTTATGTCTGAAATCGGCTGACATATTTTAATGCATTATATTTTTCCATAATTAAAATGCATTATAATATATGCAGATTCTTGGTTACGTCTGAAATCGGCTGACATGTTTTAATGCATTAAATTTTTCCATAATTAATTAAAATGCATTATAATATATGGCCAGATTCTTGGTTACGTCTGAAATCGGATCTGCTGATATGTTTTGTAATGCATTAAATTCTTCCATAATTAATTAAAATGCATTATAATATATGCAGATTCTTCGTTACATCTGAAATCGGCTGTAATATTTTAATGCATTATATTTTTCCATAATTAATTAAAATGCATTATAATAAATGCAGATTCTTCGTTACATCTGAAATCGGCTGACATGTTTTAATGCATTAAATTTTTCCATAATTAATTAAAATGCATTATAATATATGCAGATTCTTGGTTACGTCTGAAATCAGCTGACATGTTTTAATGCATTAAATTTTTCCATAATTAATTAAAATGCATTATAATATATGCAGATTCTTGGTTACATCTGAAATCGGCTGTAATATTTTAATGCATTATATTTTTCCATAATTAATTAAAATGCATTATAATATATGCAGATTCTTCGTTACATCTGAAATCGGCTGACATGTTTTTAATGCATTAAATTTTTCCATAATTAATTAAAATGCATTATAATATACGCAGATTCTTCGTTACATCTGAAATCGGCTGTAATATTTTAATGCATTATATTTTTCCATAATTAATTAAAATTCATTATAATAAAATGCAGATTCTTCGTTACATCTGAAATCGGCTAACATATTTTAATGCATTATATTTTTCCATAATTAATTAAAATGCATTATAATATATGCAGATTCTTGGTTACGTCTGAAATCGGCTAACATGTTTTAATGCATTAAATTTTTCCATAACTAGTTAAAAGGCATTATAATATATGCAGATTCTTGGTTGCGTCTGAAATCGGCTGACATATTTTAATGCATTAAATTTTTCCATAATTAATTAAAATGCATCATAATATATGCAGATATATTATAATATCTGAATTAATATCTTATAATATCTGAATCTAATATCTTATTATAAGAATCTGCATATATTATAATGCATTAAATTTTTCCATAATTAATTAAAATGCATTATAATGTATGCAGATTCTTCGTTACGTCTGAAACCGGCTGACAGGTTTTAATGCATTAATGCTTTCTGAAGGCGTAACAATTTATAGATACGTATTATAAATGTAGTAAGTTATTCACGAGATCACACAATGCAGCATAAGGTGCATTAAAACACTTTTACACTGCATTATGTTAGAGCCGTCAAACCGATTAAATCGCGATTCATCCCGATTAATCGCATATGCTCACAAAATTAGATGCGACGGATCGATTCGACGGCATCTATCGGCTTTAAAATGAAGCGTTTCCTTAGCAAATCGGGGTTTTCTGAATGATTCATCTACTCGTTTTTCCACAAATGCGTTTTTAGACGTAGATCTGTTGCACAGGATTACTTTCGTTTTGCACTGTTTTAAGGCGATTGCTTTAAAAAGAAAACATTAAGAAAAGAAAAAGATTAAAGTGGTTGTGGAGGATTTTGAATGTTAGTCGAACACTTTTCGCTAGAATGAAACGTAGGTTTCGGAGAAAATAGTGGCCTTGGAAACCCCTGCGA
>CM074294.1:19010709-19097059 GCA_037194245.1 Opsariichthys bidens | reverse complement strand
CTTTATATCTCACAATTCTGACTTTATATCTCGCAATTCTGACTTTATAACTCACAATTCTGACTTTATATCTCTCAATTCTGACTTTATATCTCTCAATTCTGACTTTATATCTCTCAATTCTGACTTTATCTCTCAATTCTGACTTTATAATTCGCAATTATGATTTTTTTTCTCGCAGTTGTGACTATATAACTTACAGCTCTGACTTTATAACACGCAATTCTGAGAAAAAAGTTCAGAATTGTGAGATAAAAGTCGCAATTACCTTTTTTCATTTTTTTTTTCATTTCATGGTGTCAACGAGTTTCCATTAAAAACAGTTATTTCTACTCTTATTTTACATAAATAAATGCGCAGAAGAGACTTCTTCAAAAAACATTACAAAAAAAATCTCCAGAGGACTTCAGTGTCCCTGCAGTGAGTAATTTAAATGGGGAGGTCTCTATTCTAGAATAATATTTTCAGCCTTCTGTTTTGCATTGCATGTTGTGGATGTCAGTAGTGTCAGGACGTCCAGAATCTTCCCGCTAGCAATCAAAGGGTGTCCAGAGTTCTAGAACGCCGGACAGAATCTAATTACTAGATGTCGTGAGCGTTGGGTAACATGCGCCATTCACTACGAGTTCACAGGCTCACGTTTAGCCCAGATTACCGGCACCAGATGCGTCATGATAATCTGAGAGATTGTGTTGACGGGCTTTACTGATCGGTTAAGATCCCTGTCCGACGCTGCAAGCAGTGGTGAACTGTTCTGTGTGAATTCTCCACAAACAATACAAAGTTATCAGTCTGTAAGCAACCAATAATGGAGTTTAGAACTGATTTAGTACATGAAAAGGCTATAAAATAAATAGCGCCGCTGCTCTTTTCTCTTTCTCTGCACGTAAGCGGTTATGTTTTGCGTATTCTGAAACAAAGGCATCTCTTGGGAAAGCAAAGATCTTTGGAGCACAATACATACTTTGACTGTTCAGAGATTATTGTTAGATGTTCAGCTAATGCATGCCCGTAAATTATGACTCAACGAACTCGAGTCATTTTGACTGGGACTTTCATGCAACTGAGGGGTGAAACCCCCTTCAGGCTGCTCGGAGGAATTGTTGTTAACCGGCAGGTTCAGAGAGACGTTTGCATGTCTGGGAATGGATGCCGGTTTAATTAAAAGAGTGTTTGGCTATAAAGGTTTATCTTCTGCAAAAAACTTTACAGTCAGCAGCGCTGACTGGAACGTCGACGAGGCAAGAGCTGTCTGCTGTGATGTGTGTGTGTGTGTGTGTGTATGTGTGTTCCCTACATTATGAGGACCAAATGTCTTGTGGGGACATTTTTTTTGCTCCCATGAGGAAACAAGCTTATAAATGTCATACAGAATTATCTTTTTTGAAAGAATTCCTAAATAGCAGGAACATTTTCTGTCATGGAATGTTCCCCATAAAAACCATGAAAAAACACAACGTGATGGTGTAGACTGAATAGAGGATTTTTTCACACATCTGTATATATTTTATTTTCAACATGGTCCCACACTTCTTTACCATTAGTTTTCATATCATTAATAATCAATAAAAAAATATGTTAATTAGAAGCATTAAAAAGAAAAAAGAATTAAAGTTTAAAAACACAACTCACATTTTTATTAATTTTAATTTTATGTGTATTTTTTTTTTAATTGTCAACAACACACCACACGTTTCATCTGTTTAATTTGAAGAATCAATAATTATCATTGATATTTTTAATTTAATAAAGAACTGATTTAACCTGGAGCATTTAAAACAAGTGAATGAATGAAAGTAAATCTATTTATTTAATTTTTATTTTTTCAACATGGCCCACATGCCTTTACCATTCATTTAAAATAATCATTAATAATTTACCTGAATTCAAAAATTATTTAACTGAAATCACTAAAAATAAAAAAATGAGTTTTTTTGTCACCACACCCACTATTTATTTGTTTAATAAAGAAATATGATTAAAGCATTTAATAAAAGAAGATGATATAAAATATAACTGTTATATTTTTATTATCAAGATGCCCCATTAATTTAAATATCATTAATAATTATCAATCTTAATACTTTACTTAATACAAAAAAAATCAAATAACATTCGTTTAATTATTTTTTTTTAATGTCAACAACACCCATTATTAATTTTCTTAATAACTGAAAATATTAAATTGAAGCATTAAAACAAGAAAAATAATACCAAAATATCATTGATGATTTTATCTGTGCAATACTCAGAATGAAAACATTTAACCAAATCTTTACAAACCAAGTCAGGCTGATCACAGTGCTGTGTGTCACACCCCACCCACACCAACACACACACACATCTGCCACTCGGCATGTTAAAACTTCATGCACGTTTTCCCCTGAGGGAGTGAACGGGCTGCGTTTGGTTGAAAACATTCTTTCTCAGTCATTCAAAAATTACCTTCACTTTGCTTATTCTCGTTGCCATTGTGTGTTGTGTGTGGGTGTGTGGTGTGTGTGTTTCCACTTAGATTCTCTCTTCTCACGTGAGTCACCAGTTCTTATGCCGGAGAATTTCCGTCCCCACCCTAAACGATTCCGTATGCCGGGGTGTTCAGGGGCGGTCCGGACTCGCATCCGCCTCCTAATGGATGATAGACATTATGGACACTCACTTATTTTTGCTTTTCGTCTAAAAATTATTATATGCTACTAAAATATTTTCGATTACATAAAGAAAAGAAACCAGAGTAGCCTACTAATTGTATCAATCTACTGCCTATGGAATAAACAGTGATATTCTGCACCGTCGTTCACGTTATTTTGAGTCATGCATGGAGTTATGGTTATCTATTAACTTATTATTAAAAAAAAAGTGTCTTAATGTTCGATTACGCACTTGATCATAGAATAAGAGATATAAAATGGACAGTTAATTATGCCCTTCAAGTGGGATTGAATTGTGTAAGGACAGTAACCTCTGCTTGTGCACCGTTTTGGGCAAATGGTGTGGCCTCAGCTGGGGTCTGTCATGCTGAAAATTTGCATACTGTGCAAAGTGTACATACTGCAAAAGGGAAGAGTTAGGGTCAGATCTGGAGGCGTTATCATTATATTTACTAAAATATAATGAGCAGTTAGAAGTCTATGTATGTGCAGTTACATGAAAACACTGACAGTACTGGATTCTTGGCAGATTCTGTGTGTGTGTCGTATTACACAGACTATTCCCAAACTCAAATGAATGAAAAGGCCCCGGCTGGAGAGTGGTTCACATGTTACTTTATCCCAGGAGAGGCGGCCTGGAACGGGTAAGCAGCAAACGCTCACAGCTTCCTGTAAACCGCCAGAGCTTCGCTGCACTTCGACACATTTATTCATGATATGAGGACGCCTGACTGTCGCCTTTGTGCGTTTTTAATGACTAAAATGCCAGCACAAAAAAGTCCAATGAGAGTTTTATACCCAAGATATTATTGTGTGATAATTCATTTCATTGAAAGATCATAAAATAAATATTCATTTTAAAATAGTTGAACTGAATAAAATTACAGTACATATTTAAAAATATTTAAAAATGCATTTTTATTAAATAATAAAATATAAATGTGATTCATTTATACATTTTATAAATATTTTATATACATATTTTAATAGCATCTGTATATATATAAGATGTTATTAAAATATACAAAGTAAATAAATAAAATAATGAATATGAAATTGCGCGCGAATACAGGTTATATTTATTTATTTGAATGATTAGAAAACAAAAAAAATAAGCATTCATTTTAAATTAAATATATAATTAATATAATTAAATATACATATATATATATATATCTTGCATGTGTGTGTAAATATTTTGTGTGTATGATGTGTAGATTTATATAAAAAATATTTGTAAAATATTAAATAAGTTAAAATTGTAGTCATAATTTTATTAACAGATTAAAACGTACATATACATTCATTTTAAATGTATTTAAATTAAAGTGTATTTATTAATAAATATAAAAATATATAGTAATTTCTCATTTAAAAAAAATTTAAAAATAATAAATATTATAGATTTAGAATATTGAAAAATTTTTTAAAATTGAATACTGAATGTTTATATTTCTGATTTGATTATATATATATATATATATATAGATTTATAATACAAATTTATTATCAAAATATAATAAATAAGTTGTAATCATTGGAATCATGATTTAATTCAAAGACATTTATTTTAAATTTATTTCAATTAAATAAAATGATATTAATTAAATAATAAATTTAAAACATATAATAATTTCTAAATTATACAGATTTATAATATATAAAATATTTAAAAAATATAAAAAAATAACAAATATTATAGATTTATAGTATTGAATTTTTAAAATGATACTGATACAGATATTTGAGTCTGATTGCACAGACCCATAAGTGTCTAAACATTCACTCAGCACTATTAGAGAAACCACTCTCCACATCATCCAGACCTCACAGAGCGATCAGAGCGGAGACCCGCTCCCTCTCCCTCTCTTTAAGATCTTGTCTCTGTGTTTAAAATGCTGCAGGTCGTGATTTTACACCAGCAGAAGGAACATCTCTGAGTTCGTGGGGTTTCAGTAACGTCTCGTTTAAGAGTCTTTCTCACAGATGTTTCTCCTGAAAACAGACCTAGATTGTCATCCCGTGTAAGGAGCGATAAAATGAACCCGGAGCAGCTCAGATCATGATACCACACAAACTGTGTTTTTAATGGGTTGTCCCGTCTTGAGGACATCTGTTCTGAGAACAGCCACACATGAGTTGAAATCATCTCGTTGTGTTTGTTGCATTCGTCTTTCCAGAGTTCAGAGGCGTTTTCGGTGTATTTACAGACAGCAAACACAGAGATTGGGCCACATTTGCCTTTCCCAGGCCTGTGTGTCTCTCCGTCGGGAGAAACCGTGACCCCGAATGTTCTTTGTGTGAGAATGAAAGTGTGTTTTTGGTGTCGATACGTGTCTTTGCATGCAGCGGCCACAAAACGGGTTTCGAGATGTGACGTTAGTGGATCATTATTTTATTTTAGCATTATTTGCATATACTATTATAGTATTTATTAATATTTTGAAATAGCTTGTCTTTTTGTTTTCATTCTTAGCGTTTTAGTAACTTTGTTGTGCTTTTGTTGTTGTTTTTAATATTTTTCTAGTTTGTTTTAGTCATTTTATTACTAGCTTACTTGTTTTAGTATTGTTGCCAATGCAAACATTTCTAATTTTTGATCAAGTTTTTTTTTTAAGTTAATTAAAACAAGATTATTTTTTCTGATCCCATTGGCAGATAATTTTGCTTGTTTTAAGTAAAAAAGATTTTAGATTTTTAATTTTCCTGATATCAAGAAAAAATATCGTGTCGTTTTACTTATCTAGTAAAAGTGTCAGAATTTTTAAGATATTTACACTGGAAACAAGACAAAAATACTAAGTAAGGAAAAGCAGGTTGCACTTATTTGAAGGTGTCAGTATTACAGTGTACTTATACATTTAAGTACTGAGTAATAACAATTAACGACATGTACTTACTATAGGTAAGGATGAGGGTTTGGTTTAGGGTTAATTGCATGTAATTATGCATAATTTCTAGTTATTACTATAGTAAATACATGAAACATATGTAACAATGACACTGTAAAATAAAGTGTTACCGAAAAGCATTTTTTGCTGTACTCCATAATTTACTCCTAGATCTATATCTTTTTTCAGACAAACACAGTCGGAGTTAAATTAATAATATTCTGGCTCTTCCCAGCTTTATAATGGGAGTAAATGGGGATCAAGACTTCGAAGCCAAAAGAAATCCATCCATCATAAAGTAAAGTAATCCATATGACACCAGGGGGTTAATGAAGCCCTTCTGAAGTATTTACTTATTTACACTTATTTATATTTCAAATTTGCATACATCACAACTGTACATACAATCTGTTTATATGCATTTTTTATTCTTTTATTCTTTTTCTTATCTGGGTCTTGTCTTGTCACTGTCACTTTGTTGCACTGTGGAGCTTCTGTCACTAAAAAAAATCATAAATAATGGCAATTTCTGATTCTGATTCTGATTCTGAGTGAAGCGATGCGTTTGTGTTAGAAAAATATCTATTTATAAAACTTTCGTAACGAACTTAAAAGCTAGTTTATTTGAATTTATAGTTTTAAATATGGATATTTTTCTTCAAAAAGGCCTTTATTAACCCCCTGGAGTCATATGATTACTTTTACGATGAATGGATGTGCTTTTTTTGGGCTTCAAAATATTTTTTAATAAAACTCTGATTGAGAGACGATAGTCCACATACACCTAGGAAGGCTTGAGGGTGAGTGAATCATGGGATGATTTTCATTTTTGGGTGACTTATCCCTTTAAAGGTTTGTTTGTTTGTTTTTCAAAAACAACATTTTGTGTTAGAGCCTCAACAAAGACAGCGCTTCATGCAGGAAATATTCATCTAATGAGTCGATATCTGGGCTGTGAAGAGGCTGAATGTCTTTGGTAGAAAACAAAGGCGCTGTTGATTTGACAGCGTCGGGTTAACAGAGTTCCTCTCCCTCAGGGTTTCCATTTCCTCCACGATAACAGTCGGCCGAGCACAAAGAGAAGACGAAATGAAAGAGCGAGAGGGAGAGGAGGAGAGAGGAAGTCATGCAGCACTGGCCCACACACACTTTGATTGTTTTTATTAGTAAGTCCGCAGTGCAGCAGCATTAAACCGTCACATGTCCAGCGGGGGCCGCCGTTAATCTAATTTCAGCTGTTTTCACTGCGAGCATGTTTGAGCGCACGTCCTTCAATGCAACATCCCATTCTGCTGCTTCAAAGGCTTGAAAAGCAGCGTTCAGATTTTATTAGCTGATATGTGTAGTGTTGTCAAATCCATTCGTCAATTACATCTAACATAAAAGTTTGTAAATATATAATGTGTTTGTGTGTATATCTGTATTTATTATAAACTTTTTTGTTAGATATGATTAATCGATTTGACAACACTTAATTATATACATATATATATACACACACATACTATATATACACTACTACATACTATATATATATAGATAGATGGGTAGTGGGTATTATGGGTAGATATTATGGGTAGTCGTGGCCTAGTGGTGAGGGAGTCGGGCTTGTAACCTGAAGGTTGCCGTTTCGATTCCCACGCCGGCAGGAATTGAAGGTGGGGATTGTGAATGAACAGCACTCGCTCCACCTTCGATACCATGACTAAAGTGCGCTTGAGCAAGACACCTGACCCCGAATTGCTCCCCGGGCGCTGTCGCAATAGCTGCCCACTGCTCCGGGTGTGTGTTCACTGTGTGTGTATGTGTGTGTTCACTACTCACTGCTGTGTGTGTGCACTTGGATGGGATAAATGCAGAGCGCAAATTTCAAGTATGGGTCACCATACCTGACAATGCGTCACGACTTCACTTTCACTAGATAGATAGATAGATAGACAGAAACATATAGACACACATTTATATGTATATATAATTAACTTTTTTGTTAGCTGCGATTAATCTCAACTAATCGATTTGATAGCACTAAATTATATTATTTATATCTCTGTGTGTATATGTATATATACATATAATGTGTGTGTGTATCGAGAGATGTCAAATCGATTAATCGTGATTATTCGGATCTAACATTTGGCATATATATATAATATATGTGTGTATATATAAATGTGTGTATATATATATATATATATATATATATATATATATATATATATACATATATATATAGATATATAGACACTTTTTGTTAGTTGCAATTAATCTCGACTAATTTATTTGATAGCACTTAATTATATTATTTATATCTCTGTGTTGGTATATATATATATATATATATATATATATATATATATATATATAAAATGTGTGTGTGTGTGTGTGTGTAAATATGTTTGTGTATCGAGAGATGTCAAATCGATTAATCGTGATTGTTCGGATCTAACATTCAGCAAATATATAATATAATAATATATAATATATGTGTGTAGATATATAAATGTGTATAATCTAATCTTTTGTTAGATGCGATTAATCATGACTAATCGATTTGACAGCACTTTATTATATTATATATCTGTGTGTGTTTGTGTGTATCGAGAGCTGTCAAATTGATCAATCGTGATTATTTGCATCTATCATTTTGTAAATATATAATCTAATGTATATATTTACTGTATATATATATATAAATGAATATATATTTACAAACTTTTTGTTTTATGTCATTAATCGTGATTAATCGATTTGACAGCACTCAATTATATATATATATATATATATACACATATACTGTATATATATGCATGATTTTTTAATAAGATGAGATTAATCGATTTGACGGCACTTGCTATAAGGTGTTCAAGGGTGGTTGCTATGGCATTGTGAATGGTCACTAGGGTGTTCTAAGTGGTTGCTAGGCAGTTGCTAGAGTGTTGAGGGTGGTTTCTACGGCATTGTGGATAGTCGCTAGACTGTTGCTAGGGTGTTATCAGTGGTTGCTAAGGTGTGGCACCGCAGTCTCCAGGGTGGTTTCGTTTAAAAATGTTACTTTTGACTTTTGTTTGAACATTTGAACATTTCCTTGTCCTGCATTTTATTTAAGATTCTTATGCAATAAACAATGTCATTGTTTTAAGTAGCTTTACTCAAAAAGGAGTCTAATTGGACAGGGTTTTTATTATATATAAATGAAACAAAGTGCTTGTTTTGAAACGCTTGTTCTTCTGAAGTAGATACTTCCATCATTTTCCAGGAGTGACAGGTGTTTAGGTTTGAAATGTGGCTTTACTGGACGTGTTTCTTTAACGGTAAGGAGTAAACAGGCTTAAACGGTCATTTCTGTCAGTCTTCAGTTTAAACGTTGCAACACATCCCGCTGTGTGTCTGTTCCTGTACGGATCACAGGGGTTTGTGGGAATCGTGTTTCTCAACATTTCAGTAACCGGCTCAGACAGGATGATGACGACACACACATGCTGAAGATGATGGTTTCTTTTTACATGAGGAACAATTTGGCTTCTTTGCTTTTCAAATGCAGTTGTTTTTTTCTCAACACTTTCCTCTCATTTTCACCCAAAACCTAAACAAATCACGATAAATGAACATGACATCTCGAAGAAGCTTCAGAATATTATTTTTAAATTGATTTATTATGTTATGATTGGTGGTGGCTGACATGAATTATTAAACTATACACTCTAAATAATGCTGGGTTAAAAATGAATGAGTTGTTTTAACCCAAATGCATGACCCAACCTGCTGGGTAGTTTTATTTAACTCAACTGTTGATTAAAAATGACCGTATCGCTTGCTTAAAATGAGCCCAAAATTTATTAAATTGCTTATTAATAAATGTTCATTGATTATTATTATTGACTCTATATAACTATGTGTCTGATTTTTAATTTCCAACCTATTTTGGGCTCATTTTAAGCCAGCCATGTAGTAATTTTTAAACAATAGTTGAGTTAAATAAAAGCATGTTGGGTTAAAACAACCCAATTGTTGGGTTTGTCCATTTGCAACTCAATTTTGGTTGTTTTTAACCCAGAATTATTTCGAGTGCATAGATTTTTTTTAATTCTCTGAAACATACAAATGTTGCAGGACAAGCTGCACCAACATTT
This sequence comes from Opsariichthys bidens, assembly GCA_037194245.1. NCBI lineage: Eukaryota > Metazoa > Chordata > Actinopteri > Cypriniformes > Xenocyprididae > Opsariichthys > Opsariichthys bidens. The sequence goes on along the minus strand of CM074294.1, from coordinate 19,087,387 downwards.
AATACTTGGGTTGGAGGAACTATAAGAGTAATGTTTGACTTAGAAAACACCACTTTGGTATTTTAGCAGAAATATTCAAGAGAGGAGATAAAATGGATGGGGAAAAGACAGTCAACGTGGGAGATGTAAACATTATGTGTAGGAAAAGCTGAGATATTACTTAAAACAAGCACATATATAAATTAGGCTAGTATAATATTAACTTACCTCTTCTGTCGGCAGTTTAACCCAACAGGCTGGGTTATAGATATAACCCAATAAAATAACATGTTTTAGAGTGGCAGGGTTATTAGTAAATTAAAACCATAAAAAAAAAACTTTGTTACTTGAAATAAAATGAACTCAAACTAAAAATAAATGTATTATTTATATAATAATAAATAAATCTATTTGCCAAGGCAACATTTCTCATCTTCATTTAGTTTAACTTGATGCACAATAACTAAAACTGAAGTAAAAATCCATATGTTGATAATAAATGTTAACTAAACCTGTCAAGCTTAACTAAAATGAAAATGAAAAATATTTAAAATATAGTTCTAATATCTCAATGACACTAGAATAACTGATTAATAATAACTTTTTAAGTCTGTTGTTACTTTGTCCATCCAGTAGGGGGTGTTACGTCACAATGTGTGTTGATGAATGTGTGTGTGTGTGTGTGTGTGTTCCGTCTAGAAGTGAATATTAATAATATTTTGTGGAACCACTACCATTCAAAAGTTTTGGGGGAAGTAAGATTTTAAAAAAGTTTTTAAATCAAGGACACATTAAATTGATCAAAGGTGACATTTATTATGTTACAAAAGATTCTATTTCAAATAAGCTGTTCTTTTGAACTTTCTTTTCATCAAACAATCTGGAACAAATGTATCAAAATGTAAAGTGTTGGAGGGGGGGGGGGATTTTTACCAGCTGACTGTGGAGAAGAAGGTGATGTCACCATTTTATGGTGACCATAATGTGTTTTATTAGTCAGTCGAGTATTTCATGTGTGTGGCTCAGATGTTTCTTCTCTCCCTGTGATCTCCGATTGCAGCTCCGCTGTGAGAAATCGTTCATCACGCGTTTTTCTTTTTGTCTGATGATGAGTTTGTCAGAAGGATTGCTGACTGCAGATATCGACCTGCTCTTTTCTTCGCTCTCGGTGCAGAGAGAAACGCCTGGAATTGATTCTCGGTCCTCGACACACGCTGATTCTGCCACTGTGTCTGTTTCACCGTCCTGGAGGAATCGTATAGATTTACTGTCTTTAGAGACGCAGTTTTACACTGCTGTTGAGATCAGAGACAATGAAATTTCATCTGCAATGAAATTATCTGTGCATTACATAGTGAGACACTACAGTATTGGGACATACTGCAACATTTAAATATATATATATATATATATATATATATATATATATGTGTATATACGGTTTGCGTCTACACGTAATCTAGCTAACTGGTGTAACCTCGTATGTCATATCTATCATCATACTATTGTTTATGATATAGTATATAATATGATATTAATATATGATATGATATGGGCTGTACTAATATTAATCAAGCAAGCAACTTAGGAGAGAAGAGATAAAAAAGTACATAAAGTATAAAAATAATTTTAAAAAAAACAACAATTTATTGATGCAAAATATAGGCTATATTTTGCCAGAAATGTATATGATTTGTGCATATACACATTTATATATATATATATATATACTTCCCCACATTTATTGTTATTTATAAATGTGTGTATATATTTTTTTTACTTTTTATTCTCATTTTTAATGCTGATTTTAATTTAAACTTCATTACATTTTCAGAAAATTGAAATACTTTATATACAACTAAAATGGTATATTTTCATTCATGTTTTATACAGATCACCTCACATGACTTGCAGAAAACATCAGTAAATTGTGCACACTATTTACTATTTTGTTCCTCGATTTACTAATTTGTGCACATTATTTACTATTTCATTCCCTCAATTTGCTAAATCTTGCACACTATTTACTGTTTTGTTACCTCGATTTACTAAATTGTGCACATTATTTTCTGTTTTGTTAACCTGGTTTACTAAATTGTGCGCACTATTTACTATTTTGTTCCCCAATTTACTAATTTGTGCACACTATTTACTATTTCATTCCCTCAATTTGCTAAATTTTGCACACTATTTACTATTTTGTTCCCCAATTTACTAATTTGTGCACACTATTTACTATTTCATTCCCTCAATTTGCTAAATCTTGCGCACTATTTACTATTTTGTTCCCCAATTTACTAATTGTGCACACTATTTACTATTTCATTCCCTCAATTTGCTAAATTTTGCACACTATTTACTATTTTGTTCCCCAATTTACTAATTTGTGCACACTATTTACTATTTCATTCCCTCAATTTGCTAAATCCTTGCGCACTATTTACTATTTTGTTCCCCAATTTACTAATTGTGCACACTATTTACTATTTCATTCCCTCAATTGCTAAATTTTGCACACTATTTACTATTTTGTTCCCCAATTTACTAATTTGTGCACACTATTTACTATTTCATTCCCTCAATTTGCTAAATCTTGCGCACTATTTACTATTTCATTCCCTCAATTTGCTAAATAGTGCGCACAATTTATAAATCGATGGAACGACTTAGTATTTTTTTTCCTGCATGTCATGTGCGGGGCTCCGTAGTTTTACAGTAATGAGAATTGGGGGTTACAATGTGCTTATTTGTCATGAAAATAATGTCACAATGCAACAATATAACCTGAATCCTCTTGGATAGAACAGCCAGTCCACACTCCAATACTTAGTATAGCGAATGTTTATTATGCATTTTCTAGTGTGATAAAGGTCTATCAGACTGTATTTGCAAACCATCCCCACATCAGCAAAATCAAATTCATGTGTTTGTACAGCCTGATCTCAACACATCAATAACACAATCACTGAATCCTGACCCTCCAGTCACCTCAGGAACTCTGGGATACGGAGACGTCACTGCAGTAACCAGCGGTTGAACCCTTACCAAGTCATGTCTCAGGTTGTCCTGCAAAAGAAACTCACTAAAATGCGTCTGTTCGTGAAGAAAGAGCTCTAACTGTTTCAATAAAGTTGTTCATTGATCGATTAATGTGCTCCCACACCCAACTGTGGCCTTTTGCTCCGGGACGGAATGAGATATTATTGTGTTTTTCTTCTGGAGCACAAGGAAACACAGCCCTCGTTACACCCTTCGTTTGTAAAGCAGCCACACAAAGGCTGTTTGTATTGTGTTTGTGCCTTTATGTGTGTGTGTACGTGCCGTAATGTGTGTTCGGCTCTTATCAGAGGAACACCTGTTCGCTGCAGAGAGAGAGAGAGAGTCCTGGACGAGCGTTATTCAGTGTGAGGAGACTCGCAGTGTGTTGCGCTCTCTAATGGTGAAGAGTCAGATGGCATCCACAACTGCTGCTCTTTCATTTTATGTGTGTTTGTGCAATGGGCATGTGGGAGGGGTTCTTCCTGCAACAGGAAGTGACCTGTGCCATCACAGCCATACAGAATAGCACACATGCTGTTTTCTGAATGCAACTGGGCTGCATGAACACACACACACACACACACATATTATTTATTTGCAAACGTTTATGTTAGATACACTACTATATATGTATGTATATATATATATATATATATAAACTTTTATTTTATAATCATATTATGTTTGTATTTTTCTAAGCTTATTAATTCATTTTTATGTACATTAACATTTATATTATAACATGTATTATTTTTATATTTTATTTCGTAATGGTCATTTTTATATATCAATGACATTCATTATGCATTATTATTATTATTATTATTAAATAAAAATATTTATATCATTTAATTAATAGTATTATTCTATTACATTAAACAAAACAAGAAATATTACTGTTATAATATGTTACTGTAAAATAAAAGTGGTCTTATTATTATTAATACTTTTATTTTATAATACAACTTTAAAATGACCATACTAATAATCACAGGAAACCCTTAAAGCTTCTCTTGTGCCGTTTTTTAAGTGCTTATTAATGTACCATACTGTTTAAAATGGCTGATAATGCCCTCTGTTTCACATAATATGTTTGAAATAGAACGCAGCGGATACTGTTGTGACGAGCGGGGCGGGCGAGAGCCGCGAGGGAACGGCGCGAGGCGGATTGATAATGAGCGTCAGCTGCGCGGCGCACCGGTCCCGTATCTCTCACTGAGGAGCTCCGGAAGCATAAAAGAGGATCGACGACTTTTATTTTGGATTTTATTGTTTTATTATGTTTGAGTGCGCTGCAGTCGCCGTGAGGAACGGCCGCCATTTTACTTTCGTTTTGTTGTTTGTTTGTTTATTTCTTTGATTAAAGTTACGTTGAACGTTCGCCGCTTCCCGCCTCCTTCTTCCCGACTTACGAACTGTGGGCGTGTCAATCATTGACAGGGATTCCAAACACATCCAGGCTTCAGTGCAGTTAAGCATTCCAAACTAATTTAATACTTTTGTTGAGTATATAATGTCTTATTGCTTTTAGGGTGGTGTCAATGTGACTTTGCATGAAATATAGAAGATGAAGGAGAAATAAGGAAAACTGTTGTGCATGTCAAAAGAATTAGCCTGAATAACTGGCTGCAGATCTGGAATGCTGCTTGTTCGTCAGCCACCCGGGAATGTTGTGACCTTCTGTGCGACAGGAGAAGCCAGCTCAGCGATTTTTCCCTAACGGAATTACAATCATCATCCGCATGAGTGGAATCTGTTCTTACCCCCCCCCACCCCCCACCCCCCACCCCCGCTCAAATAAATCAACCATGCGTGACACACTCACACACAGTCACAATCAAACTCTAGATTAAATGATACCGCAAAACAAGCACATTTAATGAAAAGATTTGTTTTTTATGTTCCTGGGCAGGATTTGATTGTTAATGTCTTTATGCTAGTGTTTTGTGTGGTTGCCAGGGTGTTGCTATGCATTATATATTATGTCATAATAATGAGCGTTGTTTGATGGTTTTATGTTGTACTTATATGGCATCAGATGATAAAACTCCTGTTTTATTTTTTTTATTTTAAGAGTGCATGACTAGACTAGGCATGACATGAAAGGCGCACACACACACACACACACACACACACTTGCCTTGAATGAGCAGATAAGCAGTATTGAGATGCCATCTTTGTGAAGTGTTTTTACGAGCGGCTCACGCTGTGTGTGTTTATCTGCTGTTGTGAAGATATTCTCATATTCTTTAATGTCTCCTGAGCATTAAAGGGGTCATGAATTGAGAAATCAAATTTTCCTTGAGCCTTTCATATATAACAGGTCATCGTACTATGAGACTATCCTGGAAGTTTCAGAACGGAGAACTTCCTTCTTAGTCCAATAAAAGCTTGTCCAGCGAACAACTCATCCTGGAATGTATCTATAAATAGGTGAAACTCCGCCTCCACAGACGAAATCAACGCCTACTTCATTCATTAGCCCCGCCCACTGGTGTGTTAGTGAGATGATGAGGAGAGAAGAGCGATACAGGGCTAAAATAACATGACCTTTCAGGATCTTAATGCTGGGAATATGGTTATTTTCAACAATATGAATGTCTCAGTTGAGCTTTGTTTGGATTTATTTAGAACGCTTCCTTTACAATCACTGGAGCTGTCAATCAAAAACTCATTTTATTCAGCGAATCTCTTAGTTTCATCGCATTTGCACCGTTAGTTACGACGAAAGCATTCGTTAGTGTGCAGAAATTGAGTTGTAATGATGAGATCGCTGCTTTCGTGAGCTCAACAACATCGTGATCGGCTATAATGTTCATCACTGCAACCTTTCATGCCACCAAATTATAATGCCATAGATTTTAGTGTAACGCTATAATCAACACTTTTCATGATTCGTTCAACTTGAGAGCTGTGATACTAAAAACGTGAGAGTAATACTTTGCTGTTTCAAATGGAAAGATATTAGCCAATCACAGCAGTGGGCGTTTACTCTGAGGTCTCACAGAAGACACGCCCCTCAAAACAGTTAGGGTAAAAATCAGGGTAGGAAAAATGCCTTTTATTTCTAAATTATGACCAGTTTTGATGTAAAAATCATACTAACATTGTAAAACATTTTAAAACAACTCAGTTCATGACTTCTTTAATGGAGTTTTTTTGACAAAAGTGAATGACCCGTTTCACATCCATCGCAATGACAACAAATATGATGTTTTCAGCCCGGTCTATGTTATAAAAGAGAAAATCTGATGAAATGTTGATGTGCACGTGTGAACTGTAGTGAACTATGTTTCTCTCCAGAAGAGCTATATATATTCTGATTACTGTAAAATAATAAATGTCATTATTTTTGGGATTTTTAGCGTATTACTGTCAGTGAGCCGGTAGTGGGACACTTTCCGTGCTTTATTGCCTTTTCCCCTATCACATATATTAGTAATCATCATAATTTGAAAGCTTAAACACTCAGAATTCATCCTGTAAAAACCGTTTTGAAATTAGACTTTGTGTTACCGTGGAAACGGTACTTCAAAACCTTTTAGCGGCTCAATTTTTGTGATGCATCAACTTCCAAGTTTATAGCACAACTTGGTTAGACACGTGGCGTTGATATTCTAGCAATGTCAAATTATTTTGTAAAATGTATATTTTGTGCTTTACAGTAAACTTAGGCTTCCATAACATTTAGACTTTTAAAAAACGCTGGGTTAAAACAACCCAATCGCTGGATTTGTCCATTTTCAACCCAACTTGGGTTGTTTTTAACCGAGTGTCTTCTTCAAAAAGAGACCGATGTTTGTATTCCAAAGCATTTATGAATCACAACCATTTATTTTCACATCTATGGTCAAAAAGGAGGGTTACCCGCTTAAGAATGTCAACATTACATTAAAGCCCGGTTTATGCTTCAAATACATGTTCCTAGTCTTTCTAGATGTGGAGACACTTTTTACCAATCAGTCTAATAATCCTGCCCAACGTTTATGCTGTTTTATAGGTTGCAAATGCTGCAGTTGTGCTTCAGTGGAAGTAGTTTTTGGTTTCAAAAGTGATCGAGTGTTGTAGAATCATCATCTGACTGCACAGACGCAATATAATCTATGATAAAAGATGCAGTCCTGCTGTTTAAGCAGAAGTTTGGCTGTAAATCTTCATTCACCGTGAGCCGCCGGCAGGTCGCACTCCTGCACTACCGTCTCTCTCCGTCGCTGCGCACTTCCAGTCTTTATGTCTCTGTGGGGCTTTAACAAAGTACAGACTGTCTCGTGCATTCTGTTCCTGTTGGACACGCTGAATGATCATAAAAATAAGAGAGAGAGATGACAAGGATTTACGAGCGTGAGACGAGCAGGTACACAACGCTCTGCCGTGCCCGTTGTCATGATGAACGCTCTCTGTTGTTTCTCCCTCCACAGCTGTCAGTCATTCATCACGGATGATTTCCTGTCCCATCAGACTTTACACTCGCTGATCTTTGATTGATGGCTGTCAGTCATATTTCAAGCACCTGCTCAACCACTTCCTGTGACAGTCTTGAGGTTGGACGCGACCCCTGCTGCAATGAGGTTAAGTGGAGAATGGATGTGTATATTAGGCATATATTAACAACATATTAACCAAGTTGGGTTAAATTTGGGGATTGGGTTGTTTCGACCCTGCTGTTGAGTAGTTTTATTCATCTAACTATTGTTTAAAAATGACTATTGCTCGCTTAAAAAGAACCCAAAATTGGTTGGAAATGAACATTTAACAAATAAGATTAATAAGCAATTATTAAATTGCTTATCAATAAACGTTCGCCTTTTGATTATACTGTTGCGTCTAATTATGTGTTTGATTTTTAATTTCCAACCTATTTTAAGTTCATTTTAAGCCAGCTATACAGTCATTTTAAACAATAGTTGTTAAATACAAACTACCTAGCAGGTTGGGTCAAAAATGTAACCCAACAGCAGGGTCGAAACAACCCAATTTGTTGGTTTGTCCATTTTTAACCCAAATTACGACACACAACCCCCGGATTGTTTTTAACCCAGCATTTATGCACATATAAATCTAACTATAAAATTATTTCTCTGCTCCAAATGAGCATTTATACAGTTCCTGTCTTGGCTTGTTTTCATGACAAATTGATTTAAACATTAAATAATTAAGACATTACTAACAGGTAAAATAAATAAAATGAATATATAAGCTAATATAGTGCAAATATTTAGTGAAATGCCCCTCTCTAGAGTTCATTTCCCTAGTGAACTAACATGCTGTGGACACCTCATGACTAGCCTGAGGTGAATGTAATGCTGCGTGAGATATTATTCTCAACTCAAGCTGTTTTATTGATGCCTTTTTGCGGGTGAAAGTTTATGCATAGATGGTCTGTTCGTCCTCTTATGTCATTTTTCCCCTGTTGTGGCAGTTCGTAAACAGGGTTGCATTACCACAGGCGCCCCCTTCTGGATTGGAGTGTGGATTGCCTGTGTCTGATTGTGTTTGTTGTCTGACGGTTTGCTGTATATTTAACCCTTAATATATATATATATATAAGTGGATATATAATTCCAACTCAATGTCAATCTCTCTCTCTCTCTCTCTCTCTCTCTCTCTCTATATATATATATATATATATATATATATATATATATATATGTCTGTGTGTATATATATTTAAGCTAAGGGCACGGCCATGTGTATGTGTTTTTGTGCTCTTGGACACACATTAAGCTAAATGATGATTTCCTCTCTTTGTGTTCATTCTTTTGGCTTGATGTTTAGCCTCTCTGCATTAGCATAAACCATAAAGCTGAGAGACGAGCAGTCGTTAAAGTTTAATGGCATTGCGATGGGTCAGTCGTTTAGTCGCTAGCAGCCATAAGAGAGTGAGACAGAACTAAACGTGTGTTTTTAATGATAAAGAAAGTAAAAGATGTGCTTCCTTTTATAGGAGCATGAAAGACTGAGAAGAGTCATTTGTTATCATATCCAAAAACTACCAGGCATTGAAATTCTGCAGTCTGTATTGTGTATTCAGTTCATACAGCAAATGTTTGATAACACTTGAGTCTGTATATACATGTACAAGTGTTCATAATGCTTGAAAATATGCATAATGTTTTTCCCTGAACGATATGCTTAAAGCATGATGTTTTTTTGATGCATTTTTAAAGGTGTATGCAGGGTGAACGCAGTGGTTACAGTTATTCACAAAAGCTTCATGAATGCATGGAAAATAAGTATAATGATTTATATAAACAGGCTTGGAGTTCAAGTGTCAGTGTAAGGTCTGTTTGGGCTAATGAACACATGTGATGTGTGTTGTACTCGACAGCGCTCTGATGACCCACATACAACAACGCCGTGAGCAGATGAAATATGCGGCAAGCTCCCATATGGCATTTCTGCGGGACGTCAACACTGTAGTGAACACCCAGCAGAAACCTGATCAAGAGATTCACATTTGCCGTCGGTGTGTGTGTGTTTTCTGGGATGGCCGCCCATTACAGCCCCTCTGCCTGAGTTGATGGTGGTGCTGATATAGAGCCATGAGGCTCTTTTACTAAAAGACCAAACACTAATGAAATTAAGAGAGAAGACGTGCGGTCACCGAGGCCAGAGCTGTTTTCAACATCGCTTTCCTGGCTCTATAAATTCTGCTGGTATTTATGATCACATGTAACCCCTCTACCCAGGTCCTACTCGACCCACTCCGAGCAAGCCTCGAACCCGGGTCTTCCGGCATGGGAGTCGGACGCTCTAAACAAGGAGCTGCAACCTCTAGCGTCTGTCGCTAGAGCGTCTCTTGAGGTCGGAGGAGTGAGGTTTACTCGCACAACAACTACAAGCTGGCCTCCGTTACACTCACCCCCATCCGGGTCACGGCACCAATGTAACCCCTCTACCCGGGTCCTACTCGCCCCGCTCCTTCCGGCATGGGAGTCGGACACTCTAACAAGAAGGCTGCAAACTCTAGCATCTGTCGCTAGAGCGTCTCTTGAGGTCGGAGGAGTGAGGTTTACTCGCACAGCAACTACAAGCTGGCCTCCGTTACACTCACCCCCATCCGGGTCACGGCACCAATGTAACCCCTCTACCCAGGTCCTACTCGCCCCGCTCCTTCCAGCATGGGAGTCAGACACTCTAACAAGGAGGCTGCAACCACTAGAATCTGTCGCTAGAGCATCTCTTGAGGTCAGAGGAGTGAGGTTTACTCGCACAGCAACTACAAGCTGGCCTCCGTTACACTCACCCCCCTAAACCTCACTCCCATCCGGGTCACGGCACCAATGTAACCCCTCTACCCAGGTCCTACTTGACCCTCTCTGAGCAGGCCTCAAACCCAGGTCTTCCGGCATGGGAGTCAGACACTCTAACAAGGAGGATAAAGGCTGCAACGTCTAGCGTCTGTCGCTACAGCATCTCTTGAGGTCAGAGGAGAGAGGTTTACTTGTACAGCAACTAGCTGGCCTCCGTTACATATATATAATATCAAACCTCAAACTCATAGTTGTGCTCCTCAAACCATTCCTGAACCATTTTTGCTTTGTGTCACGGCACATTATCCTCCTGAAAGAGCCACCAGGGAATACCGTTTCTATAAAAGGCTGTACATTGTCTGCTTAGGTAGGTGGTTCGTGTCAAAGTAACGTCCACATGGATGGCAGGACCCAGGGTTTTCCAGCAGAACATTGCTCAAAGCATCACACTGCCTCTGCCGGCTCCTACTCCCTACCTTCCCTACGTAAGCGATGCACAGCACCTGGCCATCCACGTGAATCATCAGACCAGGCCAACATCTTCCATTGCTCCATGGTCCAGTTCTGATGTGGGCACTGTTGGCTCTTTCGGTGGTGGACAAGGGTCAGCATGGGCACCCTGACTGGTCTGCAGCCTGATACAGATCGGACACCACGGGCCAGACTTCGCTCTCCACGTGCCTCAATCAGCCTCGGTTCACCACCGTTCCCTCTCGGATCACTTTTGATAGATACTGACCACTGCAGACCGGGAAGAGCTGCAGTTTTGGAGATGCTCTGACTCAGTCGTCACAATTTAGCCTTGTCAAACTCACTCAAATCCTTATGCTTACGCATATACTATGGTTAACTTTTTGAAGTGTTTGGTTTTTATAATCCGTTAGCGCTATGGTACTACCATCTCTCTCTCAGTTTCTGTGGATGGAAACTTCTCCTCCAGAGCTGAAGGGTTTGAGTTTTCCCGCAGTGATCCAGTTTTCCTAATTCATGTGGACAGTCCACAGACCCCTGGAGATTCCAGGCAGTGAAACTGCTGCATTAGTGTGATCATCCGTGACGTGAGCGTGTGCGTGTGGCCCTGGGCTCCATGTCAAACACCCCCACTTCATCACAGACGCTCTTTTGACCTGAAACAGCTCCCAAACACCATTACGAAGCCCTGCTGTGACATCACACACACACACACACTGAGCCATAACTGTTGGCTTCTGCTCTCTTGATTGATACATTTTTGTATCATTTGTTGTCGTATTAACTGCATCATATTTGCTGAATGACATCCAATACTAATTTTGGGGTGCTGATTCCAAAATTAGTGTTCTAGTACATTACTTTCTCACAACAAAGCATTTTTTCTTTCGACTACCATTTCCGAAGTGAAGAAGTCTCACATTATCCCTTAATCAGCAGAAAAACTGCCACAACAACATGATTCCTATTGTCCTCTGAACCAGGTGAAAACTGTTTGCTCAGTTCTCACATGTACTGTATGCAGGGTCGGGGAGTAACGAAATACAAGTAACTTGCTTACGTATTTAAAATACAAAATTTGAGTAACTGTGTTTCATTACAGCTACATTTTAAATGGGTGGTAATCAGATTACAGTTCCATCTGAAAAGTGTTTTAGATTACCAAAGTGATTACTTTGAGTTTTAATGTCATTTAAACAGCGATTGGTGATTCTCTGACCGTCTGAAAAAGACGAGTTCAGTTTCATCAACATTTCAATACTTTTAAGAGGATCATAAAAATTGTTATTTTTATTTAGTTCTGTCCTGAACAAGACAAAATGACTGAATTTATTAAAAAAAAAAAAATTCAACTGTCAACTGAACTGTCCTGTCATGACCTGATGATCCACGACTGTTTTCATGTTTTGTGAGTCATTTTATAATTCACTCGTCGCTGCAACTTTTTCTCACAATTAGTTTTTTCCCACTCACTTCTTTTGCTCAGAATTGTGAGATTTAAACTTGCAATACTAACTTTTTTCTTGCGATTGTGAATTTGGTATGAGTTTATATCTCATAATTCTGACTTTTCTCAATATTGTGAGTTTATATCTAATATTTTTGACATTTCTCAATTTTGCGAATTTATATCTCATAACTCTGACTTTTTAACTCACAATTGCAACTTTATATCACGCAATTCTGAGGGAAAAAGTCAGAATTGTGAGATAAAAGTTTGTTCCACACTTATTAGTATTCCAAAGTATTCTAAAGTGTTTAGATTAAGTTACTAAACTTGAGTAATGTAACGAAATACGTTACAAAGTACTTTTTAAAGCATGTATTTTGTAATCTGTAGTGAAATACATTTTAAAAGTGACCTCCCCAGCACTGGCTGTATGCGTAACACTTCATTTCAATAGTCCATTCTAGACATTCTGCTATCTATAAGTATCTTTGCTACTACATATCAGCTAGCAGTCATAGTAGACTGTCTACTTAATATCTTCATTTTGATGCTCCCCAACAGACTTTCTACTGACTATAAGTAACTATGCAACTACATGTCAACTTATTCCACTAAATAGAACCCTAACAATCTACTAATACCCTAATGATAGTTAACCGAAAGTTATTAGTTAGAAGAATGTCTAGAATGGTCTATTGTAAAAAGTATAACAAGGCAAATGTTTTCTGATACATTATACTATCTATATCCAGTATTGGGCGTAACGCGTTACAAGTAACTTGAGTTACGTAATCAGATTACTTTTTCAAGTAACTAGTAAAGTTGTAATGATGAGTCAGCGGGTTGAAATCCAAATACAGCTTTATTCAAAGACGTAGTCAGACAGGCAATGGTCAACAGAACAGCAAACAGTAGTGGCAGGGAACAGGCAGACTCGTAGTAAGTATCCAGGCGAAAGGTCAAAGGCGGGCAGATAAACATCAAAAACAAGAAACAGGCAAACAAGACAAGGATAATACGCTCAAAATTGCAATACAGGGATTAACAATACTTCGCAGTGAGTGTAAGTGAGAGTGGTGCTTATATAGTGAAGGGAAGTGAGTGTAATATGTTACAGCTGGCACGGTGATTAGTGACTGGGTGAGGGGCTTATGGGAAATGTACTCCGTGTGACAGGGTCCATAGAGTGAGAGGGCGACATCTGGTGGTAAGTGGACGAAAGGCAGGGCGGATTCATTACAGAAGTTAACATTGAAAAGGTTTGTTGCTGAAAGGTTTGATGAGCTACTGTACAGGCGTAAATATGCATTTCCTTCAGCCTGAGGCTTATTCATTTCACTTTTTGTGTGAAAGAGCATTAATACTTGCCCAGCTCAGGTGAGATAAAAGTAACGCAAAAGTAATGTAACACATTACTTTTCTAAAAAGTAACTAAGTGACGCAATTAGGGATTAACGCAATATTGTAATGCATTACTTTTAAAAGATAGTTTGCCCAACAGTCCGTCTATCTATCTATCTATCTATCTATCTATCTATCTATCTATCTATCTATCTATCTATCTATCTATCTATCTGCCTATCTGTCTATCTGTCTATCTATCTATCTGTTTATCTATCTATCTATCTATCTATCTATCTATCTATCTATCTATCTATCTATCTATCTATCTATCTATCTATCTATCTGTCTATCTATCTGTCTATCTGTCTATCTGTCTATCTATCTATCTATCTGTTTATCTATCTATCTATCTATCTATCTATCTATCTATCTATCTATCTATCTATCTATCTATCTATCTATCTATCTATCTGTCTATCTATCTATCTATCTGTCTATCTATCTATCTATCTGTCTATCTATCTATCTATCTATCTATCTATCTATCTATCTATCTATCTATCTATCTATCTATCTATCTGCCTATCTGTCTATCTGTCTATCTATCTGTTTATCTATCTATCTATCTATCTATCTATCTATCTATCTATCTATCTATCTATCTATCTATCTATCTATCTATCTATCTATCTATCTGTCTATCTATCTGTCTATCTGTCTATCTGTCTATCTATCTATCTATCTGTTTATCTATCTATCTATCTATCTATCTATCTATCTATCTATCTATCTATCTATCTATCTATCTATCTATCTATCTATCTATCTGTCTGTCTATCTGTCTATCTATCTATCTATCTATCTATCTATCTATCTATCTATCTATCTATCTATCTATCTGCCTATCTGTCTATCTGTCTATCTATCTGTTTATCTATCTATCTATCTATCTATCTATCTATCTATCTATCTATCTATCTATCTATCTGTCTGTCTGTCTGTCTGTCTATCTGTCTATCTATCTATCTATCTATCTATTTGTCTTTCTATCTATCTATCTATCTATCTATCTATCTATCTATCTATCTATCTATCTATCTATCTATCTATCTATCTATCTATCTATTTGTCTTTCTATCTATCTATCTATCTATCTATCTATCTATCTATCTATCTATCTATCTATCTATCTATCTATCTATCTATCTATCTATCTATCTATCTATCTATCTATCTATCTATCTATCTATCTATACTCATCTATCTATCTATACTATACCCTTAACTCAACATAATCAAATTACATTATACCACATTATATTTATATTATGCTATTAATACCACATAAATCTGTTTATTGGTATATTTGGTCTGTAGCATCGAAAGCGTCAATGTGCGTCTGTGGGATTTTCCACCTGTTTTCTGGTTCAGCGTGGTGAGGATTATACGTCAGATCACTTAGTTAAGGAACAGCACACCTCTGCTCAAGAAGACATGATTCGAGATGCACACTGAATTAGCATCAGAATTAGCATCTTCCATTCGTCCCTTTGGAATCTGAACGTTCCCTCATGCCAGGTTGCCATGGAGATCTTTTTGGTCTTCGGTACGGACTTACTTGTTGATGCCCTCATTAAAAAAAGGTAAACCGTTTTTGTTGTTAATTTTGTTCACTCAGGTTGTTTTGAGCATTGATTGTAGGTGAAAACTGATGATAGTTGTTTTCATGAAGCTTTTGAAACTGATAAAAACCCAAAGAGGTGTGTGTGTGTGAGTCATACGCTTACTAATACTAATGGATGAAGTGAGAGAGGGAATAATATGCGTGGAACGGATTGAAACAGGAGAATTTTAAAGCTTAGACGTTGCTCTTTCACAGCTCATGGAGACTAAATGGAAATTCTTTTTCGTGCTTTAACCAAGTACCAACTTCTCAGATATTTCTCCTAAAACTCCAAATGAGTCACGATTGAAAAAATATTTTGAAACAAATTTCACTCAGAAAAGGCTTGTAAATTTCACAAATAAAAAAACCATAGCTGATTGGTATTTTCTTAATTTTTGTTTTATTTATGACTTTGAAAAAACATTTTTTTAAAATGTTGAATGACTTGAAATGATGCTATTTTAAAGGTTCTTAATTTTCCTTTGGAGGTCTCCTATAACATGTTTACGTACATCAAAAGTAAAAAAAACTCATAATATTCATTGCACATCACCACATTTTTCAATGATTCTCATCGACGCTTCAATCTCTCGAAATCCTTCCTTTGAGCGAGCATGCTCTGCTTTGATTGGCCAGATGGCCCAGCCTGTTTTGATTGGTCTACAGCAACGCTTTTAATCTAACAGTTGGGGGCTTGTCGGGATATTCCCAATAAAGACAGGACGGGAACAAACATTCACTACCGTAACTGATTCAGCTCCGGAGGCTTCCGAAAGATGGCATCAATTTTACCATATCAATCCGAGCTCAAGTCCAATGATGAACTATTTCTATCAATGAAAGAACTATTTATTCATATCGAAACCTCCATCACAAGAACGGCTTGAGCAGGACAGTGATACGCTACTCAGTTTTACGTATAATAGCAGATGTTGCTACTGTAATTCCTCACCATCAGCATTAACAAGCATAACACAAACCGATTTGTATATTTCTAATTTTATTGCAGTGCACATGTATCACATACATGTAGGAACTGTATTATTAACTGTATCAATAATAGTGCTAATGTTAGCCGAGCACTAACGCGAATGACTGAGCGTAAGAACGACAGACAATCTGGATTAATGGACACGATTTTAGGTAATCGTGAGCCACAGCTGATTAGCAGATGTGCTTCAGAAAGATAACTTGAGTTAACCAAAGACTTACATAATATAAAACATAATGTATTTTGAACACCCAGTATGAAATATATACATCAATAATTAATCATACTGACAGACTGTGATTCTGAGGAGCATGTTACTCCAAATGAAAGTGGCTTTTTCTCAGGAGAAACATCTGAGAAAACAAAGACACATTTGTAAAATCCTTCATTTGTCGTCTAAGAGAGCTAATTGAGAAATTGAGGCAACTCATTTGTTGATGTCAGGGCATTGCTAGATCGTTGCTACTGTTTTCAGAGTGTTGTTTAGTGTATTTCTGTGAAATTGCTGTAAGATGGTAAGTGTAATGAAAGGGCGAGATCCAATTGCAAGCTTTATTTACAAATGTGGTCAAGCAGGCGATGGTCAGATACCAGCAAACAGGAATGTCAGGGAGAAGACAGAGTCGTAATAATGTCCAGGCAAACAAGATCGAGGCAGGCGGCAAGAGAGCAATAGTCCGATAATCCAAAGCAGGGGGTCAAACGGAGTAGGCAGCAAACAATCGAAAACCGGGACAGACAGGCAGGAAACAGGACCAGGAAAACAAGACACGGGAATAACGCTGGGAAATGATGGGGGTTAGCAGATCAAGACTTCGCAGTTGGTGTGGTGTGAAAATGGTGCTTATAAGGGGTAGGTGATGTGTTTCAGGTGTGTGTGTAATCGATGATTGGTGAATGAGGGGCAGCTGGTGCGGTGATCAGGGAATGGGGACGGGGCTTCTGGGAAATGTAGTCCTTTATGAATAAATGAGCGTGAGAGTGTGTGAGTGAGTGAGAGAATGAGTCCGTGGTGAAGTGCCCTCTAGTGTTTCTCGCGGGCACTTCAGCTGACAATCATCACAGTAAGATCGCTGATCTTAAAGGTACACTATGTAACTTTTGGCCCTCTAGTGGTTAAAAAAACAAAGCTGCGTGCATTGTGCAGAAGAACATTGTTTTGGTTGTGCTTCAGCTCTGCGTGACTGTGCGGATGAATATGACCCTTCACAATAGAAAATGCTTTACAGTACATCACTTCATCTGTCAATGAAATACCTTACTAACCTGCTGAGAAATAAAAGCACGGGGATCTGTGTGGCGAAACAGCTGGAGCAATTTTTCTCCATTTACGGATATGTCGAGACGTGCACAGACGGGTGATACTTGTACTCAATTTGCTGAGAAAACCATCCCATCTGGTCTAAAATATAAATAGTTAAAATAGGCTTACTATAGTGAATCAGGGTAAGACAAAAACGTTTTGGAATAAGGATTGATGAGGTATTGACTGGTTATTTACTCAAACAGAAATAGCAGATTGTATCTTGAAGAAACAGGCCTGGTTTGCTCAGATTTGCCCGCTTGTCTGAGTCACGCTTTGCTCTTTTGTGTCGTGCAGTAACAGAAACAGTCCTCACCTGCTGAGAAACACCACTGGCCTTCTGAAAGCATTGTGTGGATGTGGAGAGACAAACTGTGCTTGAAAAGAGTTCACTTTCTCTGGGCGCTCGTGGCCTTCGGCGCTTCCTCCTCAGTAGGCCACACGCATAAAATAAAGCACTTCAAACGCACGTATTGGCCGTGGGAATTTTCTTTTGATGAATGTATTTTTAGTCCATTGTGGCATCACAGCAGAGCACAATCGCCAGCGGCAGTTCGCCGCTCAAACCCACCGTGAACACGGAGCACTGAAACATCTGCTTTCTTCTCTGTCTCACTTTTTTCTCATTCTTTCTCTTTGTTTTCTCCCTCAAGCCCTCCATTTCTCTCAATATGACTGACCTAGAGTTCAGATGCATGTTGTGTGAACAAAACCTGGTCTACTTTACCGTAAAAATATGAGACATGATGTTAAAAACAGCAAAATGCGCATGAACAAACAAAAAGATGGATGACACTTTATAATATAGTCCCATTAGCAGGTTTTATTAGTTAACCAAAACCATGAAAATTGCCATTTTTGCTACTTGTATTTGCTACTTGTGCTTTTATAAAAATAAAAACCAGTATCTCAATGACGTTAGTTAACGTATTAAGGAAATTTAGGCTGTAAGGGCCTTTGAAATAACGGAAATAATCTGGCGAAGTGATATGGAACTGTAATGTGGTCAAAACCTGCCAGGAACTACTTTAGCTGTGCCTTTCTGGGAAATAATTGCACGCCTTAGAACATTAATCGGCCAATCAGAATCAAGCATTCAACAGCCTAACATTAGATAGCAATGAGCAATTCATTTGTGGTTTGTTTCAGTACTCGATCTTTAGTAACGTCACACGTAAATGTTGATTACGAAATCCTTTAGTAGTATTTTGCATTGTTAGTTCAGGCTTGGGTCATGCCGAAGCCATTGATATTTGTTTGGCCAGTATTGAACAAATTGCTTGTTTGCCATTTTGAAAATGGATATAAATTCTAATACCTTTGAGTTATTGGCACAAAACTTGGTAGGGATCATTGATAGTATGTCCCGAAGGTAACTGAGAAATTTGAAGGACATTGCCTCCTAGTGGTCAGAAGATAGACACTTTTTCCCCTCCTTTGTAAGGTGCTTTGGATTTTTTTTTTTTTTTTTTACAAAAATACACTCTTTTGTTTGAATAGTATAAAATGTACTAAAATAGATTAAAATAGTATATTTCTGCATTTAGTAATTCAAGGTTCTTGGTGTATAACTGAATTTGGTGATATGGAACTGTAATGCGGACAAAACCTGCCAGGAACTACTTTAGCTGTGCGTTTTCTGAAAAATAATTGCACAATTTAGAATGTTCATCAGCCAATCAGAATCAAGCATTCAACAGCCCTGTATAACTAACAACGAGCAATTCATTTGTGGTTTGTTTCAGTACTTATTGATCTTCAACTAAGATTAATAATGCAACGGATGGCAAGAGTCAGCGGGTTTAAATACAAATGCAGCTTTATTCAGAGATGTAGTCAGACAGGCAATAGTCAACTCAACAGCAAACAGAAATAGTAGGGAACAGGCAAACTCGTAGTAAATATCCAGGCAATAGGTCAAAGGCGGGCAGATAAACATCAAAAAACAGGTAAACAAGACAAGGAGAATGCTCAGAAATGTTACAATACTTCGAGAACTGGATTGGTTGCAGCTGGACTGTAATCAACATCAGGGTAAGGGGATTATGGGAAATATAGTGTGAATGATAGAGTCCATGATATGAGCGGGCGACCTCTGGTGGCAGGTGGATGGAGAACAACGGGACGGATTCATAACAAATAAATGCTTTAGAAGTTGTTAACGAGTTAAACCTCATTGTGAAGTGTTACCGAAACATCTAGTGATGTTAGCATGTTTTTCAGGTGATGTCCAGGCTTGCATGTTTCTGTATGATTAGGTCATTGTTCACATGAATGAGGGGTTTTGATAGATGTAATGTTCTGTTCTAGCCATATTGATTAGTGATTCTCACTCATTCCAGCACAGATTCAACAGCAAGTAGGTCGCAAACACCACGCCTCCTCCGTGTTGCTAATAAATGAACATCTTTAGAGCGCTTCACATTAATGACTATCTGAAGAGGCCATTGTTTTTAGCCGACAGTTCATCCTTTTTGTTTCCTATTCTGTTTTTGTAATTAAAGAAGTCGTTTCTCCCTTAAAATATGCCATTTAATCATCCTTATCTCATCCTTCATTCTTCTAGAAATCATGAAAGTGAATAGGGGATGTCAAGCTCCAAAAATGACAAAAAAGCAGTATAAAAAATGAAAGATGTGTTTCCCCTGATTGCATCAAATTGTACTTAATGTATGACTTGTGCATTATATTATAAGTAAATACCAACTTAAATTTTCCCACAAAAAGTTATCGGATGTCTTCAGAATTTATTGCAAGAATTTTAAAATATAAGTGATGGTGTGACTTCTCATCTTTCACATTTTTATTATGAGTGGTCAGAATACTCTTCAAAAACTTCTTTGTCTTCTTGACAGGAGAAAGAAAGTCACACGGCTTTGGAACAACATGATGACAGAATTTTTACTCTTTTCATTTATGTTTTTTTTAATTGCATCCATAATTGCAAGTGATTTTTAATTGCATCCACTCAACTAGACTTCTGGTTAACTTCCAAGTTTAATCCCGACGCAAACTTTTTGACAGCGTTTTATGGCGTTATTATCAGAGTTTTCTGGGTCTGCACTAGCACATAAAACGTCTGC
Source organism: Opsariichthys bidens (assembly GCA_037194245.1). Taxonomy (NCBI): domain Eukaryota; kingdom Metazoa; phylum Chordata; class Actinopteri; order Cypriniformes; family Xenocyprididae; genus Opsariichthys; species Opsariichthys bidens. The sequence continues at coordinate 19,066,808 of CM074294.1, read as the reverse complement.
AAACTCAGCCGATGAGAATACAAAAACAGTTGCAGACGATGCCACCCACTCCGGTCTGGTCCGGTCCGTCAGCGTTTGTGTTCAGCTCTGTAATTAGACTTCTGTTTGACAGCAGACAGCCAGAAAACATGGCAGTCAGACCCTTAGTCCACCCAAATTGTTTACTGTGCCTTCATTTGTAACTTTTTAATGTGGTAAGACAAATTTGGATGACAATTTTATACCTGGCAGTCTTGGATTTCCTGGTAAACAGCTCATTTGTTGTTTTCTCAAATTAAACCTTTAAAGAATTTTTCATCATTGAGGTGAATATTTCCAAAGACAATGGCTGTACTTTTACTAAATTCAAGGCTCTTGGTGTATACAGACTCCTTGGGTCACGCCAAAGTCATTGATATTAATTTTTCCAGGATTGAACAAATTGCTTGTTCGCCATTTTGAAAATTGAAATAAATTATAATACCTTTTAAATGCATGGAGTTTTTGGCACAAAATTTGGTAAAGATCAAATTTGGTATGTCCTGAAGGTACCTGAGAAATTGGAAGACATCGCCTCCTAGTGGTCAGCAGATATACGTTTTTGTTTTTTTTTACGAAAATGTCAATTTTTTTGTATAAAAATAGTATAAAATGTATATAAAAATAGTATAAAAATATATATGTATACTTATACATTTAGTAATTCAAGGTTCTTGGTGTATACAGATTCCTTGGGTCATGCCAAAGTCATTGATATTCATTTTTCCAGGATTGAACGAATTGCTTTTTCGCCATTTTGAAAATTGAGATAAATTATAATACCTTTTAAATGCATTGAGTTTTTGGCACAATATTTGGTAGAGATCAAACTTGGTATGTCCTGAAGGTACCTGAGAAATGTGAAGACATCGCCTCCTAGTGGTCAGCAGATATACATTTTTTTTTTTTTTTTTACGAAAATGTCTTTTTTTTTTGTATAAAAATAGTATAAAATGAATAGAAAAATATATATGTATATTTATACATTTAGTAATTCAAGGTTCTTGGTGTATACAGATTCCTTGGGTCACGCCAAAGCCATTGATATCAATTTTTCCAGGATTGAACGAATCGCTTGTTCGCCATTTTGAAAATTGACATGAATTATAATACCTTTTAAATGCATTGAGTTTTTGGCACAAAATTTGGTAGAGATCAAATTTGGTATGTCCTGAAGGTACCTGAGAAATCTGAAGACATCGCCTCCTAGTGGTCAGCAGATATACGTTTTTGTTTTGGCTAAAAGCACCTACATGTAAATCTAAACATAAAAACAATTCAGATGTTTGTTAGGTTGAGCAAAATGCCTTTTGACTTGACTGTATGGTTCTATAAAGGTTATTTAAAAACATGATATGTTCTTCGGATCGGTTCTTTGGTTCCTCTGGGGTTTTGGTTCTTCTACAGGCAGCTGATAAACACTGACTGTTTCATTTTTCTGCCTGTACTGTTTGTTTCAGTGTTTAGTGAGATTCAGTGAGCGTGTTGTGACTGTTTAAAAGGACAGCGCTCTGCAAAACACCATTAATGCGAGCGTGCGTGTGGGCCGTGATGTGTGTTAGCGGCTTTAAAACATTTCACTCCATTTGCATGTACTGAATATAAAACACTCTGTCCTTTGTAATGCTGTTTCATAATGAATCCTGAAATAAAAATCCATTCTTATAAACTTTGAACACATCTGATCGACTGAATTCACGTCCAACTCGAGATGAACCGAGAACATTAACACGTTTATTAATGCATGTAAAACATCACGATGCCTCGGAACACATTATGACATAAAAGGTTTGAGAAAAGAGTCAAACGTCCCAAAACTACAGTAAATGATGACAGAATTTTCACTTTTTGGCGAACTGAACACATGTTCACCATCCACATTCAATAGAGCAGCATGATCATTCTCCAAAATGTCTCCTTTTGTGCTCTACGGAAAGAGTAAACGATGATGATTTGAATTTTTCGGATGAGCTGTTTCCTTTTACACGAATACAATCTCACGACCCTCCATTATACCTCCCTGTCTCTGTAGAGATGATAGTTCAGCTTCTGAACATGAAAAGAAGAGAGTTGACGATATTACCACAGTCTATCACCACAAAGATGATAGAAACAATGCGCCGTCACTGAGAAACCCATCAGTTGGAGTCGCTGTGTTTTGAAGTGTAAAATTTGTGATCGTGTAAAGACGAGTCTTCACACACACACACACACAGCTGTGTCAGCCCCTTCAGGGTGGGTTTCCCTCCTCCACTCACGACTTACACCAGAAATCTGTCACGTGACTCCAAGCGGCCAATCAGACGCCGTAGAGTGGGGATTCCGTGCGAGTGGGAGTAAAACCTTCAACTAAATGACACATCAAAGCTCTTCATTAGAGTCCTGCACTTCATCATTAACCTCCAAATATGGTCATATGAGGAAATGCAGCTCAGAATAAAATTAAATCATGTTTAAAGATGACGTAAGTAGCTTATTAAGAGCATCTAAATACAATATACACAGTACTCATACTTGGGCTTAGCGATACAACCCTTTTTACTTGGGCTTGAATGCAGCTGCATGGCAATTTTTTTTTCGCATGTTTTATGGTCCAGCAGGTGAAAATGGTGTTTCTGATGACTAACACATGATTTGAGGGATCGAAGCGGAGGAAGAGAGAGTGTTATAGTCCTGATTTATTCACACACAGGCTTCTGCTCAGTGGAGAAAAAGCCAATTAACATCAACGTCAGCAGCCATTTATTATCGGCGGAGGTGAACTGAGATGACAGCGAGGGGAAGAGGGATGACGGATCCGTAAACCCCCACGGTTGCCTCTAACTCTCACTCTTTCCTTAGTTCTCCTCTCTCCTCATTGGTGGTGCAGTAACGGTTTGTGTGCTGAAAGCTGACGTGTTTTCCAGCTCTTTGTTCTCGCTCAGATCTCACCTGATGTCAGCAAACACGCAGCACACCTGTGCCAGGTGTTTGACAGTCTGCGTCCCTGACCTGAGACGGAAACGGCCGTCTGGCAACCCCAAGAGACATTAAAGATCTTTATCATTCCAAACTTTTGACTTTTTTGTAACAAAAAACAATGTATTGTCCTTTGCCATGAAGCATGTGATGTCTCTGACAGTGACAGGAACAGTTTAGGCATCGCAGCGATGATTGACACATCAGGGCGACACCCGCCCACTCCTGTCCGCTCACCTGTCATGTGACATACAGCGGTAGGCGAGTTGTTCGTGGAGATGTTCACGTGAGCGTTGTCCATGGCTGGACTATGAAAGAGCCGTCCGCTGTCTATTCAGGCTCAGATAAGTGACGGCCGAACCCTGAGGTCAAAGCAGATGCTATTCATGAGCAACAGGAACAGAGAGAAATGGAGATAAATATAGTTTCCAGAGTAAAAGACCGTAGTTTCTATAATTCCAGATTTTATTTCTCTTTCGTAGCTCAGGAGACCGTCTTTGTCTCAGATGTTTCTCCTAAAACGGAGTCGCTAGTTGTCATCCAGTTAATTTTATGATTTCTTTTTTCCAGGATTGAACGAATCGCTTGTTCGCCACTTTGAAAATTGACATAAATTATAATATCTTTTAAATGCATTGAGTTTTTGGCACAAAATTTGGTAGAGATCAAACTTGGTATGTCCTGAAGGTACCTGAGAAATTTGAAGACATCGCCTCCTAGTGGTCAGCAGATATACGTTTTTTTGGGGGATAAAAGCACCTACATGTAAATCTAAATATAAAAACAATTCAGATGTTTGTTAGGTTGAGCAAAATGCCTTTTGACTTGACTATATGGTTCTTTAAAGGTTATTTAAAAACATGATATGTTCTTCAGATCGGTGTTTTGGTTCTTCTACTGGCAGCTGACGGCCGAACCCTGAGATCAAAACAGATGCTATTCATGAGCAACAGGAACAGAGAGAAATGGAGATAAATATAGTTTCCAGAGTAAAAGACCGTAGTTTCTATAATTCCAGATTTTATTTCTCTTTCGTAGCTCAGGAGACCGTCTTTGTCTCAGATGTTTCTCCTAAAACGGAGTCGCTAGTTGTCATCCAGTTAATTTTATGATTTCTTTTTTCCAGGATTGAACGAATCGCTTGTTCGCCACTTTGAAAATTGACATAAATTATAATACCTTTTAAATGCATTGAGTTTTTGGCACAAAATTTGGTAGAGATCAAACTTGGTATGTCCTGAAGGTACCTGAGAAATTTGAAGACATCGCCTCCTAGTGGTCAGCAGATATACGTTTTTTTTTTTGGGATAAAAGCACCTACATGTAAATCTAAATATAAAAACAAATCAGATGTTTGTTAGGTTGAGCAAAATGCCTTTTGACTTCTCATTTTGACTTGACTATATGGTTCTTTAAAGGTTATTTAAATATATATCTAAATATAGTTTCCAGAGTAAAAGACCGTAGTTTCTATAATTCCAGATTTTATTTCTCTTTCGTAGCTCAGGAGACCATCTTTGTCTCAGATGTTTCTCCTAAAACGGAGTCGCTAGTTGTAATCCAGTTAATTTGATGATTTAAAACCTTCTGGACTTGTTGAAAAACTACATTACCCATGATTCTACAGAAAAATCCACCAATCAGAGAGTCGAAACAAGCAGCCAAAAGATCTTCCTCAAAAATTTCAATGGTTCAATATATAAGCATATTTTGCAATAAACTTAAAGTATATCAATTAACATTTATAAATGTGTAGTTTTATGTTTCTCAATTGTTTTTAAATCAGTCATGTTGTCTGCGATGCTTCGTGGGATTGTAGTTCTTTCCCTCAAGTCTTTTACGTTTGTATTTTTGCTGATTTTCAAATACTTTTTTTGTTTCGAATCCAAGTTTGTAGTGTTGTGATTCTCCTTGTAGCTGGTTGTCTTTTCATGGCATGGTTGTCTTTTTCTTTTCGTTCATGGCTTACAATTCTTTAATGAAGACTTTTTTTGAAATCGCTATGGGGGAAATTAATGGAAAAAATACTTCTGCCACTGAAAAAGTGGGCAGGTACTTCTTCTCTCTATATGAGTCTAGATCTGTAAAATGACTGTGGAGAGCAGCTCAGATCATTTGATATGATTGCAATTTTAAGCACAGTTCCAGACATTGTTGAGAAGCTCTAGAGGAGGCACATGTGAGAGTGGTTTTCTCAGGAGAAGCATCAGGAAACTTCAGCAAAAGCCGAGATCTCATTTGAGTGTTGTCTTTGTACCGTTAAACAGGCAAAGGAAACTGAATTAGTTCATGCAAGGCGGCACTTGAAAATAACATCCGCTGATGGACGTCATTCATTAGGGCTTTCAGGCTTTTCCAGCACACACACACACACACTCATCTCACATTCACGCAGCATTTCCGTCTCCGAAAGCGTCCGCGTGTCTCACGATTCCCTTTCACACACACACGCAGTCGGCAGCAGGTCTGCGCTCACCGTCGGAAGCTCAAATGATGAAAGAGCTGCAAATCCCTCCATTGAATAATTCACAGAGGGCAGTTCGGCATTATATCGGGCTTCTTGGCCTTCCATGCAACGATTCCTCACAGTATTTCCCTGCCATCTGAAATCCACAGGCAAAGACAGGGAATTCCCACACAAATCCATCACCGTTGACCAGCACGCACTCATTTCAGCGTTCAAAAGTTGGTAAGGTTTCTTCTGCTCACCTGTGCTTCATTTATTTGATCATAAATGCTGTAAAAATTGTAAATATTATTACAATATACAATAACTGATTTAAATTTCAATGTATTGAAAAATGGAATTTATTCCTGGAATTTTCAGCATCATTCCTCCAGTCTTCAGAGTCACATGATCCTTCAGAAATCGTTCTGAAATGACGATTTGCTGCTCAATTTCTGATTATTATCAATGTTGAAAACAGTTGTGCTGCTTCACATGTTTGTGGAAACTGAATAAAAGTATTAATTTAATTTAAAGTAAAAATCGTACTGGCCCCTCCTCCTGCCCTTTAGCCCCGCCCCCTTCTCTGCTATTGTTTCGACTAAATTCACTCCTCTGATTTCTGGTCTGGTTCTGGTCTGGTTCAGCTCTGAGTTTCACAGATAACATCGGACACACACACACGCAGACAGTAAGAACAGCACTTAAGGAGGATGGGAAATGTTACCACTGACTGAGAGGGTAAAATCAGCGGCTCTCAGGGTCAGACAGAGAGACAGAGGAGACAGAAAGGTTAATTCCATGAGACGGGCAGAGAAAAATACAGCATGTGAGGAGGCTCACGTAAGAAGTCCTTTCTGGAGGTTCAGCCCATGTCAGCGTTTAATATTTCATTTATATTTCTGCCATTAGTTTTATATGGCAGAAGCTGCAATTACAGTGATTTTTACCATGACTTAAAGGGTTTTAGGCTCTCGGTCTGCCCTTAACTGTGCTAACATCAATATACATGAGCTCTACAGAAAATCATGATGTTGGCATTTACAGTATCTCAATATCTTCATGCCTTCTAGTTACATTTAGCTGATTAGAGCTGGTCGAAAATATAGTTACGTTTTGTGATGATACAAGCAGTCGAGATTTGCTAAGTGTGCTTTATGGAGAAAGTTGGTATATTGTGTATAATGCTTTAGGTGAGTATACAGTACGTATGCTGGTAAACTTTTAATTTATTGCTCAAAATACATGTGTTCAAAAGATCAATTAGTTTATTGTTCTGTCTGCAGGTTAAATTTGTATGACACTTATGCAACTAGGGCAGAAATTGTGCATTTCACCTTTAAGACGAACGGGACGTCGTTTTAAAGGGATAGTTCACCCAAAAATGATTCCATTATTTACTGACAATCAAGCCATTCTAGGTGTATATGACTATCTTCTTTCAACCAAACACAATCGGAGTTATATTACAAAATATTCTGGCTCTTCCACAATGTGAGTGAATGGTAACCGAGATTTTGAAGCCCAAAAAAGCACATCCATCCATCATAAAAGTACCACTCCAGGGGGTTTCTATGCGTTTTTGTAAGAAAAAACATCCATATTCATAACTTCATAAACTATAATCACTGGTTTCCGATAACGGCCGTCAAGTTCCGGCGGAAGAGTGAACTGATGGATTACTTTTATGATGGATGGATGCACCTTTTTGGACTTCAAAATCTAAGACACCATTCACTGCCATTATAAAGCTTGGAAGAACTTGAATATTTTTTATAACTCGATTGTGTTTGTCTGAAAGAAGATAGTCATACACACCTGGGATGGCTTGATGGTGAGTAAATTATGGGATAGTTTTCATTTTTGGGTGAACTGTCCCTTTAAGGAAGGCATTATCAAAGACAGTAAGTAACATTTTCTGAAGCTCAGCGCTGATCTGTGTGTCTGAAAATTGCATATGACTGTGGCATAATGAGCAGCATCATTTCAGAAAGTTTGCATACTGAAAGTGAATGTTTTGGCAGGCAGGAGAATTTAAACAGGCACCAATTACACCCTTCCCATCCACCCACTGGGGTCTCCAGCGTCACCCCTGCAGGTGTGTGTTTATCAGCAAGAGGAACAGTCGCCTCTCACACACACACTTAACTAACAGCTCCCTGTTTTCCAGGTTATTTGCATGAAATTAGATGCCCACTGATGCACGTAATTGCATATCAATTAAAACCAATATCACATGTTCAGATAATGATAGAGAGAGATTTGAGAACATTGTGTTTGCTATTTACAACTAAGTTTGCACTTTTTTTCAGTTTAAACTATAACAGGCAGAAGTGGGAAAGATGTGTTAGGCAGGACCGAAATAGTGCTAACAAGCTAGATTTTTACACACTTATATCTTTTTTTTTCAGTGGAGGTTCAGTGTGGAAACTTGAACCTTGATGTTTTTGTTAATTTTCCCTTTGTTCGAAAGATGTTTATAGATTATCTAATGATCAGGGACCGACTGATCTCTGTCCCACAAACCTTTGCTTCAGGCTCTGATCAATATGTCATCACCATGGCAACATGCCCACCCTCTCATGCTTTTAAGTGGATTAGAGGCGGAGTTATTCAAATCAAAGAGAACATGCTAATTACTATAGGAACAGCAGTGAAACGGCAGTACACTGTGTGCATGTGAACAATATTGCAAGTTTAAAATGTTTTTATTGAATTATATTGCATATTCAATTTTATATATATATATATATATATATATATATATATACAGGGTTGGGGAGTAACGAAATACAAGTAACTTAGTAACGTATTTAAAATACAACATTTGAGTGACTGTATTTCATTTGAAATGGGTGGTAATCAGATTACAGTTCCATCTGAAAAGTGTTTTAGATTACCAAAGTGATTACTTTGAGTTTTAATGTCATTTAAACAGCGATTGGTGATTCTCTGACTCTGACCGTCTGAAAAAGACGAGTTCAGTTTCATATTTTCCATTTTATTAAAAAATGTCACTGCATCTTTTTCTCAATTTGTTTTTTTCCCTCACAATTGTGAGTTTACATTTCATAATTCTGACTTCTTTTTCTCAGAATTGAAAGATTTAAACTCACAATTGCAAGTTATAAAGTCAAAATTGGGAGATATAAACTTGCAATACTGACTTTTTTTCTTGCAATTGTCAATTTAGTTTGTGAGTTAAATGTCATAATTTTGACTTTTCTCAATATTGTGAGTTTATATCTCATAATTCTGACTGAGGGAAAAAGTCAGAATTGTGAGATAAAAACTCATATATATATATATATATATATATATTCAATATAAAGTGTATATATATATATATGTATATATATATATATATATATATATATATATATATATATATTCAATTAGGGCTGTCACATGTAAATAACTGGTCATAAATCTTTTTTTGTAGCTACTTTTTGTAATGTCGATTTGGTGCTTTTTTCATTTAACACAATAATGACTTTATTTGTATTTTTTGGGTGTTATCTGCCAAATTTGATATGCAATTAATTTGTGATTAATTAGATTAATTAATCACCACATTGTGTAATTAATTTATATATATATATATATATATATATATATAAAACCAAAATGATCATATCAAATTACTTATAAAATTATCATTTAAAAAAATTATTAAAATTCAAATTAATGAATATATTTACACTAATTCAGTTTTTTCATTAAATCAGCCAATAAAACAACCTTTATCAATCAACCATTAATCTGAATATATGTGTATATATACAGTATAATATCTCCAACTCTTTGGCAATGTAAAGCTTTTTTACCGTGCCAGTAAAGTTTCTTGAATCTTAAGCGAGAGCGAAACTTTATTAGTGCCCGTTTCAGCTGAAAAAACTCTAAACAGCTGGTGTTGGAAGTGAATGTGAGCGCATTAGCATATTTATTGCGGCCGTTAGAATGAGCAGGGAACCCTGCACTCTTCCTTCCTGCATCTTCAGCCCTCTTTTGACTCTCAAGATTTCCAAGAGGAGGAGAGGATCATTCACAGAGTTCGGGGTGGTTTCTATCCATGCGGGTGGAGAGGCCGGATAGGACGCGAGATGGATTTCTCTCCCAACTGCACTCCAGGGACCCGTTTTAGCTCGAAACAAAACAGAAGCCGTCCTCATTTCACGCACGCCCCTCATCTTCATTTTATGCCTTTGTGATGTTAATGGACATTGAGTTGAAAACCCATCCAAACGGCCCTGTTAAAGTCAGTGCTGTGAACTCCGATGCCAGCTGACGTCACGGGTCAGAGGTCACGTGGTCATGAACGTTCTCTCTCGTTCACGTCTGCGAAATCGTTCTGTAGAGTCAGTTGTATGTAACTCTGTGAAAGGATCTACTCTGTATGCATCTGGTGAGCTTCTACAGGGTTTTCTAGTTCTGTTGAATCGGTTTTTTAAGCGGTTCTGCGTGGTAAATCTATTATATGCAAATCTGATCTACTTGGTTCTGAGCCGTATTCACAAAACATTTTATCTTGCCACTTAGAGTTCTCCTAAATAGCAGTAAAAGTTCTTAGTTAAAGGTCACCTATTCTGCACCTAAATCCACTTTTACGAGGTGTTTGGATTGGCATCCAGGGGGTTGAGGAGATTCCCTCCTTTCCCCCCGCTTTGAGTACCCAGAAAAGCGCTATATAAATGTAAGGAATGATACAATGATAAAAATCCACCCACTCCTTTTTTTTTTAATTCCCATTAAACAAAATCAGTCTCATTAGACAAGCCGTTTCGATCAAGGACGTAATGAAGTACACAGACGCCTCATTGGCCTCTGGATCGTACGTCAACGGCGCCGCCATATTGTGCAGGGCAACGTTCCCATAACGCTCATAACTGGAATTGAGTTTCGTGTGCTGTTCACGTCAGCGCACACTTGAACACGTAAGGCTGAATGTTTGAACATGGTTGTATTTGGTCATTGTGTGATTATGTTGATAGTAGTTGACCGCCGGAGTCAGTCAGAAAATAGCTGTGAAAGTTGAGTTTACATGATTTATATTATAGTTTTAGTGTATATTATATTATTTTATGAGCTACATTTCCTGAAATTTAAATATGCATCTTTATTTTCCGAAAACTTTTGTCTTTTAAGACAAGCGCTCGTTTCGGTTAGGTGACGTTTTGTGAAACGTTAGTGAGTTTGCTAGCTTACTTTTGTCACATTGAAGGTTTCCCAGAGAGAGAGAGCTGAGGAGACGTGGGAAGTAGCTGTAAGAAGGGAAGGTTTTTCCGCAAACGAGTTCTCATGCTGTGAGCACATCGAGCCGGAGGACTTAGACAGGACAGGACTGTCAGGATTAGGGATGGAGCTAAACCATCGGTATTGTTATTATACATATACTGTATGATATTATCAATATATTATTGTGATATTATATTATAGCACTTATACTAGGGATCGGATCTGTAGGGTCTGTTTAATAAGGATCGGATCTGTGTGGATCTGTGTGGTTCTGTGTGGTTCTGTAGGGTCTGTTTTATAAGGATCGGATCTGTGTGGTTCTGTAGGGTCTGTTTTATAAGGATTGGATCAATGTGGTTCTGTGTGGTTCTGTAGGCTCTGTTTTATAAGGATCGGATCTGTGTGGATCTGTGTGGTTCTGTAGGCTCTGTTTTATAAGGATTGGATCTGTGTGGTTCTGTGTGGATCTGTGTGGTTCTGTAGGGTCTGTTTTATAAGGGTCGGATCTGTGTGGTTCTGTAGGGTCTGTTTTATATGGATCGGATCTGTGTGGTTCTGAAGGGTCTGTTTTATAAGAATCGGATCTGTGTGGATCTGTGTGGTTCTCTAGGGTCTGTTTTATAAGGATCGGATCTGTGTGGATCTGTGTGGTTCTGTGTGGTTTTTTATAAGGATCGGATCTGTGTGGTTCTGTGTGGATCTGTGTGGTTCTGTAGGGTCTGTTTTATAAGGATTGGATCAATGTGGATCTGTGTGGTTCTGTAGGGTCTGTTTTATAAGGATCGGATCTGTGTGGATCTGTGTGGTTCTGTAGGGTCTGTTTTATAAGGATTGGATCTGTGTGGTTCTGTGTGGATCTGTAGGGTCTGTTTTATAAGGATCGGATCTGTGTGGATCTGTGTGGTTCTGTAGGGTCTGTTTTATAAGGATTGGATCTGTGTGGATCTGTGTGGTTCTGTAGGGTCTGTTTTATAAGGATCGGATCTGTGTGGATCTGTGTGATTCTGTAGGGTCTGTTTTATAAGGATCGGATCTGTGTGGATCTGTGTGGTTCTGTAGGGTCTGTTTTATAAGGATCGGATCTGTGTGGATCTGTGTGGTTCTGTAGGGTCTGTTTTTATAAGGATCGGATCTGTGTGGTTCTGTGTGGATCTGTGTGGTTCTGTAGGGTCTGTTTTATAAGGATTGGATCTGTGTGGTTCTGTGTGGATCTGTGTGGTTCTGTAGGGTCTGTTTTTTAAGGGTCGGATCTGTGTGGTTCTGTAGGGTCTGTTTTATATGGATCGGATCTGTGTGGTTCTGTAGGGTCTGTTTTATAAGGATCGGATCTGTGTGGTTCTGTAGGGTCTGTTTTATATGGATCGGATCTGTGTGGTTCTGTAGGGTCTGTTTTATAAGGATTGGATCTGTGTGGTTCTGTGTGGATCTGTGTGGTTCTGTAGGGTCTGTTTTTTAAGGGTCGGATCTGTGTGGTTCTGTAGGGTCTGTTTTATATGGATCGGATCTGTGTGGTTCTGTAGGGTCTGTTTTATAAGGATCGGATCTGTGTGGTTCTGTAGGGTCTGTTTTATATGGATCGGATCTGTGTGGTTCTGTAGGGTCTGTTTTATAAGGATCGGATCTGTGTGGTTCTGTAGGGTCTGTTTTATAAGGATCGGATCTGTGTGGTTCTGTAGGGTCTGTTTTATATGGATCGGATCTGTGTGGTTCTGTAGGGTCTGTTTTATATGGATCGGATCTGTGTGGTTCTGTAGGGTCTGTTTTATAAGGATCGGATCTGTGTGGTTCTGTAGGGTCTGTTTTATAAGGGTCGGATCTGTATGGTTCTGTAGGGTCTGTTTTATATGGATCGGATCTGTGTGGTTCTGTGGGGTCTGTTTTATATGGATCGGATCTGTGTGGTTCTGTAGGGTCTGTTTTATAAGGATCGGATCTGTGTGGTTCTGTAGGGTCTGTTTTATAAGGGTCGGATCTGTATGGTTCTGTAGGTCTGTTTTATATGGATCGGATCTGTGTGGTTCTGTGGGGTCTGTTTTATAAGGATCGGATCTGTCCAGTTCTGTTCGGTTCAAATCTGACGTGCTTCTGTGTTTGGTTCTGATCCACATGGTTCGGTGTAGCTCTGAGGAGACGGTTCTGAGCGGATCTCTTCCACACGGTCCAGTTTAATATGCATCTGACGTGGTCCTGGAGGGTTCTCTCTGTTTTAGATCTGATCGTGTGCTTCCACTCTGATCCATGTGCTCTTCAGAACCATGGAGAGTTCCATTTCGAACGTCTCGCTTTCGATCGCCTGAGCCTCCATCTCCTGCTGGCGGGAGTTCAATCACGATCAGAACCACAGTGCCGCAGTTTTTTTTTTTTTTTTTAGAAGAGCAGAAAGTTAAAATCACTAAAACACGAGTCACTCCAACAAAGCAGGAAAAAGCCCCAGAGCCTCCAGAGAATCGTGACTCGCGGAGAAATAGCAATGCGTCACGGGTGGGTGGGGGTGTCATATCCACGCATACAGTCATACTATATACTCACTATGATCCAAACGCGCGCATTCCTCCTCCCCGCCCCGCGTCGCGTCGCGTCGCGTCACACTGAGCGGGGCTGCCCGCGATACAACTATTGATTTCATCTCTCTTTCTCTCGCTCCTCCTCTCTCTCCATCACTTCTTCAAGTGCTGCAGAGAGACGCGTTTGCTGCTGCTGCTGCATTGTGAGGAGAGAGAGAGACGCTAAAGGAAGATCCGCGTTCCCGCGTTCAGATGTCCGCGCGCCCGTGAAGTCTGGACTCACGTTCAGTCGGTAAGTGAGTTTTTTTTGTTGTAGCTTTACGCAGGAGTGAAAATAAACTTTAGTTGCGAACGTTCAGCGCGAGAGTGAAGTGTTTTTAACTTGACACACCGTGTCACAAACACGACGCGAACGCGCCAGTCGGACTCTTATGTACGTCAATCGAGCGCGTGAACGCTTCGTATTTCTGACCGTCCACTTTTTTCCCCATGCAGACCGGGAAGTGAAATTGTGTTTTTATTTAAAAAAAAAAGCATGCAAAATCTAAAACATGCATAAATTCATAAAAAATTGATATATTTTAGTTTAGTCATGCAGGTTTAAACACTGATTTTTTTTTTTTTTTATCTGGATTTTAACAGGTGTGCTCTATTGCACGCACATCTATGAAACATATAGATCAGAAAAGATGAAAGTATTAATTGTGAGCCATTATCAGTACATGTGAGGCATAACTTTTCCTTCATTACAGTTGTTTGGAAAGTTGAGGTCCCGCAGAGATGTGACCAAAAATGATTTAAAATAAAAAAAAAAATGTTATTTTTTTAATCTGCGGAACACCAAATGAGATTTCCCCATTTAATAACCGCTTTAAAAACACAACAAAAGTCCTCCATATGACAGTCTTCGTGTGAGGTCCTCAAATTAAATATGGCACGAGTGACGTCAGCAACGTCATTGGTTCTCGCATGTCATGTGACCAAACTGACCCTGCGCTTGATCGGAGAAGTTTGTCAGTGAATAATGACTTTGATTTTGTTCTGTTCCTCATGCGAAGCGTTGTATGACTTCAGAAGGCGTGGAATAAATGTATGATTTCAGCTTCTTCTTTTTTTTGAGCTTGACAGATGCAACTACTGTGGTACAATAAAGATTCTTTACTTTTTAAATAATGGGAGGACTATTCCTTTAAAAAAATTGGCATGTGTGTGTGTTTTAAAGTTCACCCAAAAATAAAATTGTGTCATTTGGTCAAATAAGGTGGTAAAATTTTGTTTCGCAAACATCGCTTTATAAAATTGATGTCTATGGAGAGACAGAAACCATCAGAAAGATCTTAATTTGCGTTCCGAAGGCGTCTTACGGATGGGGGACGACAGTAATAAATGACAGAATTTTAATTTTTGGGTGAACTAACCCTTTAAGATCCTAAGGGGATCCCGGTGGTGTCCTGGATTATTGAAAGAGAGAGAGAGAGAGAGAGGGATTCACTTTAGGAACTTGTTCTCTGACGGAGCAAAATTTGCGTGACTGTCACAAGCTGAAAGAAATCCACCTGAAAATGTGAGTCATAGTCTTAGTGTGTGTGTGTGTGTGTGACGGAAAGATAAAATGGAGAGGGAGGGGGATTGATTCCCATGCACAATGTCAAGACAGGCGAAATCTCATTACGGGGCGCAGCTTGCGTCAGAGCCGGACCGTGATTGATGCCTTTTCCCGGTTGTGCTGGCGATTCACGCGCAGACCGGTGACTTTTCGCCAAGTGGTAGTAAAAGGGTGAGCGCTGCGGTGCGTGAAACCTCCCTGCCTCCGAGAGAGGAGTGATGCGGTGAATACACAACTGAAGTGCTGGACTGTAACTGAAAATGTGTCTTTACTACGGTAAAGTGCTGCAAATAAGTAGCTCCATGGTATTGCTATGGCTTTTTGGACGTGTGTTTATAGTGGTAGCAAGATCTTCCTTTGAAATGCCATGCACTGTAAAATCAACAAAAGCTTGCAGTACCACACAGTCTCACAGTGTTGAGCAGCTTTAACTGCACATTTGTGTTACCATGTGTGTGTGGATATTCCCTACGTTACGGGGACCGTATGTCCCCACAGGTACAGTAATACTAGTAAATTTTGATCTTGTGGGGACATTTTTTTGCTCCCCATGAGGAAACAAGCTTATAAATCATACAGAATGATCTTTTTTGAAAATCTAACATAGCAGAACATTTTCTGTGATGGGTATGTTTAATATAAAAAGCATTACGCCTATGGAATGTCCCCATAAAACATGAAAACACAACATGTGTGTGTGTGTGTTTGATTCCTACAGTTTGATCTACATCCTCTACAGTAAAAAGTAAACATACTGAGCATAATCTAAAAATAATCTGAAAACACAACTGTGTGTGTGTGTATGTGTGTGTGTGTGTGTGTGTGTGTGTGTGTGTGTATGAGCACCAAATGTCGTCACTTATATTGTGAAACACTTTCTCAAGCCACTTGAGAGACACTGACGGCTCCTCACTAGATAAAAAGGCTTATAAATCCACCAAAAGATGTTTTTATTTAAATCTAGTGATGGTCACATGACTCTGTGATGGTCCTTTGACATTTGCCATTTCCATGGAGAGTGTGGAGACTCAAAATGATTCGCCTTTATTCAGGTGAACCACTTATATATTTTCTATCAAATATAAATACTTTTTATTATATATATATATATATATATATATGTAATAGATAGATAGATAAGTAGAATCTAGATTGCTTTTCCTGGTTAAGTTTTTTTCACACACACTGTGTTATGTGTGTGTGTGTATGTGTGTGTGTGTGTCAGCTGATCAGTGAAGTGGATCAGACAAAGTGTCCCCCAGCACACAGAACGTGTGACCTTTGACCCCGTGGCCTGTTCCTGCAAAGCCACTCACAGTAAAAGCACAGACAGTCTCTGTCCACACAGCACACTGTAAGCTACTGTACATTTTACATTCAGGTTGTTGCAAATAATTTTTTCCTTTATGGAAATTTGAGGTTGAAATGTAACAATTTCACCAATTTTAATTAATTTTTTAGCTTTTTTTTTTTAGAATTTCACCAATTTCACTGCTGTGTCAAATGAACAAACTGCATGTACAGTGCAGTACAATGTCAGGTAGCCTAATGAATTTGCCCAAACTGTAAATATGTGGTTTTATTGGGGATAAAAATATTACTGAATGTGACTCAATCCACTTAGCTGCAATTCTTTTTTTAGTTTATATAAGATTTTAAAGGTCAGAAATATCTTCTATAACATTACAACTGCACATTTGAACTCTTCACAGTGTGAAATTTCAACAACAAAAAAATCGGTTCTACAGGAGACAACTGTTTTTTATTTTGGTAAATGATGAAATCCTCTTGAATAGACTGAATTCTGTCTGTATATTGTTTTTGAGTTGCTATACGATTATTGATGTCCTTTAGATCAGTGTTTTGGATTCAGGAACTTTATTTTGACCAGATCTAAAGAACATTTGTGGAACTTCAAAAGATTTATCTATGATTTAGAATGTTCTGGTTCTATATGGAACCTTTACTGTAATCTATAATACTGTAATCTCATTATCCTCTTTATAAATATATATGATTTAATATGGCTCTACTGCTACTTTAGGTTTTATATATATATATATATATATATATAAAATCCTCTTAGATTATGCTCAGTATGTTTACTTTTTACTGTAGAGGATGTTGATCAAACTGTAGGAATCAAACACACACACATGTTGTGTTTTCATGTTTTATGGGGACATTCCATAGGCGTAATGGTTTTTATACTAAACCTACCCGTCACAGAAAATGTTCTGCTATGTTAGATTTAAAAAAAAAGATCATTCTGTATGATTTATAAGCTTGTTTCCTCATGGGGAGCAAAAAAAATGTCCCCACAAGATCAAAATTTACTACTATTACTATACTTGTGCGGACATTTGGTCCCCATAACGTAGGGAATATCCACACACACACACACACACACACACACACACTCCAATCTGTGCAGGCGTCCACTATAAAACCCCCACAGCTGCTGGTGAGTCCCAGTGACCAGTGAAGCCTTCAGCTATCCATCATTACATTACTGCAGGATACATGTGTGTGTGTGTGTGTGTAGTCTTCTGCTTTTTACCAAACCACTGATTCTGGTTAGCCACAAATCTGTTTTCCGCAAGGTGAAGTGTGTGGAATCGGGGACACCCGAGCACGGCGCGACCTTGCTTGTGCAACTTTATAATTATCCACTCAAACACAGTCATTCACGCTCTTCTTTTCCAGTTCAAAAATCTAAACATGCATTTACTTGAGATGCAAAATGACGTGCGATACCGATCGCGATGGCTCGTTTGTAAGCGTTCCTCTGAGCACAGTTAGACGTTCACGGAGGGGTCAAACGGAGTCGCCTGCCGCAGCGTCCTGCGAGTTGGTTCCCTTTCCTCCCCCTCCCGCGCTCACACCGGGGGTTAATGCAGAAAAAACGGGTGTCGCATTGATTACATCACCCCTCTAATGATGTCATAGTTACGTTTTGGAACAGCCTTTATTTGGTCTAAGAGGAAATGATGTCATGATGTGGGGTTCTGTTTTTTTTTTTTTTTAAGGTCTGTATCGAGGCACAAAGTTGCCGCAGAGTGCCGTGTGGAGTTTTCGAAGTCGGAGTTTTTTAGATGAAGCTCGGTCACGTCGTCTGACAGTATTAAATGTGAAGTTGCTGCACACCGAGAGAGGGAAAGCGTGCATGCGCTCCTCCTCCTCCGTGATTAATGAGGGCGTCTCTGACAGCGTCAGCGGCCCGTGAAAGCACAACTGTTAGAGAATCATTCGTTTGGTTTCGGCTGAATATGGACAGATGAAGGTTTCGCTGATTTTTCAGAAAAGTCCCCCTGCGAATCGGATCTTTCGATTCGGTTGCTGATTGTTAAGCTCGGGTTCGAGAAGCGCTTCGCTCAGGAGAACGAATCTCTGGTCCCTTTTTTTGTGTGCGCGCTTTTATTGAAAAATTGACGTGTGAACAATTTCAGAAATCCGCATTAAATTGAACAAATAATTACAAAGAAATGCAACACGTCGAGTGAAGCAGTCTACAGTTGTTCTCAGACGGGTGCTGTCTCTGTGGCTCAAGGCTCCAAATGCCAGAGTTAATGAATATTAATCATATTCTAATGACGATCAGCATATTGGCCAGACTGAAATTCAGCCGCAGTTATCAAATGTCAGCTCGAATTGAGATTCACGGAACATTCTGCTAAATAAAGATTCCTCGCTGGTCCTTGGGTTCAGCTTTTGCTTATCAAGAACCTTTTTTTGGCTGAATTTTGGTTGATATCTGTACGATTCTTGATGAGCTAAAAGGAGGGGGGGGGGGGGTCATTTTTGGAACTTCCAAAGGATTTAGAATGTTCTAGTTCTTTACTGTAATCTTAATTCTCATGATCCTCTTTATGAATAGAATAGAGTATTTCATCGCAGATGGAATTGAGATTCTCTGAGATGTTATCTGTGAGACTGACTGATCATCTGAGTTTACGGGGGAAAGAAAGGCAGTGTTTGTGTTTATTTTTCAGATGTGAGGAGATAAAATTGAGATGAGTGTGTACGTTTCTGCCGGAGAGAGTCTGAGAGAGAAATCGTGCTGCAATGCAGCAGGGCTCTTCTGTGTTTGGGAGTTTAAGAACGAATGTTTCGGATCTCTGTCAGAGATCCTGAGATCATCCTACGGATTTACACGCGTGTGAAGTGTCAATGTTTTTCCCGCACTCTCTTCTGTAATGTCTGCGTGTGGAGTTCCTTTTCCTCCTTTCTTCGTTTCTCCTTAACTCTGTTCCATTAATGTCCACACGACTCCCTGTGGAGGTTAATAGTGTGAAGCAGAGCAGGGAAACGCAGTGGAGATGATGAGTTAAACTGGGCACAGTGTCCTCTGCCCGCTGTGCCAACCTGATTTATGGCCTCTCCTGCCTTTCTGCGGGAACACCTGAGATTTACAGCACTTTCACTTCTTCAGTTACAGATATTCTGTTAAAACCAAACATACCCAACCAATTCAGATCTAAAATTCACTGAAATTTGAGATCTAATTCATAGTGCTTATATATTATTACTTTGAATAATTGTTTCCCTTTTTATGTGTGTGTATATATATATATTTTTTAATTGTTATAATAAAAACAAATTTATATATATATATATATATATATATATATATACTATTTTTTATTTAGTATTTATATAAATAATGTAAAAAAAATTGTTTATGACTGACTATAACTTGAAATAAAATAAAATTGTATTATTACTATTATTTAATATTTTTTCAATTTTGCTTTTGGTTATATCATAATATTTATTTAATCTTTACACATTTAAATAGTACAATTATATATATATATATATATATATAATCTCTTGATTTTTATGTAGTGTCTGTATAAATATTTGTTTATTATTATTATTATTATTATTTTATATTTTTCCAGTTTTGCTTTTGGAAATACATGTTAACATTCATTTAAAATTTATATATTTAAATTGATAAGATATATTTATTTGGTAATATAAAATGTGGAAATATATATTTAAATGTATTTGTAATTGTATATGTGTGTGTGTTTATTTTATGTTTTATTTGTGTTATATATGTTCAGAAAATATATGCATATGTACACACACAAATATAGTCATTTTTCTATTTCTTTTTATTTCATGTTTTGCTTGTATTTGGGTGAATTAGTCCTGCAAGTTTGTGCCTGTTGTAGGGAATGAAATTCTGACTGTTTCTTTTTCCCATAGTGAATGAAGCTGTCCGTCAGAAGGACCTGCCTTTGCTCACGTCACACCCTCCTGTCCGCTGCTGTCTGTCTCCGAAAAAGTTGAACCCTGAAACTCACATTTGATTCCTGGCTGGTGCAGTGGAGGAACATCTGCAACCATCAACAGCTAAACACTGCATTCGGTGACGATGGAGGACCCGTACCGAGACAGGACGTCTCTGGCCAAAGGCGCTCGTGACATCGCCAAGGAGGCGAAACGGCACGCGGTCAAGAAGGTCAGCAAAGTGGTGGACCGCGCCTCGGACGAGTACGCGGGCCGCACCTACAGCCGATTTGAAAACGACGAAGACGAGGGTGGCGACGAAGACTCTTACTACTATAAGGACGGCCAGGCTCAGCGAGAGGACGATGAGGGCTCCAGCGACGCCACCGAGGGACACGACGACGAGGATGAAATATACGAGGGCGAGTATCAGGGCGTGCCTGCGGGGGGCGGAGCTACGGATGGGCGGGGCCAGGTGGCGATTGGCCAGCCGTTGACAGATGGAATGAAGGACAAACGAGAGCTGGAGAAAGAGAGAGAGGCGGACGAGGAAGAGCTGGCGCAGCAGTACGAGCTCATCATCCAGGAGTGTGGACACGGACGCTTCCAGTGGCAGCTGTTCTTCGTTCTGGGCCTGGCGCTCATGTCCGACGGGGTGGAAGTGTTCGTCGTGGGGTTTGTTCTGCCCAGCGCTGAAACGGACATGTGTGTGCCCAACTCAGGAGCCGGATGGCTGGGTGAGTGATCAAATAATCACACAAGCAACTAACATCGTGTATTACAGTCTGAAAATCCTCAGGTTCATGACACTGGCCAGTTCGTTTGGATGTGTTATTTTTGATTGGCAAAAACTTGTTTCAAAAGAAGCCAAAGCGTCAAGCAGCAGCAAACACGCCCCATTATCTGTTACTATTGATTAATGTTATTGATGCTGGATATAATTTACTTTAAAGGTAGGGTATGTCATTTTCGGAGAGGCCAGCAATAGCTTTGAAAGCAGCAGAGCCCAGCCTTCCTTTAGAGCGTCTTCAAAGACACGCCTCCTCCAAAACACATGAGGGAGCGAACAAAACAGTGTTAAACTACCTCGTGTCTCAAAGCACATAACATTACAATAATAATGAATGTTAACAACATAAACGGGACCTGTTTTGATCCTTTAACAAGATGTAATATCAGTCTCTGGTGTCTCCAGAATGTGTCTGAAGTTTCAGCTCAAAATCCCCCACAGATCATTTATTATAGTGTCAAATTTGCCCCTATTTGGATGTGAGGAGCAAAAACACGCCGTTTTTGTGTGTGTCCCTTTAAATGCAAATGAGCTGCTGCTCCCGGCCCCCTTTCCAGAAGAGGGTGGAGCTTTAACGGCTCAATAACAATAAAGCTGGAGAATCTCACGCAGGCGGTGTTCAAACCGGAGTCGACACTGATGGAGAGACTCAGGAAGAAGTAGGAGGAAAGTAGGGGAAGAAACCGCTTATGATTTATGGGGATCATTAATAAAAGGAGTGGGTGGATTTTTACCAGTACAGGCTGGCGGTTTTCACACAGTGTTCAAACACCTTATAAACGTGAATTTTGCTTAATAGATGCCCGTTTTAAAGAGCACTGACCTGCACCACCTGACTGCTGCAGATTCATTTCGCCGTTGATAGCGCTGCCATTGAAATGCAAAAAAACCTCTCCCGAGTACAACGTCACGGCTTGCCATCTCTTAATTCCAGTAGTTGTGTCGTGAACGCAGCAAAAGCTCGTTGTTTTGATCGGTGGGAATTGTTTGTGGTGCTCTGTGACTGACATCTGTCTACAGAAACTCTGGGTATCATGAAACGTGCCGATGACGAGTGACGTCTGCGTGAACGGGGTGCGCTAGGGCATGTAAAAACATACGATAACAGGCAGGTAGGACATCCGATCCGATCCCTAGGACCGTGCAATATAATCGGACGAACATTTTATGGTCCTGTACGCCGTCCACAGACGATATAGTCGGCTTAACTTAGTCATTGCTATCGTGATTCAACCAGCATAACAGAAAATATTTTTAAAGCAAATCACCTACCCTGCCTTTACTCTTTAAATCATCATAATCAGAAATGAATCATTTTATTCAATGAATTGGATTTCAAGTAAATGCTGTTGAACTTTCTATTGATCAAAGAATTCTGAGGAAAATGTATCCACAGAAATATGAAGCAGCAGAACCGTGTTCAACAAATGTTTCTTGAGCATCATATCAGAATGATTTCCGAAGGATCATGTGACACGGAAGACTGACGCCGAACATTTTTGAGCACTACTGTGTGTTTTAGGCGTAAACCTTTTTACCGAGCTTGTTGCAGTGCATTCTGGTATACTCCATACATCCAAACAGAATCCGATGAAGGTGTACCGGACCTTCTTTGTGTTGAGCACCTCTGGTTGTCTGCGTAGGAAGCTCACTAGATTCTGGAGCAGAGTCTCTATTATTCATCTCTGTCTTTGTACCCACACGTTCCTGTCTGTAGTCACATGCTGTAAAGACGACAAGCTGCTTTTTTCTACACTTTGATGTGAGAGTTTTTTTTTCTTCCTTGTAATGAGTCTGTGTGTGTGTGAGGGCTTGTATTTGGTGTGTAATGTGGGCGGTTGGGTGGCGTCTGCCAGCAATACCATACTGTGTCATGCTTGTTTGATGTTGTTGTTGTTGTGTGTGTGTGTGTGTGTGTGTGTGTGTGTGTGGGTAGAGACTGTTGTTGTATTATTCAGTAATCTCTCTCTGGGTCTGGATGAGTTTATTGTTTTGGCAGCAGGTAATACAGCACATGTGTGGGTTGATTTGAGCTTATTTAAGAGGAGCTTGTGTGTGTGTGTGTGTGTTTCCTTCACTCTGCCTCTTATATAAGTATTTATAATATGCAGATCACATATATACAATATAATGGAAATGAATCAAATTAAAGAGCTGATGTTCTCCAGATGTTCTTCGGATGTTGTGGCAGAACATTGTCATGTTTAGTGTTATTTAAATTTTTAATGAACTTCATCAAATCTGGCTAAGTCGATAATACACTATATTACTTGGCAGAAGAATTGTTTATTGTGATAATTTTAGTAGAAAATGCAATTATTATTGTTTAGTAATTGAATAATATATGAATTGAACTGGATCATTTGAATGATAATACATTTTTATCATATTTTGTTACATTAGTATTCCCAAATTCTTTTTTTGTTTTCCAGTTTAAATTTTTCTGGATTCCATTTTAATGGTTTAATTAAATTTTAATAATCAAAAATCATGTATAATAATTGAATTAATAAAACAATAATTCTTTTTACAATTATAATGTCCTGTAAACTTTATTACCAAAAAACAGTGATAATCAAGTATTAACTTAAAAATAAATAAATGTAATTATCTTTAATTATCTTTAAAAATGTAATCAAATAAAATAAATTTATTTTTGTGACAAACTTCTGCACAACAGAAGAAACTTGTATGATATTCCGTTATTTTTTTCAATTATTTCATTATTATTATTATTATTACTTTAAGCAGTACAGTCTGCTAATCAATAGTACTGTATTTCTATCACAATTGAAACCAAACTTTTATTTTGACGGGTTGTCATGAAGACCTTTGAGTTTCTGTGAATGATGATAGTTTTATTAAATGAAATGGTGAAATGCTGTTTTTTTTTTTTGTGACATTGGTGTCTGAAATACATGTATTATCTGGAAACGTGTTGCATCATGTGTGTACCATTATGTAATATTTCAGATTAGTGCTGTTTTTTGTTTGTTGTATTCATGCACATGTATAGATATGGCGTATCTGTGTAGATAAATCAAAAAAGTATTAGCAGTTTCTTCTCCTCCTGCCTTCTCTCTCTCTCTCTCTCTCCGATCAATACTCTGCTCTTAGTCTTGATTAACTCTCCTCTTCTGAACACGTGTGGCTCTGATCCAAACCACACTGAGCTGCCTATCTAGACGGAATCATTGTCGGACCCCGACATAAAAACTGCCTTCTAAGATTCTCATTTCTTGTTAAAATTCTGAAGGAGCATTTTTCATTGTCCTCAATTAATATGGCGATCCCAGAATGCATTGTGCAGAAGCAGAAAAAAAAAAAAAAAGGGAGAAAAATTAATAGTTATGTTGACTATAAATATACTTGGGTCGAATTTTTTTATAGTTATTATATAATATTTAATATTAATAGTACATTTCTATGGCAATTATTGCAAATACTGAATTTAATATTATATTTAATATTTATTATGTAGTATTTAATGTTTATAAATAATATTTATTTATTGACTAATTCAAATAATGATTTTTAAGTTTTTGATATTTCACAGCAGAGAGAAAAATCTAGAGTTATGTTGACTATAAATATACTTGGGTCGATTTTACTGAATTTATAGTTATAATATAATATTTAATATTAATAGTACATTTCTATTGCAATTATTGCAAATACTGAATTTAATATTATATTTAATATTCATTATGTAGTATTTAATGTTTATAAATAATATTTATTTATTGACTTATTCAAATAATGATTTTAAGTTTTTGAGATTTCATAACAGAGAGAAAAATCTAGAGTTATGTTGACTATAAATATAATTACAGCTCTATTTAATAATATGTGTTGTATAATACTTTATGTTTATAAATTATATTTAATATTTAGTTATGTCATATTTATTTAATACTTTTTATTATTACAAAATTTTAATAAATCAAATTCATATAAATCATATTTCGTACCAAATTTTAAATAAGTGTTACATTTATCATGGTTAAAAAAAAAAAAAATTAAAGATGTCATTAATTGAGAAATCAAATTTCCCTTGATCTTTTCACATATAATCAGTCATTGTACTATAAAAATATCATGTAGTCGAGAAACAGCTTTTATTGAAATGGATTTGTCTCAGTATGATGTCATAGTGTGATGAAGGACGAGGTCAACGCCTACTTCTACATCATGGCCTCTTTAGCCCCGCCCACCGATTAGCGCGTGTCATGTAGTAGTTCATACGAGAGAGACACAGAGATGCATCTGAGGATTACAAGACGCCTTTCTTGTGATCCTAAGCATTTATTTTCGACCGTGTCCGTGAGACACCGTTCGTTTGTTCACCTCACGTTGCTGCGGATTTGTTTCTAAGCAAGACAGATAGATGCATGCCTTTTCAGAGCGATGACGTGATGCTGTCTATATTGGACCCGACAGCCATTTTGCAGCACACAAGTGTGAGTAACAGTGTTTTTATCATGTGTCACTAACACTCTGTCTGATAGGAGCTCACTTTACTGAAAAGGATGAGCGACAGAGGCAGGTTCACCTTCCTGTGGGGTCTTTGTTTCGACACTAATTGTCTTCTGATTCAGGATCAGAGTTTTCAAAACAATTCCACACGTTGAAAATTATTTTAATATACAAAACTGTTAGCCAATCAGAGAAGTGGGCGTTTACTTCCAGGTCTGGAACGAGTCCATCAAAACAGAGTGTTTGGAAAAACAGCTCAAAAACAGGACAGAAAATAGCCTATTATTTCTAAATTAGGATGTTTTTTGATGTAAAAGTCCTATAAGTAGACCTCATCATTATATATATATATATATATATATATATATATATAATAAATAAATAATATATATGTTTATTTATTTGTTTATTTATTTAAATGCGGCTCACAACCCCTTAAAGAAAAAAATCAAGAGTAATAATGTTAACTAAAATTATACTTGTAGGTTTATTCCATTTAATATTTTTATAGTTACATAATATTATATATTTAATATTTATTTAATAACAGTACAGAAACTGCACTTTTTATTGCTACTCTCAAATAGCAATACAAGCCAGCATTATATATTTTACTATTTTAAATATTGAATAATTCAAATCAGATTTTAAGCGGATTATTTAATCACATATAATATTTAATTCTTTTAAATATTAGTACCTTTTTATTATTATAAATATTGAATCATTGACATATTATTTAATCATATATTTCATATTCTAAAACAATAAAAATGTAAATATTTATTTATTTAATACTAATACTTTTTTTAGTCCTACTATTATTAATATTGAATAATTGACAAATTATTTAATCATATATTTCATTCCAAATTCAAAGCATAAAATGTTTTAATATTTTTCTATTTAATATTAGTTCTTTTTTATTATTATAAATATTGAATAATTGGCAGATTTCTTTAATCATATATTCTATTCCAAATTCTAAAACAATATATATATATATATATTTTTTTTTCTATTTAATATTAATTCTTTTTTTCATTCCTACTATTATTAATATTGAATAATTGATGGATTATTTAATCATATATTTCATACCAAATGCTAAAACAATAAAAATGTAAATATTCATTTATTTAATAGTAATGCTTTTTTATTCCTACTATTATTAATATTGAATAATTAATGGATTATTTAATTCATACCAAATTCAAAGCATAAAAATTTAAATATTTTTCTATTTAATATTAGTGCTTTTTTATTATTATAAATATTGAATAATTGGCAGATTATTTAATCATATATTTTATTCCAAATTCTACAACAAAAATATATATTAATATTTTTCTATTTAATATTACCTATTTTTTTCATTCCTACTATTATTAATATTGAAAAATAAATGGATTATTTAATTCATACCAAATTCAAAGCATAAATTTAAAATATTATAAATTATTATAAATATTCAATTATAAATATTGAATAATCGGCAGATTATTTAATCATATATTTCATTCCAAATTCTAAAAAAAAAAAAAAAAAAGTAAATATTTTCCTATTTAATATTAATTCTTTTTTTTCATTCCTACTTTTATTAATACTGAATAATTGATGGATTATTTAGCAAAATTCTAAAGCAGCATTGCATTCATCGTTTGTGAAGAAACATTTGAGTTACCAAATACTAAAAAGCTTTTAAAAAAAAAAGTCAAGCGCGATTGCAGAAGTGAGTATGCGGTGTGTGTCGGCAGCAGCGCAGGTAATGAACGGCGAGGCACAGGAGAGACACTCACGGACCCACACCGATCCGTCTGCCGCAGAGCTTCCATTATCTCTTATCTTTCTTCTCCCATTCTCCTCTTCTTCTTCCCCTGCAGTAAAGCTCGTTTATTTACCCTCCCTCTCCGTAATCACTCGCTCTTTTCCTCCTCCTGTCCTCTTTGTGGCCGTCGTGCAGGACGCTGGGAGAACACACTCTCACACACCGGGATCAATCGCTCCGATCGATAAATTAGACGGCGGGCGGAGCGGATGGAGATATTCCGTAGTCCCAGATAAAGAGAGCTGTCAATCACAGACGCCACAGAGAGTACGTGTTGCATAACTTGACTGCGAACAGACTTCTAAAAACATATACATTACAGAAAGAAAGATCCCAGAACTTGACATTCTCGCAAGTTGTGAGCAAACGTTTTCCCAGTAACATTAATAGACTTTAATAATACAAATCAAATCACTTTATTGTTACAATGTTACTCATACATCATTCATGGAATGTTGAGTTGGAATGTTTAAAATGTTACATTCAAAAGTTGATTGAACGGAATGTTCGTTGGACGTTTTGAAATATCATTTCCATAACTTGTTAATAAAACGTTTTTAGAACATGTTTTTATTTGCGGGGCTGCAACAAATGTGATGCGGTGTTTTTAAGTTAATATGTCAAACACTATAAGCATGAAAAAGAGAGATACAGCAAATGTGCTGTGGGTAATTTAGTGGGACCATTAGCTCGGTGATCACATTCCCAGTGTTAGAGAGACAGAGAGGATGGAGTGATGGAGAGATGAGCAGAATGAACTCTGAGAGGTGAGACGCTGTTCTGAAAAGACCCCTGAGAGGCGTCTGTAATATGCCCGACACTTTCTGATTTCACGCTTTACTGCTCTCTCTCTCTCTCTCTCTCTTTCTCCTTTCATACTGCAGTATCAGCAACATCAGATGTTGTACAGCTCAGGATGAGTGTGTGTGTGTGACAGAATTTAAATGCATATATATATATATATATATATATATATATTCAGCAAGGAGTAAATTGATCCTGAAAAATGTATCATGATTTCTTTAAAAAATATTGTGTTTTCATCATTGATAACAATCATAAATGTGTCTTGAGCAGCAAATCGTCATATCAGAATGATTTCTGAAGGATCATGTGACTCTGAAGACTGGAGGAATGATGCTGAAAATCACAGGAATAACATTTTACTGTGTAGAAAACTGCAATAATACTGTATTTTTGATCAAATTGTTTTCAAAAACATCAGAAATCTTACAGACCCAAACTTTTGAATGGTAGTGTATTAAAATGAGGGACCAATTATTATTGGTACATGCTGAATCAGGACGTGCCGGGCAGTCGACTGCTTCCACCACTAGTTGGCGCTGTCAGGCGCCATCGAGTACGACACACTTGTTTTTCTTAACGCAAACTAGCGAGCCAATGACAGCGGCAGGAGGACGGTGACGGCAAATAAACGACATGAACTTTAAGATCTAAGTCATGTGAGAGCGTGATGTTGTGTGTCAATTTACAACGTGTTATTTTGCTTATGTCAAATACAAAATGAAACCTGTTATTTTAATTCATTTTAACAATCAAGAGACGTGTTCAGCCCTACGGTGTGATGTCATCAGGGTCGGGGAGTAACGAAGTAACTTAGTTACGCATTTAAAATACAACATTTGAGTCACTGTGTTTGATTTTAAATGGGTGGTAATCAGATTACAGTTATTTTAGATTACCAAAGTGATTACTTTGAGTTTTAATGTCATTTCAACAGCGATTGGTGATTCTCTGACTCTGACCGTCTGAAAAAGACGAGTTCAGTTTCATCAACATTTTAATACTTTTAAGAGGATTTTTATTTAGTTCTGTCCTGAACAAGACAAAATGACTGGATTTATATAAAAAATTCCAACTGTCAACTTAATCATGACCTGATGATCCACGACTGTTTTCATGTTTTGTGAGTCATTTTATAATTCACTCGTCACTGCGACTTTTTCTCACTATTTGTTTTTTTCCCTCACAATTGTGAGTTTGTGTTTCACATTTCTGACTTCTTTTTCTCAGAATTGGGAGATTTAAACTTGCAATACTGACTTTTTTTTCTCGCAATTGTGAATTTAGTATGTGAGTTTATATCTCATAATTCTGACTTTTCTCAATATTGTGAGTTTATATCTCATAATTCTGACTTTATAACTCGCAATTGCAACTTTATATCACGCAATTCTGAGGCAAAAAGTCAGAATTGTGAGATAAAAACTCGCAATGACCTTTTTTGTGTTTGTTTCACACTTATTAGTATTCCAAAGTATTCTAAAGTATTTAGATGAAGTGACTAAACTTGAGTAATGTAACGAAATACGTTACAAAGGACTTTTTAAAGCATGTATTTTGTAATCTGTAGTGAAATACGTTTTAAAACTAACCTACCCAGCCCTGGATGTCATGATATACATCAATAGAGGCGAAATATCCAGCTTTTCAGCCTGTATTTCTACGGTCTCATGCATCGTGTTGACGCTTTCGTCACGGCAGATACTGTCTGAACAAACAGATCAGATGTCATCGCTCGAAAAAAGACCGTCAGTCCTAAAGATCAGATCTGTGTGTGTGTGTCAGTATTGACACTGTTGTGTAATCATGCTAGATTAGTCTAGAGATTCGGTAATACCCGCCCACTCTCGACCTGTCCTGTACTCTGATTGGTGGAGCAAATCAGGGGCCAGATTCATGAAACAGAATTAAGAAGTTTGTAAAATGTTCCTCAGTGCAATTCTTGAAAATATTCCTCATAATCCGTGTTTAGAATGGCTCGTTTCGCTCTGGTTGTTGCTCACGCGGGTTTCCGGTGGGATTGTCAGTGACAGGATCAGGGGAATTACGGGCGATTCTCTGAGCGCCGCTGAACTCTGTGAGAGAGAACGAGAGAAAAGGACATTTCACTCTCAAAGGAGCTCCTTTTCACTTACTGAATGATGGGAAATGAACAAACAAGAGCTTTGACGTGTAGATGCGGTTTCATTGAAATAATAGAAAATTGAAAAAATAGAGTTATGCAGCAAAGTACAACCCAGAGAAAGTTTCAAGGTATTGCAATGGCTTGAAATTTTGTAATAGTTGCGACATATAGAAGCGTTTCCCGCATGGCATTACAAAAAAGTTATGCTTTATTGGGGTATTAACTTTCACGGCGTGTGCAAAAGCTGTTTGTGAAAGAGATAAATGGAGTTATTGTCTTCCAGAAGAAAGAATCAATTCTGAACTGCCTGAAACGAGTCGTCAGTGATTCTAGTCCTGCTCAAACCTACGTAGGTTTGAAACTAATTTGCATAATACCAGCCTATGTTTTTCTATGGCTGTTTTGAAACGTATCAAGTGCTGAGAAAGATCCGTTTAGTTTATGACCCATCTGACCAATCAGATCACAGCAGGCTCTCTGAGAGGCGGAGTTTCGAGAGACCGGATTCTTGATCAATCCATTTCAGTTCACTGTGAGAAAAGAGCTGATGCTGCAATGTGTTTTGAGAAAATTAAAGTGTTGCTTGACCTTATATGCGTGTAAACTTATTGTATACTTATATATATATATATATATATATATAACTTAAAGTATATATATATGTAGTATATAGTATATAGTATATCGAAAAATGCAATACTGTGAATGTGGGTCTGTGAAAGCAGCTCTTTTGCTGAATGTAGCATATTGGTCCACAAACTGTGAGCGAGCCGCAGTATTCAGTGCTGTCAGACGGTAATGGATGACCGGGGCGGCCCGTCACGTCTGCACAGCAAGATAACACACACTCCTCCTCATACTTTCAGAGAGAACGCCAGGGATGAAGAACACCAAATAGCACTGAGAGATAGAAAGAGATGCGTCTCCGGGCTTTCATTGGTCGGGCTCGGGCACATCAAATGGGCTTCACTTTACATTCTACAACATAAATTAGCATTTTTATTACCTTATCCTGAATGAGTGCACAGGACTGGATTTATTCCGTTTTATATTTATGTGTGTGTGTGTGTTTACTGGACGGAATGAGTGATGATCAATCCGTCCTTCTGAACTTACAGCTGGAAGAATGAGTGATACACAGCTGTTATCCTTTCTGTTGAAGCATCGCACATCTCGAGCGAATCAAAGCCCCGTGTAGGTCATCTTTGTTCTTATTTATTGCGCTCAGGTGAGTTAGTTAGCTACGTATTAAATTCGGATGCTGCCAATAGCATTTTATATCCAGAGGTTGAACAATATGAGATGAACGTTCACTTTTCCTCACCTAAAAATGAATATTCTGTCGTCATTTAGTCTCATGTCAATCAAAACCAGTATGAATTTTTTTTCTTCTGTGAAACGAACGAATATAAAACCTCACAGATATTTGGATAATGACAGAATATCTTTTAAGTGTGTTAAAATTTGGTGGTTTGGGATAATGGAAACAGATCAATGAAACTAATAACAGTTATTTGTGTTACAGTTATTGAGCTACTCAGCTTTCCATCGATTCCATTAGAATCAATACGGATCAATAAAACATAGCTGTCAATTTGACAATCACCATATGACCACATAGGGAAGTTCCTTAAAGGATTAGTTCGCTTTCAAATGAAAATTAGCCCAAGCTTTACTCACCCTCAAGCCATCCTAGGTATGTATATATGACTCTCTCGTTCCTGACAAAGACAATCGGTGAAATATTTAAAAAAATCCGAGCTTTATAATGGCAGTATTGCGTTACCAAACGAGTTTGAGCTGAAGAAAGTGCTTCCGTCCACATCCATCCATCATAAACACACTCCACGTGGCTCCGGAGGGTTAATAAAGGCCTTATGAAGCGAAGAGATGCATTTGTGTAAAAAAATATTACAAGTTATAAAGTAAAATATCCAGCTTCCACCAGACGGCCTTCCATATTCAAGTTGAATGTGTGGGAAGGTGTAAGACGTGCAGCGTAAACTTTTTTTAAAAAACGAAAGGCGGTCTGGTGGAAGCTGGATATTTTACTTCATAACTTGTTAAATATGGATATTTTATTACACAAACGCATCGCTTCGCTTCATAAGGCCTTTATTAAGCATCAGGAGCAGCGGATTTAGTGGTTTAAATCCTATCAGACTGGACATTTCTGTCCTCTTTGGTGACTTTGTTTCCTCGTCAGCACCCAATCCATGTGGAGTGCCTCAAGGCTCTATTCTTGGCCCGATGTTGTTCTCATTGTAAATGCTTCCATTAGGGTCCATTCTTAGAAAATTGTAATGCAGGCGACACACAAATCTGTTGTCGAAACTGAAAGATGCCAGTCCTTTAAAACTTTGGAAAGTTGGACTGCCTCAAGGATATTAAAGATTGCTTGGCCCTAATTTTAATGAGAACAAGACTGAAATCATCATATTTGGTCCAAACAGTAATTATAAAGCCCCCAACATTGATCTGGGCCTTTTACTTCCCTGTGCTTAACCCGCTAAAATCTGGGTGTAATTATGGATATAGATTTTAAACTTGATAAACAGATCAATTCTGTAGTAAAATCAAGTTTTTATCAGTTAAGGCTTTATCTAAAGTTAAACCTTTTTTCGAAAGGGCTATATATGTTTTTATCTCATCTCGTTTAGACTATTGAAGCGCCATCTATGTTGGTGTCAGCTCTTGCAGCTCGGCTTTTGATTGGAACACATTTCCCCCAAATTGGTTTCCTGTGCATTTTAGGATTGGTTTTAAGGTTTTAGTGTTCGCTTATAAATGCTTAAATGTTCTAGCCCCAACCTTATACAACCACACTTCCCATCAAGGCTGCAGACCATGTGCTTTTGGCCATACCTAAAATAAGATTGAAGCACAGGGAAGATCATGCGTCTGTATTCACTGCCCCTAAACTCTGGAATTCTTTACCACAGTCCACAACTCTGTTAAAACATATTTTTATTCTTGAGTATTTAATTCAATTTGAGCACTGGGGTTATTGTCTTTGTTTGTTTTCTGACCCCATGTGCAGCATTTTGTTCAACTCTTGTTGTTTTCAGACGTGCTCTAGGAATAAATTAAACTTGAAACTTGAAGTTAAATGCAGATCGAATGCAGATTTGCTGTGAGAGATGAGAGACAGACTCACGTGTGTCTCCGCTGGAGTTTCAGAAGACATCTCAGCAATGTCGCAAAATGCCTCCACATTTTTATTTATCCAAAGAAACTGCAAGAGAAACATCTGAGATGAAGACAGTGTTTTATTGTAAACTATAAAATATTAGTTTTCAGTAATTGAAGTAAAGCTGAAATAAAATAAAATGTAAGTATTAAATGAAAACTTTAAAACCAAAACAAATGCATTTACTAAAGTTACTAAAACGGAAATAAAAATAAACTAAAGGTAAATATAAATAGAACTAAACAAAAAAAAAATGACAAAAGCATGTAACAGAATTACCAGAGCTTAAACTTAAGCACTAATTCAAAATACCAATGAATACTAAAATAGTATATAAATTATTACTAAAATAACACAATAAAACTTTTCCTTCCTATATTTCTTTTAATTAGTTTTTTAAGGTCACAGTTAAGTTTGCAGTGTTGTCATGTCCACTTATTATAAGCGTTTTTGGGATTTGTTGTTTAAGCTTGGCGAGTTTACGGAGTCAGCAGGTGCAGGTCATGATATTTTGGTCGTATTTTCAGCATAAAGTATTTGCATTTGCTTCGGTTTATTGCGAGCTTGTTCTTGTTCACTTTTTTCTAGCAAGATCTGGAAACAAGAACTAGTTCCAGTTGTTACTACCTGCATTTTTCGGTAGTTAATTCACTTAATTCCATTTAAATATGGATATTTTGTTACACAAACGCATCGCTTCGCTTCATAAGGCCCTTATTAACCATCAGGAGCCGCTGATTTAGTGATCAGACAGGACTTTTTCTGTCCTTTTTGGTGACTTTGTTTCTTTGTCAGCACCCTTTCCATGTGGAGTGCCCCAAGGCTCTATTCTTGGCCCAATGTTGTTCTCATTAGGGTCCATATTGCTTGTTTTTGTTCACTTTTTTCTAGCAAGATCCGGAAACACGAATGAGTGAAGGCTCGTAACTTTTTCCCTGTGATTTCTTGCGCCGTGCATACAGAAGAGCGAAACATCTCTGATGCACGTTAAATAATGTCATTTACAACTAGTTCCAGTTGTTACTACCTGCTTTTTTCAGTAGTTAATTCACTTGTAAAATTCAGGTGTCACTCCTGTAAATTACTGAAGTGTGTGTGAACAGAACAGGTTTAAGGTGAACATGGCTAGGGTGCGAGAGATTGTGATAACGTGTCAAGGAATGTCCTCGCAAAGACAGGTGTACAAGAATGAGTGTGTGTGAGAAGTGTGTGGCTTCATGATGGTGAACTCCTAATATTCCCTCTGTATGTGTCTGCAGGCAGTGTGGTGTATCTGGGAATGATGGTGGGCGCGTTCTTCTGGGGCGGTCTGTCAGATAAGGTGGGCCGACGGCAGTGTCTGCTGGTGTGTATGTCAGTCAACGGCTTCTTCGCCTTCCTGTCGTCCTTCGTTCAGGGCTACGGCACCTTCCTCTTCTGCAGGATGCTCTCGGGATTCGGGTGAGTCTCTCGCTCATATTCCACGAGGATGGAGGAAACGATCCATCTTCTACGTTGATCATCTTTCCTTTACTTAGCTGATGAGTTAATTAACTGCGCTGTGAGGAACATCATCACTGATGACGTGTGGGAGAGGCTATTCAGAGCGTTCTTAAAGGGATAGTTCACCCAAAAACGACCCTCATGTCATTTCAAACCCGTAAGACTTTTGGGTTACACTTTATTTAGACATTCTGCTAACTATAAGTATCTTTGCAACTACATGTCAACTACAACTTAAACCCTAACCTAACAGTCCACTAATAGAGAGTTAGTTAACATGTAGTGGACACTTCAACACATTCCTAAAAACGAATCCATATGAATCGAGTGGTTTAATCCAAGTCTTCTGAAGAGACATGGTCAATTTATATGATTAACAGATTTAATTTAGGCTTATATAAACATTGATCATCGAACATAAACGGAGGCTTTACATTCATTTATGGGGGTACTGTCCCTTTAAGAAAAGAACACTACAGGTGAATAGGGTAAAAAAAGTCACCATACTTTCCCAGTTGATTAATCACAGTACATTATAACAGTTTTGTATTACAAGCTTCTGAAATTTTAATATGCAAATGAGTCATTTTATAATTAAATGTGCACTAATTTGCATACATTTCCAGAGCATAACCCTGGATAAAGCCTGGTTGAAAATTCTTCTTTCGTTTTGTTGACATGTTAGAGTCAAAGGGGATTTTGGATTACTCTCTTTATTATCCCATAAATCAAAAAATACTGTTATAAAATGTATAAAATCAGGCGACTGATGTATGAACAAACTCCTGCAGGATATAGATAGGAATAAAACTGTAAAGTTTTGCCTGTACCATGGTGTATTTCTGATAATGATGGTTTCCAAACCGGTTTTCTACTCTATCACAGTTTGGACTAAGGACGTATATAATACAAAGAAAAACGTTATTAAATTTTAAACTTTTAACAGCCAAAAAATTGGGTCAAGTCAGAAGTGAAGATGTCGGATCGCTCAATTATTTACTGCCTTCAGATCCTGTTGGGATTTTGTACTTACAAAATGCTTCAAGCTCAGTCAGAAACATAGATTCTTTTAATATCACTGATATATTACTATTATTATGTTTTTTGTTCATATTTTGAATTTGATTTCATTATATTATTCCGTATTCATTTTAATTTGAGTTAAAATGTTGTTGTTGTTGTTTTTATTAAATATGTCTATATAGTTTTAGGTGTTCGTTTTTTCAGTATTTTATTTTTATTTAATGTTTATTTTGTGTCCAGTATTCATTTTATGATTTATCTTATGGTTTTAGTTTTATAACCTCATCAGGAACACTGACTTTCTCTTTCAAAGGATCGTGATGCAATCAAGTTGCTTTGGTAATATAAAGTTTAAATTTATGCATACATTTATTTATGCATAAAATTATTCTTTTTTATAAAAATATGCATAAAATATGCATAAAATGTAATATAAATTCAAATGTAAGCATTTTGAAAATGGTTTCACTCATCAGAACAAAGATTTTTAACATGAAATTGTAACAAAATCACTTGTTTATAATTTCATATGTGCTCAACTTGATTATTTGGACCAGACTTGAAGTCATATGGACGTATGAAACCATGCAAGTAGTTAATAACACACATTTACTGTTCAGCAAATGAATGCATCAGTGAGTCAATGGTGCATGATGAGTAAATCTGTTTTGCGAGCGTTTATACAGATAGATAACGTATGTAAAACACTGAAATGATCTTTTCCGATAATCGTACACCTGCAAAACAAGAGCAAACCTTGACATTTTGTTTCTTTTGAATCGTCTTCTGAGCGTCGGACCACTTCAGAAGCTGGAAATATCCCGAATACAGTGAACAGAGCGCAACCTCATCCTGTCTGTCCTCCTGTCTGCCGTCTGAGAATAAAAGTCGTTTAAAATACGGCGATAACGACTCACTGACTCACAGTCCGTCAGGCTCTTTCTGTCTCTCCTCAAGCACTTCTGCAGTGTCACAGTTGTTTTAACCTCCTGCCACAGACCCATAATGTAAGAGGAGAGAGAGGGTTTTATTGCTAATTGAATTTCAGCGTGGTCTCCCGGCCTTCAGCAGGGACTCCAGACTGAATCAGAGCTGCAGCGCAATCACTGCGACCCATCTGAGCCGGGGTCAGAGGTCATTCAGACTGCAACAGACCACAGGCCCGCGGGTTCAAAAATAGCTCGGTGCATCACAGGAAGAGCATGAGACAATTTAATAAATGAAATGTATTCACATTCATGTATTTATTTGTGCAATCTTTGCACTGCCAAAATGTTTTTTTTTTTTTTGCATTGATTAAATGTATTGATATAGGCAAGCTAATAATGATAACGAATCTCTAATAGGTTTGAATGATTATAAAAATGTGTTATAAACAGGGTCGGGGAGTAACGAAATACAAGTAACTTAGTTACGTATTTAAAATACAACATTTGAGTCACTGTGTTTCATTACAGTTACATTTTAAATGGGTGGTAATCAGATTACAGTTATTTTAGATTACCAAAGTGATTACTTTGAGTTTTAATGTCATTTAAACAGCGATTGGTGATTCTCTGACTCTGACCGTCTGAAAAAGACGAGTTCAGTTTCATGTTTTCCACTGTTTTCATGTTTTGAGAGTCATTTTATAATTCACTCGTTACTGCAACTTTTTCTCACTATTTGTTTTTTCCCTCACAATTGTGAGTTTGTGTTTCACAATTCTGACTTCTTTTTCTCAGAATTGCGAGATTTAAACTCACAATTGCAAGTTATAAAGTCAGAATTCGGAGATTTAAACTTGCAATACTGACTTTTTTTTCTTGCGATTGTGAATTTAGTATGAGAGTTTAAATCTCATAATTCTGACTTTTCTCAATATTGTGAGTTTATATCTCATAATTCTGACTTTTCTCAATATTGTGAGTTTATATCTCATAATTCTGACTTTTCTCAATATTGTGAGTTTATATCTCATAATTCTGACTTTTCTCAATATTGTGAGTTTATATCTCATAATTCTGACTTTTCTCAATATTGTGAGTTTATATAGCATAATTCTGACTTTTCTCAATATTGTGAGTTTATATCTCATAATTCTGACTTTTCTCAATATTGTGAGTTTATATCTCATAATTCTGACTTTTCTCAATATTGTGAGTTTATATCTCATAATTCTGACTTTTCTCAATATTGTGAGTTTATATCTCATAATTCTGACTTTTCTCAATATTGTGAGTTTATATAGCATAATTCTGACTTTTCTCAATATTGTGAGTTTATATCTCATAATTCTGACTTTTCTCAATATTGTGAGTTTATATCTCATAATTCTGACTTTTCTCAATATTGTGAGTTTATATCTCATAATTCTGACTTTATAACTCGCAATTGCAACTTTATATCATGCAATTTTGAGGGAAAAAAGTCAGAATTGTGAGATAAAAACCTTTTTTGTGTTTGTTTCACACTTACTAGTATTCCAAAGTATTCTAAAGTATTTAGATGAAGTTCCTAAACTTGAGTAATGTAACGAAATACGTTACAAATGACTTTTTAAAGCATGTATTTTGTAATCTGTAGTGAAATACATTTTAAAAGTAACCCACCCAGCCCTGGTTATATATAAGAAAATATTGCATATATATGTATATATTTCAAATAAATTCTGTTGTTTTAACCTTTTTATTCATCAAAGAATGTTTCACAAAAATATTGAGCTGTTTTCAACACTGATAATAATCAGAAATGTTTCTTGAGCATCAAATCTGAACGATTTCTGAAGGATCATGTGACTCTGATGACTGGAGTAATGATGCTGAAAATTCATAAATAACATTGTAACTTGTTGAAAGAAGAGGAGACTTCTTTCAAAAGCATATTTGCAAATGTTATGTTTTAAATAAATTAAAATGATCCATTTAAAAGTGTGTGTAAAATGCATGTGATGAAAATAAACTCGTTTTCCCACACTCCTTTGCAGGATTGGCGGGGCGGTTCCCATTGTGTTCTCGTACTTCGCGGAGTTTCTGGCCCGTGAAAAGCGCGGCGAACACCTGAGCTGGCTGTGCATGTTCTGGATGGTGGGCGGGATCTACGCCTCGGCCATGGCCTGGGCCATCATACCTCACTACGGTGAGTGAATCATGAAGCTCCACTGCTGATCCACAGCCTTAGAACCCAATGACTAAGCAGCTTCTACATCCATCACAAATAGAAACAGTGATTTTAAGGCTGCTTTGCATTGACGCTATTTCAGATTCATGCGTCATCCTCCACCTGGTTATTTTGTTTTAAATTTAAATAAAATTCTGCTATCCTGCTCGCAGACAGTATCTATGGAGGCTTGTTTCCGCCACTAAATAATTGCAGTTTAATTGAGAGCGGTAATCCACAATCGTAATCCAATGTACAGGCAAAGGTCAAAACAAGCAGGAAGTCCAAACAAACAAACGCAAAACAGGGTAAAGGGAAATCCAGGACACGGGAAAACAAGATACGAAAAAAAAACCCTGCGAACTGCTCAGAATTGCAGAGTTACATGTACTAGACTTTGCAGGTAATGACAGAATGAAGCAGGTTTATATACGGTGAGGGAAACAGGCAAACCAGACACAGGTGAGTGAGTTGCAGGCAGTGATCTGTGGGAAATGTAGTCTGATGGTGTGGCAATAGTCCGAGGTGGAGTGCCCTCTGGTGGCTGTTAAGAGCACTCCAGCGGGGAATCCTGACAACTATAAAACTCGCAATTCTGACTTTATAACTTCTAATTCTGACTTTATATCTCACAATTCTGACTTTATAACTTCTAATTCTGACTTTAAATCTCTCAATTCTGACTTTATATCTCTCAATTCTGACTTTAAATCTTTCAATTCTGACTTTAAATCTCTCAATTCTGACTTTATATCTCGCAATTCTGACTTTATAACTTCTAATTCTGACTTTATATCTCTCAATTCTGACTTTAAATCTTTCAATTCTGACTTTAAATCTCTCAATTCTGACTTTATATCTCTCAATTCTGACTTTATATCTCTCAATTCTGACTTTAAATCTCTCAATTCTGACTTTATAACTTCTAATTCTGACTTTATATCTCTCAATTCTGACTTTATAACTTCTAATTCTGACTTTATATCTCTCAATTCTGACTTTATAACTTCTAATTCTGACTTTATATCTTTCAATTCTGACTTTAAATCTCTCAATTCTGACTTTATAACTTCTAATTCTGACTTTATATCTCTCAATTCTGACTTTATAACTTCTAATTCTGACTTTATATCTCTCAATTCTGACTTTATAACTTCTAATTCTGACTTTATATCTCTCAATTCTGACTTTAAATCTTTCAATTCTGACTTTAAATCTCTCAATTCTGACTTTAAATCTCTCAATTCTGACTTTATAACTTCTAATTCTGACTTTATATCTCTCAATTCTGACTTTATAACTTCTAATTCTGACTTTATATCTCTCAATTCTGACTTTATAACTTCTAATTCTGACTTTAAATCTTTCAATTCTGACTTTAAATCTCTCAATTCTGACTTTATAACTTCTAATTCTGACTTTATATCTCTCAATTCTGACTTTATAACTTCTAATTCTGACTTTATATCTCTCAATTCTGACTTTATAACTTCTAATTCTGACTTTAAATCTTTCAATTCTGACTTTAAATCTCTCAATTCTGACTTTATAACTTCTAATTCTGACTTTATATCTCTCAATTCTGACTTTATAACTTCTAATTCTGACTTTATATCTCTCAATTCTGACTTTATAACTTCTAATTCTGACTTTATATCTCTCAATTCTGACTTTATAACTTCTAATTCTGACTTTAAATCTTTCAATTCTGACTTTATATCTCTCAATTCTGACTTTATAACTTCTAATTCTGACTTTAAATCTTTCAATTCTGACTTTATATCTCTCAATTCTGACTTTAAATCTTTCAATTCTGACTTTAAATCTCTCAATTCTGACTTTATATCTCGCAATTCTGACTTTATAACTTCTAATTCTGACTTTATATTTCTCAATTCTGACTTTAAATCTTTCAATTCTGACTTTAAATCTCTCAATTCTGACTTTAAATCTTTCAATTCTGACTTTAAATCTCTCAATTCTGACTTTATATCTCGCAATTCTGACTTTCTCGCAATTACCTTCCAAAAATATCACACATCAACACCGAACAAGATGCAATTTGTTGAGAATGAGACAAATGTTTGTGCTGATATCACATAACTGATCCTCTGGGAAGCGTTTTTGCGCTCTTCTGCTTAACAGGAAGCTTCCCTGTCCTTCATCATCTAATTATGAGAGGATGATGGGTAATTTTCTGTAAGAGACTGTAAACAAGAGCAGATATAAGGGGCTGCTGGTCTTCTGCGAGATACTGTGCTGGTAATTGAGGTCAATTGATTAGCGTCTCTTGTTTTAGCACCGTTTCTGTGGTCAGGAGGCAGTGGCGTGTGCTGAAACGGTTCTGCCGCAATGCCTTCATCACTGCAGGATCGGGGCGAGAGGCAGGTGAAGGACTTCGGTGGCGGTGAAACTGTTTGTGTGTGTGTGTGTGTGTGTGTGTGTGTGTGTTCTGCATATCCTCTAACCTTGTTCTGAAGTAGAAATGAATACTGTCAGGACGTCTTGATTTGATAAAAAGTTGCTGGCATGCTGACTTTAAACTCAGTGTGTGGAATGAGCTTTAGTTTTAGACAGGTTTGTTAGCTGGTTAAGATAATAATAGTGACTGAATAAGCTTAACTAGCCTAGTCTAAACCAACATTATAAGTCGTTAAGCAGCTGGTCTGTGCTGGTGTTGTGATGAAGCTGGAGCTGCAGTGAATACCGATGCGCTGCGTTCTTCTGCGTTATTCACTGTGTTGTGCTGGTGTGTCTCTCTAGAGCCAGTGGTCCATGAACACACTCCATTACACACATAATCTATATAATGAGATTCTCTATGGTGACTGATAAACACGCACCCGTGGGGTTATTCCTCACACACCCTGTAATGAGTGTTATTACCGCTGCCAAAAAGTGATCTAGTCTTTTTAACTGAAGCACATGTGCTTTTGTGCCAGATATTGATCCGGTCTGGAGTGAACACATCTGTGTGAGACGCCACATAATGACCTTATAATGGTATTCATATATATTAAAGGGGTGTAATGGTACATGTATTTGTCCCAAACCTTAAGGATGTCATGTTTCGATTCATGCAGTCGGATGACGCATACAATCGATTCCCACTCCAATCCAGAAGGGGGCGTTTGTGGTATTGCAACGCTGTTTGCTAACTGCCACAACAGGAAAAAGCACAGACTTTTACTGAATGATGATGACTGATTCATTTGAGTCATATTTTCTGTAAGGAATTTTAGGAGAAACATCTGAGATGAATATGAGACATAACTGAGTATACTGATGTGCGTCCTGAGCTCTGAAAGAGTAATCTTTGAGGTATTAGTGTACTTGAATATATATACACACAGTATTTCTGAACTTGTATATGGTTTAGGATGGATGTAGTATGCGGATGCGGCGTAAGAGAGAGAGAGGTTGCGAGTGAGCAGGTTTTAAGGATGTAATATTAAGTTTCCTCTCTGTGGGGATGTTTCTGTGTGTCCCCTACAGCCTCTTACAGCCGAGAGTGAGTAATTGCATTAGAATCTAGAAGACATTAGTGTTTAGAGACTACAGGGCTCTCTCTCTCTCTCTCTGTGTGTGTGTGTGTGTGTGTCTGTGCTTGTTTAACCTACATTGTGAGGGTCAAAACTAAACTTAATAAACATAAATAAATGATTTGAAAAGGTAAAAATGCAGATTTTTTTCTGTTATGGATATATACAAATTAAAATATTTTCTCAATATATGTATTTATATATTTCATTCTCTGTGAAAATTGAAAAATATTTGCTTCCAGATAATATATTTTATTTTATTTTATTTTGTATATTTTTATTTTTATTTAATTTTATTTTTTATTTTTTTAAATTTAATTTAATTTCATTTTATTTAATTTATTTGTTTTGTTTTGTTTTGTTTTGTTTTGTTTTGTTTTGTTTTGTTTTGTTTTATTTCATTTTATTTTATTTTATTTATTTAAATATATTTAATTTTATTAATTTAATTCATTTTATTTTATTTTATTTAAATGTATTTAATTTTATTTATTTATTTGTTTTGTATTATTTTATTTCATTTTATTTTATTTCATTTCATTTCATTTCATTTCATTTCATTTCATTTCATTTCATTTCATTTCATTTCATTTCATTTCATTTCATTTTATTTTATTTTATTTTATTTTATTTTATTTTATTTTATTTTATTTATTTAAATGTATTTAATTTTATGTAATTATTTTATTTTATTTTATTTTATTTTTTTACCCATTCAGTACTCCTGAAGTTTGTACTGGGTATTTTGTATTTTTTAAGGGAATTTACAGGAACAACCCAAAAGTGAAAATTCTATCATCATGCATCTCATTTGCATACTTTGTTGTTGAAAGTTTTGTGTCAGCTTTTGACACATTCGACAATCAACTTGTAAGCTTATAATATGGTTCACAAATCATATCAACTGATTTTATGTTTTTTTTGGCTCATTTCTGGAGTCCATCAGCCCCAGTCCTCATCCGTGTCATGGCAGTGAAAAAGCAGCGTGAACATTCTGCTAAACTTCATTTGAGTCCGAAGTGACGTGAGGATAAACGATGACAGAATTTTCTGGTCTAAGGCCTTTCTGTCCTCCAAGGCATCGTCGTTTTTTACTCTCCGTTCCCTCGCAGCTGTCCTGTAAGCATCTCGCTCAGCTCCATCGCTCACTGTTTCTCAGTCTCTGAATAAAACACACTGCGTCTCCAGCCACACACACACACCATATGGTGCCGCTCCGCCTCTAGACATTCTCCGCAGCGTCAGAGAGCAGCAGCCATGTGGAAAATGATACCAACTTTAATGATTATTTTTCAGCGAGAGTGTGTTTTTTCAGCAGTATTTCTCCTGCAGGCATTCCTAATCGACTCCTCTTCACACACACACACACACACACACACACCAAAACAAACTTATTCACTGTGAAATTTAGTTGCGGAGGCTTTTCAAAGGCTTTTGTGGAAATCGCTTTTGCGTATTTTGTGTTGTGCTGAACCGCATTTGCTTGTGTCACCAACAAAACCAAAAAACATCATGATACTCTGCACGGTTATTATTTTAAATAATATTATTCCATTTCAAATACATATAATACTTTTCTATACATTCTAGACATTTTTTGAACACCAAACGTTTTATGCATTTATTTTTAATACCATTGTTTTGGAGACGTTACCATGGTAATACCATGTTTTTTGGATGAGGTACCATCGAAAAAGTAGCACCATGATATTCTTTGAAGTATTTTAGAGTATCATGTAATCATTTATGGCGTATATCAAAGTATAATGGTATTATCTGATTTTTACCATGGGAAGGGCACAGTACTTTTTTTTGTTGTAGGTGTTTTGTGCTTTTAAATTGTACACAAATAATTTTACATTAGTCTCAATAAATTTCAATCATGTGCAACACGGAACGAACATGTTTCTGACTTATAATAATAATCCCTCTACATTTTCTTCTGTAAAACGTGTATTTTGCCTCATATATTAGTGGTTTTGGGCAAAAGCAAATGAAATGAATGAATGTAAAGGTTTTTTCACAGCTGTTTGTGTTTAAAGGAGTAGATGTAATATCAGTCTCTGGTGTCTCCAGAATGTGTCGGAAGTTTCAGATCAAAATCCCCCACAGATCATTTATTATAGTGTCAAATTTGCCTCTATTTGGATGTGAGGAGCAAAAACACGCCGTTTTTGTGTGTGTCCCTTTAAATGCAAATGAGCTGCTGCTCCCGCCCCCTTTCCAGAAGAGGGCGGAGCTT
The DNA here is from genome assembly GCA_037194245.1 of Opsariichthys bidens. NCBI lineage: Eukaryota > Metazoa > Chordata > Actinopteri > Cypriniformes > Xenocyprididae > Opsariichthys > Opsariichthys bidens. The sequence goes on along the minus strand of CM074294.1, from coordinate 19,022,160 downwards.
TAACAGCTCAACAACAACAAAGCTGGAGAATCTCTCGCAGACAAAATGAGGAAAGTGTTCAAACTGATGGAGAGACTCAGGAAGAAGTTCCAACTTTTAGACGTTTCTGAACGGTTAGTGGATAAATTGATGGAGTTGCTGTGGAGTTGATCAACTCATCACTAGCATGTGTCGTCATGTTCGTCTTTTTTCCTTGAATCGACCCTCGTTTGTGAAGCAGTCCGGCGTAAAATGACGCCATCAACAACACTCGACTACAACAACTCTTCCTCTACTCTAAAGCAGCCCAACATGGCCTTTGTTGTGTGTTCTCGGGGGCGGGGTTTATGTAAATTTCGGGGTTTGTGATGTCACCAATCCAGGAAGAAGCTCGTTGTAGTCCTTAAACAGATTTCTGTAAAATATCTCTCTTTGCATTTGAACTTTGAGCGTCGTAACTTTGCAGATGTTGTTTCTGATCAAACAGCGACATTACACTCCAACTAAAGTTTAATCAACCACCCTTCAATACTCTCTCTCTCTCTCTCTCTCTCTCTCTCTCTCTCTGTGTGTGTGTGTTCAGGCTGGAGCTTCAGTATGGGTTCAGCGTATCAGTTCCACAGTTGGCGGGTGTTTGTGGTGGTCTGCGCTCTGCCCTGCGTCTCCGCGGTCGTTGCGCTCACGTTCATGCCGGAGAGTCCACGCTTCTACCTAGAGGTAACGTGAGATCCCATGATCCCACGCAACACGTGCCATAAGTGAAATTTAATGTATTGTGTAACAAAATTCTTGACGTTCAGCGACACTTTATATATAGAAACACTCAGATATGATACATTTACTGTAAAGCTGCGTTGAAGCAGTGTGTGCTGTGAAAAGCATTACACAGATAAATTTGACGTGAGATTGTTGTTGTTTGTTTGTGTGCTCTCTCTCATCTCCAGATGGGAAAACACGACGAGGCGTGGATGGTTCTCAAACAGATCCATGACACCAACATGCGTGCGCGCGGAGAGCCGGAGAAAGTCTTTACTGTGAGTCGCACACACACACGCACACACTCAAGAGACCTCTTGACCCCACTCAGTGACAGAAGCGCCGCACTGGGAACGTCACGTCTCTCTGTCTCCACCTGCAGGTGAACCGTATAAAGATCCCCAAGCATCTGGATGAGCTGGTGGAGATGCAGTCGGAGTCGGCAAACCCCGCCGCCAAAGTCTTATACCGGATCAAGAGAGAACTGCACGGAGTGAGTGAACAAACCCTCACACACACACACACACACACACACAGAGGGGATTCACTGCGAGTGACCGACCGCATTTCTGTGTCTAAGGCCATTTACACTAGTGTTCAAAAGGTTGATTTTTTAAGAAGTCTCTTCTGCTCACGAGGCTGCATTTATTAGAACGAAAATACAGTAAAATAGTCATTTTGTGAAATATATTTTAAACTGTAATTTATATCCTGTGATCAAAGCTGAATGTTCAGCATCATTCCTCCAGTCTTCAGTCACATGATCCTTCAGAAATCATCCTGATATGATGATTTGATGCGCAAGATTTGCTTCATAGTGAGCTATATATCACTTAACACGAATACACAGTATGTATGTCGATATATATATAAGTAATATTTATATATTGATTTTTATTTTTATAAGGAATATATATACATTGATTTTATTTTATAAGTAATATATATATATATATATATATATATATATATATATATATATATATTGATTTTTATTTTTATAAGTAATATATATATATATATATATATATATTGATTTTTATTTTTATAAGTAATATATATATAAATTGATTTTTATTTGTATAAGTAATATATATATATATATATTGATTTTTATTTTTATAAGTAATATATATAAATATATATATATATATATTATATATTGATTTTTATTTTTATAAGTAATATATATATAAATTGATTTTTATTTTTATAAGTAATATATATATATTGATTTTTATTTTTATAAGTAATATATATAAATATATATATTGATTTTTATTTTTATAAGTAATATATATATAAATTGATTTTTATTTTTATAAGTAATATATATATATTTTTTTTATAAGTAATATATATATATAAATTGATTTTTATTTTTATAAGTAATATATATATATATATATATATATATATATATTTATTTTTATTTTTATAAGTAATATATATATAAATTGATTTTTATTTTTATAAGTAATATATATATATATATATATATATATATTTATTTTTATTTTTATAAGTTATATATATATAAATTGATTTTTATTTTTATAAGTAATATATATATATATATATATTTATTTTTATTTTTATAAGTTATATATATATATAAATTGATTTTTTATTTTTATAAGTAATATATATATAAATTGATTTTTATTTTTATAAGTAATATATATATATATTTATTTTTATTTTTATAAGTAATATATATATATATATATATATATATATATATATATATATATATATATATATATATCCGCATACATACTGTACATTCTTGTTAAGGGATATATAGCTCACTCTGTACAAAATCTGAACTGCTTGATTGTTTATATAATCACAAAATATAATATTATCACCCAACTCTGATCTACTAAATGCAACTATTAAGGCATGAAGATTTCATGATATTATAAACATTAACATTAAGGATTTTCTGTGAAGCTGGTTTAAAACAATTTGTGTTCATGAATTTTAACTTGACTTGAAATATGAATTATTATAGAAAATTTAAAAGAACAGCATTTATTTAAAGAAAAATCTCTTGCAACATTTTAAACGTCATCTCTGATCAACAATAACACTTAAATAAAATCAAATAAATTTTTTCTTTATTATTATTATTATTTTTTATTTTTATTTTTTCAACATTTTTTGACCACAAAAACTCATCTCAGAGAAGAATCTCAGTCGAGCACAGAAAACACTTTGCTCCTTGAAACATGAAACCGTCCGAATAAACGCCTTGCATTTAAAAAGATTAAGTCCAGCTGGGACTCAGACGGACCAAACGTTCTGCTGATTCATCTTTGCCTTTGCAGTTCTTAACGGTGTGATGAAATGCAATTGTATCGTACATAAATCACAGGTGTTTTATTTGCACTTAATGCATTACTTGACTCTCTCTCTGTGTGTGTGTGTGTGTGTGTGTGTGTGTGTGTGTGTGTGTGTGCAGATCTGGCTCACGTTCCTGAAGTGCTGGGATTACCCCGTCAAGGACAACACTGTGAAGTTGGCCATTGTTTGGTTCTCGCTGTCATTCGGGTGAGACGGTTTGGCCCGACTGTCCCCTGATTCACAGCCCCTGCAGTTACACTCATTATCACCCAGCGGAGCCGTGATTATAGTGATCACACCGTGTTTGCATAGCATTTAGAGCACAATATCATTAGATTCTATTCTATTCTATTCTATTCCATTCTAGTCTATTCTATTCAGGAGATGTGATTTTTCCTCCTCTGTCTCTGTATTTCTGTGTCTCAATCTGGTTCTGCTCCTCTCTGGCACTGTAATGAAGTGTAGTTCCTATAATCACCATGATTTAAGTAGCTGCCTTGCAGTGGTTAGGCCCAGGGGTGGAGCTGCATGAGGGGGACTAGTCACAGTTTAATTACTGTATTTACAGGAGCTTAAGCCTGGATGGATGGGCTCAGAGACAGAGCTCTGTAGGAGGGCTTATATCCACACTCTTCTATCTGTAACAATCCAATTTACTCGTGAAACCACACTAAAAACTCTGGCCTGGACTTGGGCATTCTTTTCTATTCTATTCTATTCTATTGACCGGTGGTTTTTAGTATTATTTGTATATTTATATAGTATTATATAGTAGTATTAATATTTCTACTAATAATATGAATTATAGTTAGTAGTAATTATATTACTAATTATTATTAGCATGTATTAATGTTTTGAAGTAGCTTTTAATTTTATATTTTCAGTTTTAGTCATTTTGTTACGTGGTTTTGTCATTTTATTTATTTATTTATTTTATTTTTTCTATTTAGCTTTAATTTATGTTTATTTCAATTTTAGTTTTAGACATCACCTTAACTATTTCGGATTGTTACAAAGGCAACTTTTCAAATTTTTCAGGTTTTTTGTAATATTTAGATTTCATGTGATCGTTATATTTTTATTTTTAAAGGGTTTTTTTTAATTGTTTTTTGAAGTAATTTCGAGTTTTTCATGTAATATTTATATTTTTATTTTTAAAGTTTTTTTAAATTATTTTTTGAAGTAATTTTGAGTTTTTCATGTAATATTTATATTTTTATTTTTAAAGTTTTTTTAAAAATTGTTTTTTGAAGTAATTTTGAGTTTTTCATGTAATATTAATATTTTTATTTTTAAAGTTTTTTTTAAATTATTTTTTGAAGTAATTTCGAGTTTTTCATGTAATATTTATATTGTATTATATTCCAACTTTTATTGTAATTAATGACAATTTTATAGTTTTAGTTTACAAAAACAAAACTTCCGAGCGTATTCTAGTTCACTACTCTAGTCTAGGGCTTTCAAGTTAACAACACCCCTAAATTGTGGTAAAATCACAGTAAAAACGTGGCCTGTCGTGACTTTATTTCTATTCTCTTTTATTCTGTCACTCTTTTCTTGTGTAATTTCAACCATCGTCTCTTTTGTTTTCAGTCTTAATAAAGTCATGTCTTCTGTCACAGACGAACTCAAGCTCACAGACTTCAATACAAAATAAAAGCACACACACACACACACACACACACTAATTAACGAGTGAACAGATGCCTCTATCGCTGCTCCCTGTCAGACTGAAGCCCACCGCTGAGGAGCAGAAATTAATTAGCTAAGCGCTGGTGTCACCACCTGTGTCACACACACACAGTAAACACATCACCGAGCTTCAGCCCCTGAAACGTCACCGCTCTGATCTCATGTCCCGCTGATGACATCACTTCCTGTGCGCAGGTACTACGGTCTGTCTGTCTGGTTCCCTGACGTCATAAAGCACCTGCAGGCGGATGAATACGCGTCCCGCATGAAGATCCACAACAACGAGCGAACCGAAGACTTCACCTTTAATTTCACCCTGGAGAACCAGATCCATAAAAACGGAGTGTTTATCAACGACAGGTGAGTGTGTGTGTGTGTGTGTGTGTGTGTGTGTGTGACACATTCAGATGCTCATATAATACATTTAATGTATTGAGTCTCCGTCAGGGTTTCTTGCGCCAAAAATAGCCATAATTTAGTTTATGATGACCATTTTTCACCCTCCTTATTCGCTGTTTATGATAATATGAGCCTTTTTAATAATAATGATAAAAAACAAATAGAAATAGTATTCGAAAATAGAATGTGTCCCAAATCATAGTAATGGGAATTCCAAAGATACCCGGATGGTCTACTTTTTCCGGTTAGAATCCGAAGTGCAGATCCGTGCGCACTCTAACGGCTAATATTGCCCACAATCCATTGCGCTCTGCACGAGGATTCGATTAGAACTACAAACACGAATAAAAAGTGTTAAAAACTACAAACATGGGGTTTGAGTGATTAATAATCAGCATCTAACCTGATATTTATTAAATGTTATCCACTTCATATTTCATCTGTGAACTTCTATAACGATGCATTTGGTCATTAACTTTAAAATGCATCATTATTGACCTCTTGTAGACGACTACATCTCTCTCCGAAATGGTTTGAAATTAAATTTAATTGCATGTGGAGGATTTTAACTGCGACCAGATGATTGACAGGTCAGTTTAATCAGTTACAGGTTTCTCGTAACTAAGCGGCCGATAAAGACGTAATTATAACGAAGTAGTATGTCCCAAAGCTTGTGTTACGAAGGGGCGAGTCAGCGGATGAGATCCGAGCGCAGGCTTTATTTTAGCAAGAGTAGTCACACGGGCAATAGTCAAACAACAGCAAAACAGGTATGTAGGAGGAATGGCAGAATCGTGGTCAATGGGCAGGCAGATATCATTCATAATCCGGGAAACAGGCAATAATCCGAAGCCAGGTGGCAAAACAATCAGAAAACGGGAAAACAAGAATTGTCAACATGGAGAAGAACAAGACCTCACCCGGATGTGTGTGTGTGTGCTGAGCTTAAATAGTGTGACTGATAAGAATGGGCTGGGTGATGTAATCAGTGATTGGGTAATGTGTTGCAGCTGGTGGAGTGATCAGTGATGGGTGCGGGGCTTCTGGGAAATGTAGTCTGCCTTGGTGGATGAGTGAGTGAGTGAGTGAGTCCATGGTGTTGTACCTTCCAGAGTTTCTAGTGGGCACTACAACTGCTGATCGCGACAGCTTGCATACTCTTCAAGTACACACTCAAAAGTATGTACTTTTTCGGCATAAAAACAGTACATACTTATAGGGCATAGTATAAGTAGGCAAATTGGGATGCAGCAATAGTGTTTTTTGTTTGTTTGTTGTTTGTTTTGTTTAATGCAAAACCCTAACAATGGTATGAGTTTAAATTTAATTTTGTTTTTAATCATTTTTATTAGTTTTTGTTGTTAAAATATGTTAGGGGCCAAGCACCTGTTGAATCCATTGGCCTTCTTCTTCTCCTTACGCTCTGGTCCGCTTGTGAGAAAGTTATGAAATTTGGCACATTGATAGAGGTCAGTCCCAACATTAGCCACAGCAATTTTGGAGTCTCTAAATCAGTATCTCTAGCGCCACCACCTGTCCAAATTTTCCCTCACGTTTCTGCTAATTACTTTTGAACCATAAGGGTTAGAAACCCTCCTTTTTACTCTGATTCTTTGGCTCGAGACGATTTGATTGCACCCTATGACGTCATTTTCTGTCCTGAAAATTTTCCCGCCTTTTTGAATTTTCCAAAAAATCTACTTTCTCGAACTCGTCCTAGGCCATCGTTCCGATTTTCACGAAAATTGATCCAGATCATCTTCAGACCGTGCAGACAAAAAAGTTACGGGTCAAAATCAATTTCTCAAACCGTTTTCAAAAAAAAACGTGCGAACGATTTTTACGTAGCGCTTGCAAAAATTATACGTAAGGCTCTATCTCCTCAGCGCTTTATCATATTCAGACGAAAATTGGTCCATATCATCACAAATATGATCTGAGGTTACCTGGCTGCATTACCGGTCCGAAGATATGATACGGTCTCGTTAGATTTGGGGCGTCATGCCGAGTCTAATTTTTCCATATCAGCCATTTTGGGCCGTCTGGCATTTTGAATTTTGTCGCAAAATACTGAATTTTACCAACACATGAATGTGTCATTATGAAACTCGGTATGGGTTATCGGCACGATGCTCTGAAGGAGTCTGAGAAGTTTCGGACCTGTGCCACCTAGTGGTGAAAAAAATACTTACATGCTTTGGATGTGGTTGACTTGCTTCCGTCATCTCCTCAGATTGATAGATTGCCTGTTTTAATGGGAAATTAGTTGCATTTAAACACCTTATTCATCCAAAATCCAACGAGGGCAGATATATGCAAATGCTCCATCTGCAAGGAATTGTAGGATTGTAATTTGGCACAGACATTTTCCATCGGATTATGTCGGAACGTGATTTTTTTTATCAGGATAGTGCTGCTCAGGTCAGAATTCGCTGTAGGTGTTGATATGTAAATGTGTCCTACGGGAAAGTTTTCGCAGTTCAGTTTTAGCAAATGAAGCTGTTGACGGGAAGTTTTGGATTGTAAATGTTAGAAATCAAACCCGACTGTCCGTTTTCCCTGGATAAAAAGAGACTCTAAGAGCCCTTTCTGTGAAGTCATCTTATCTGCTTCAGCTCCTCTGTGTGAAATGAAATCTTAGAACTACACGTGTGTTTGCAGAAATCGAGCAGATTGTGAGTCTTCAGCTGCAGTTAATGTGTGTGTGTGTGTGTGTGTGTGTGTGTGTGTGTGTTATTGTTCTCTGATCGCTCCCTCATAAATAACGTCCCAGTGTTGAGGTAATGTCTCATCCAGACACAGGGCCAGGAAATTAAAATGCCCTTATCTCTCTCTCCTCCTTTTCTCTTTCTGCCTGCTTTGCTCTTTCTCTTTCTTTGTGTTTATTATGGCCGTCCACTCCTCCTCTCTCCCTCCATCCCTCTCTCCCGAAGCGGAGGAAGCTCTTATCGTGTTGTTGTAGCGTCCAGCTCCTGCGATGAGATCAGACGGCAGTATCTTTTGTGTCCTGCGCGCACACACACACACACATACACACACACACACACACACACGCATATGAATCACGATGACAGAACTCAATAGAAACAACTGGATGGAGAAAAATCGGAGACTTTGGCAAATCTCCATTTGACCTCCGTTTAATCCTGGGAGAAGCAATTGAGATGTGATGTGATGAGAAGAGATCACGTTATTGTTTTCTGATGAGGAAAATTTGTACAAACTGATCTTGATTTTGTTCTCATTTGGATTTTAGGGTGTGATGTAGTTGAGTAGTTGTGTTCTGATCGGTCCTGCGCTTTATTTCAGGTTCATTGGCATGAAGTTTAAGGCCGTGACTTTCATCGACTCCACCTTTCAGAGCTGTTACTTTGAGGACGTCAGCTCCGTCGGTTCCTTCTTCAAAAACTGCACCATCATAGAAGCGTTCTTCTACAATACAGGTACGAGTGTGATGAAATCTACTCTTTAGGGATGTCCTTTGGTGTTATACATCTACATACATGTGTTATATATATATATATATATATATATATATATATATATATATATATATATAGATAAACACACACATACATACATATGTGTGTGTCTGTGTGTAGAAAATGATATAGTTCAAATATAAATGACTTATTATCTAAATATTATCAATATATTCTCTATATATGTATTTATTTATCTAAATTACTAGTAAAATTAAGTAATAAATTACTTCAATATATGGAGTATTATATTTAAAATAACAAACAATTATAGTTTATATTATTTATAAACTTTTTATATTTTCATTTTAATATATTCTAAATATTCTGTAAACATATATAATTATTTATGTATGTTTATATATTATATATAAATGACTAAACGTAAATGTATATAATATATTATTATATATTATTTATATATAATTTTTTTTTCATAAAAGTTTTTATTTTATGAAAAAAAAAAAAAAAAAAAAAATATATATATATATATATATATATATATATATATATATATAAAAGAAAATTCAATTATTTTATATATATATATATATATATATATATATATATATATATATATATATATATATATATATATATATATATATATATACAATTTTATTAAAAATATAAATTATATAATAATAAAATAATTATATGGATATTTAGAAAAATATAAAAACATAGGTAGAGAATATTTAGAATATTACAATGAAAATATAAAGTTTATAAATAATACAAACTATAATTGTGTTATTTTTCATATACATGTGTATATATATATATATAAACACACACATACATACATATGTGTGTGTCTGTGTGTAGAAAATTATAGTTCAAATATAAATGACTTATTATCTAAATATTATCAATATATTCTCTATATATATTTATTTATCTAAATTACTAGTAAAATTAAGTAATAAATTACTTCAATATATGGAGTATTATATTTAAAATAACAAAAAATTATAGTTTATATTATTTATAAACTTTTTATATTTTCATTTTAATATATTCTAAATATTCTGTAAACATATATAATTATTTATGTATGTTTATATATTATATAAATGACTAAACGTAAATGTATATAATATGTTATTATATATTATTTATATATAATTATTTTTTCATAAAAGTTTTTATTATTTTATGAAAAAAAAAAAAAATATATATATATATATATATATATATATACAATTTTATTAAAAATATAAATTATATAATAATAAAATAATTATATGGATATTTAGAAAAATATAAAAACATAGGTAGAGAATATTTAGAACATTACAATGAAAATATAAAGTTTATAAATAATACAAACTATAATTGTGTTATTTTTCATATACATATGTATATATATGGATAAACACACACATACATACATATGTGTGTGTCTGTGTGTAGAAAATTATAGTTCAAATATAAATGACTTATTTTCTAAATATTATCAATATATTCTCTATATATATTTATTTATCTAAATTACTAGTAAAATTAAGTAATAAATTACTTCAATATATGGAGTATTATATTTAAAATAACAAAAAATTATAGTTTATATTATTTATAAACTTTTTATATTTTCATTTTAATGTATTCTAAATATTCTGTAAACATATATAATTATTTATATGTTTATATATTATATATAAATGACTAAATGTAAATGTATATATTATTATATATTATTTATATATAATTATTTTTTCATAAAAGTTTTTATTATTTTATGAAAAAAAAAAATATATATATATATATATATAAAAAAGAAAATGCAATTATTTTATATATATATATATATATATATATATATATATATATATATAATTTTATTAAAAATATAAAGTATATAATAATAATAATAATAAAATAATTATATGGATATTTAGAAAAATATAAAAACATAGGTAGAGAATATTTAGAACATTACAATGAAAATATAAAGTTTATAAATAATACAAACTATAATTGTGTTATTTTTCATATACATGTATATATTTTACACATATTTTCCCCTGGTCTGCATCTGTCCACTGCCTGTCTCCTCATTAACAGTGTGTTTTATATATTAAAAGTTCAGACCTGTTAAGTGTCCATTTCTCTCTCTCTCTCTCTCTCTCTCTCTCTCTCTCTGTGTGTGTGTGTGTGTGAGATAGAGCAAGCGTGTGTTTTTACAAAGATAGAAATGAATTGGCTAATGGAAACCGTGCTGTGTGATCGGCTCAAATGACCGGTCAATGGTGTATTAAGTCTTTGGAGCATGAAACTCAACCCTTGTTCCATTTTAGCAAAGGAAATGCAAAGAGAAAAGAAGAGAAAGGGCTCTTTTGTAGTGGATCTGTCCCGCTCAGTGTGAGTTCTGTAGGTGTCAGTGATGTGAGCGGATCTGCAGCAGAGCTTCACTGACTCACAGACATGTTTGATGTTTAAATATCTCACGTCAGCTCACAATCCTGGAGAAACCCGGACTTTGAAGTTAAATTGATTCTAATTTATATGCATTTGAAGGCAAAAAGACAAGCAGACGCATTAGATGAAAAACAGGATGAAAGATAAAAGCCGAGCGCAGTGATTATAGAGGAAGACAGGGTTCTTTATGGAGTAAATAACTGTAGCGTAGACGGAATAAACATTTCAAGACATTTTTTTATAGTTTACGCATCTGTAGAAATCTGTGTGATTTCATGATTTTGCCCACTGACGTTCTTCAATACCCATAATCCTGAAGATTGATCCAAGGAAAGTTTCTGTTACCATAGAAACAGGAATTCTTTATGATTTC
>CM074294.1:18955709-19003209 GCA_037194245.1 Opsariichthys bidens | reverse complement strand
AACTTCCTCGGAACGCTAGCCGTGTTGCCCGGCAACATAGTCTCCGCCCTCCTCATGGATAAAGTGGGCCGTTTGAGCATGTTAGGTGAGTCACTTCACCAGTGAACTGCAGCTTCCCCACATTCTGAATCCGAATGTACTTGTCTGATGCCGTGTCGTTGTGCTCAGGCGGCTCGATGGTGTTGTCCGGCATCAGTTGTTTTTTTCTGTGGTTCGGCACCAGTGAGTCCATGATGATAGCAATGCTCTGCCTTTATAACGGACTCAGTATATCTGCCTGGAACTCACTGGACGTGGTGACGGCCGAACTGTATCCCACCGACAGGAGGTACATGGACACACAATCACTAATAAACACGGATCACTAACATTAATATACATTTTCACATGACTCATGGCAACATTCACCGATGCATTGACCTCTGTGGAGCATCAGGATACAGGGAAAATTCTACTAATAATACTAACACTGTTTGTCTCTCTCGTCTGTAGAGGAACTGGATTTGGCTTTTGTAATGCCATGTGTAAGTTGGCTGCAGTCTTGGGGAATCTAATATTTGGTTCATTGGTGGGAATCACAAAATCCATCCCGATCCTGCTGGCGTCGTCCGTGCTGGTCGCCGGAGGCCTGGTGGGTCTGCGACTACCCGACACCCGCTCCAACGTCCTCATGTGACCCACTACACCTGTGACCTCTGAACCCTGAGTCGCCACGGAAACACGCAAGACACGTTCGGGGTGCGGGAGATCATGACGAGATTGATTTGTTTATTCGTTTAAAGTATGTTGTTTGTGAATTATTTATGGATTTAATTGATTGCTTTAGCCTTTGACTTGCCCGGTTTAGATTAAAACTAGACTTTGATGCATTCGTTGCTGCAAATCAAATGTTGTGATGTTATGAAATGTCTATGTTTTCAGACAGCGAGTTTTTGAGCTAATCTGGGTGGGCAGAATTATTATTTAAAAATTTTTATTTAGAATTTTTTTTTTTTTTTAAACATTTTATCTTTAATTATTATTAGCTGAACACACACAAAAAAAAAAAAATCAGGTGATTTTAATATATTTTTTATTTTTAAAATCAAAACTATTTAATTTCCTTGAAACGCTCAAACATGAGTTAAAAAGGCCATTTAGAGATTTAGACATCGGTAGCGTAGGTCCAGTTCTCTAGTCCGCGGCCTTTGCGATTCGGACGCCCGTTTCCAAGAAACAGACGGAGGCCACCCTATCCTTCCCAGAGGAAAAAACATTGTACACAATGCAACCGCAATTACTTTATCTCTTATATTTACAATGTTATCTCATATTTCGCTTGTAATAGTCTATTTATAAACGCATTCTATCTCTTTAACTATTGCTACAATCACGACCGAAAACGAAAACGGCATTCAACCTTTAGCTAAAATTAAATGTACTAAAACCGCCTGTAGGTGGCGTCAATCATCATCTTAACGAGTTAGTCATTGAATCATTGAATCAAAAAAAAAACGTCTGTTTCATTCAGGGACAAATCATTGAGTCGTTGGCTGCGTCCCAATTCGCACACTTATCCACTATCCTATGCCATTTTGTAGTGTAAATAGTGCGAGAGTCCAAAAATAATAAGTGCACTTTAAACACCCAGATGATGCACTTATTTAACCGAAAAAAAAACAAAGTGTGCAATGTTGGGACACTTCATGCACTCGACTGTCGCAGCTTTAATTACGTAGCAGAGGGGAGGGGCGACAAAATATCCGTGTAAATTTCGTACACTACACGGTTGAGTGCATAAGTGCACAGTGTGTAGTGCGTCATTTGGGCCACAACTGTTGAGTCAATGCGTTCAAAACGCGGATTCGTATTGACACTGAAACGGCGTTGCGATTCTACCGTTTTTGAAATATTTCCGTCGGCAAAGTAGAAGAAAAACAGACAATATTGTGTCTGAAATGTACGTCACCTAATAGCCTATTCTTGTATAAAATCAATATCACATTTGCAAATGTGCCGGTATTTGGGAAAACAGCACTTTTGCTTGTGTGAAATTGCTTATAAATATTATAAGGGTGGTCGTGGCCTAGTGGTGAGGGAGTCGGGCTTGTAACCTGAAGGTTGTTGGTTCGATTCCCATGCCGGCAGGAATTGAAAGTGGGGATTGTGAATGAACAGCACTCTCTCCACCTTCAATACCATGACTGAAGTGTCCTTGAGCAAGACACCTAACCCCTAATTGCTCCCCTTGTAAGTCGCTTTGGATAAAAGCGTCTGCTAAATGATGAAATATTAAAAACAAGGAATTATATGGAGACACTATCTTGCGTTTTTATTCATTTTGGTGGCATTTTTGCCCCAAGCCCCCATTAATTTACATTGTGGGTGTGATTTAGCGTGCGTTCACACTTGTAGTTCAGTTGGTTCGGTTCGTTTTGCTCCGGACCAAAAAGCAAAAACAAAACATATAGTCCTGGTCCTCTTAGCGTTCACACTGGCATTTTTAACAGCGAACCTGAAGTTACCGAACCAAAGGCAGAGGGATACAGTCATTTACGGCTTTTATGACGTATATTTCCCGACGGAGCGAACATTGAAATCAACGCTGTGTTCTGGATTAAACACCATCATTTCATGCTTTATTTTGACCAGCTGAGAATCACAAAAAGCTCATCAAATGTTCAAAACATTCAGAACCGCAGCAGGATTTCCAGAAACTTCTCCTCCTCGTCGCTCCACGTTTGCCCTCGACTCATTTTGGAAACGCCGATCTTCCCGCGTCGTCAAATCAGTGATTCGTAGCGTCTCATCTCGTGACATCACGTCCTGTTTTTGGTTCGTTTACACGTCTTCGGTCCGTGTCGCGTTCATATATCAGTCGAACCGCACCAGAGTTCGTTTGGAAGCGGATCGAGACGCGTCTCGGTCTGCTTGTTTGGTTCGGATGGCAGCGTTCACATATGAACCGCACTAACTGAGCGATCGCACCAGGGTTCGTTTTAATCGAACCGAACATGACGAGTGTGAACGCAGCGTTAGTGAACGAAGGCCAGGGTTGCCAGTTTTCACAACAAAATCCACCCAATTGTTACTCAAATCTAGTCGTGTTTCAGGTGGTAAAAATCGCATTCTAGGGGGTAAAATCCATGTTTTCGGTGGGTTCCCCTTGTAAAATTCGCATTCCAGCGTTCAATCCCTTAGACATGAATTACCCGCGGCAACAGCATTGAAGTCGCCCAATTCCGCAGGAAAACCGCCGACTTCTTCAAGTGAAACGGCCGAAACATTTCTTAAACAAGATGATAACGATGATCCAGTTTACATTTTCTGCTTTTTATAATGTTTTAGCTAGCGGAAGAAGAACACGTCGGACGCTCTCTGACCGACTTCATTCACGCCTTCGTGAACTTTGTCGTCAACGTAGCTTCATTCGCGTGCGTCTCTCTCTCGGTTTAAGGGTTAAAGGCGTCTTGATAACCCTAGTCTAGCTGCTACGCTTCCATGTGCCAACTCTTCCTCTGAAAACTGAATGGCCTTCTGCTTCCTCTCCGTGCCTCCTTCCTCTAAAATCCCTCCGGTCGGCTTCTCGTAGGTTGTAGCGATCCACGGTACGGCGTGTTTTCAAATGCTCTACTGTTCCCGTGTTCTGCCTTCACGTCCCACTGGACATTTCATACACGCAATTGCGCAATATGACAGGACGTGAAACGGCCGCATCGTAGAAAATAATCAAAGCCATTCAGCCCGGTCTGACGTCGATGACGCACAGGCCCCGCGGCTGCCGTCTACATGCACTGAAGTACACTAAACATACATCTGTGCGTTCGCGTACTTGCGTGGACGTATGTTTCTGGCCTGATTTAATGATATTTCGTCGGAGAAGTAAAGATAAACACTTGTTTTGAACTTATCACGTCTAAATGTCGTAAAGTGTTGCCTGTTGAGTTAAAACATCGTTTTTTTCATCGTCAGATGTGTATGCAGATGTCTCATGCGTATATCTCGTATTTACGGACATTCGTTTCTGTCTATAGGCGTTTATTTTGGCTGGTGGTGTGATTTTTTTTTTTTTTGGGGGGGGGGTGTGTTATTCGAGCTTCACGGTTCTGAACAAATTCGGTTCGTGTAAGGAGTGAATTTGATTTAAAGTTATGCATCTCCTCGTGTGAACTCGTGTTTCTCATATTCATTTCTGAACAAATTCACGTGGCCTATCTGAAACGTACCACACCAACAAATGAAACGTGACATGTTGTCGATAAATACACCCGTGCATGTGCATATTGAGACTTTGTGTTGCGGTGATTTGTCTGTCGTGCTTTCGCCATGAGTTTATTTCTCGGTTTTGAAAGATGAATGTATCATTGTTGTGAGCGTGTGATGTCGTTCTGAAATGGGTTTCGATTGGTTGTGGATCCGGCATGCCAATGACACGTCTGCCGTCAAGTGTCTGTGACGTCACCGGTCAGATTTCCCACTTTATTTTGGAAAAATGAGAAAAGTGCCATGTACAGTGTGAACGGAACTGAAGTGGATCCAGATGAACTGCTATTAAAGAGTTTCATGATAAGACTCGACAGAGTGTCTGCTTGTTTTTTTTTTTCCCCTTTAAAGTTCATTTTTGAGTAACAAAAGTTAAGAGTTGCGTTAATGTCTCATCTTATGATGAGAATCGAAGAGAACTGATATTTTGGGTTTTGGGGGAATTTGGTCCAGTGGTTTATAGCCACATTCCAGTCACATGGATTCGTCGTTTTCACACTTTTCCCAGCACTCGGCAAAATTTACTTCCGGCGACGACTAAACGCAAGTATAGAGAATGGGAATCGACGTCATTGTCCGTTGCATTCCGGGTAGTCATCGCCATATTTTATTACCATACATTGACAAAAAACGGCAGTATTTACGTTATTACTTTTTAAAAACTGCTTAGAATAAACACAGTAATATTTAAATGCTCAGTCTGCGGCCAAAACACGGCACATGGTCATCACGTAGAGGAGAAATAAACTTCCACCATTGTGTTTCCAAGAAATTGCGCTTTGTTCGAAATCCATTTTCCCCAAGCGTTCGCCGTTTTAATGTGTTTTTAAATGTCTAAAATAAATATTAAAGTTTACCTCCATTACTACTCAGTCTCTATGGTAGTGTCACTGTCATAAAGTTCCAGAATGCATTGCGGTGCCGAAGTCATGTTTCCATTTTCTATTGTTGTAAGTGATAGCAAAAGTAGAACAAAATAGAGAGAGATTGATAACCGCAGTCAGAAGAGAGAAAGATGTCTTTTTGACCGTCAAACACCCTCAGCTAGTTTTTTGTAATTTGATGCAAAGCTAATATACTACAAAATATTATAAATTTACAATAATTTTTAAAAATGAAAATATAATAAACAGGATTTTGTCAGTTGCGTAGCTGTCAATGGAAGGACAGAAAGCTCAGATTTCATCAAAAAGATCTTCATTTGAGTTCGGAAGGTCTTACGGGATCGGGACGACATGGGTTTCATTTTTGGGTGAGCTGACGTTAACCCTTTAACATCAATATGAACTGACGGTGATATCTATGGACTTTTAATTGTCAGCTAACCTAGCTAATTAGTTTTACTGTTTACGTTCTAGTCGGTTTTATAAGAAAAAACACGTATGGATATCAATCTGCAAATGTGATGGACAGTGGTTATGCTCATCTTTACTCACACACTTGAAGGCATCTTGAGTAAAACTACTCTTTACTTAACAAAGCGATCTGAACCGGAAATTAAGCAACCTGTTTTGAGGTAATGCCTAGCTAGTGAGGCAAAACCTCCGGATAAATAACAGTAAATGTGCTACTTATAAAATTGTGTTTTATTAACATCTACACCTACCCCAACTCTAAACCTACCCTTACAATACTGCAAAAACGGGTATTAAATTAAATAAATAAATATTAAATGACGCAGTTTTGATGTGCGCATGCCCAGTGGCCGCACATCACCGCCAAACCGCCACGCGATTATTTAAAACGTGTTTGAACTGATTAAAAACGACAACAACAACAAACAAAAAAACAAGTGAATGTCAAAATTGATCTTATTGGGACCTCTAGTGGCAAACGTGAGTGCATTAAAGGGATCTTGTGGGAATATTAATATAAAAATGTTGTTGTTGTTATAAAATAATAACAATATGTAAGAATTGTATGAAGTAATATATAACACACCCGTAAGAAAGTTAGAAAAACTTGTGAAAGATGTCTAAAGAAATCATTTCTAATGGATTATTTCTGAACACGATGAACCGGAGTGATCAATAAACCCGTTGTGACGCTAGATGGCGCGCGAGCTCCAAACATAGCTGGCCTCCTCACAGGTCCAGAACTTTTATTGGACCAGGACTGTGTTTGGTGATGATGTGTGATTTGTCTCTGACTGACTCAAGAATGCTCGAGTGAAACTAGATCCTCACCAGCAGATACTCTCTGTTATAATGCATGCAAGTGCAAAACACTTCAGACACGAGATCATCCAAACAACTCAAACGGAAAACAGCAGGACTGCAACTATCTGCTTTGTAATGTTTCAAAATGATTGCATGCTGTGTAAAACTGACAGAGCTGCATACTGAAGTCTGTGTGCCAGTCATATTTACATAATCACACTGTACGCACCCTGATAAGGATTATTGCTTTTACTACTGGGAAAGAGCAGGATATTCAAAACATCACATTTGCACATATAAAAATCCTCTTGTGAGATAAAACTATGGATGTAAATGTAAAACAACTTCAACATGCACAGATGAAAAAGTGGCAGTAAATGAGCTCATCCACATATCAGACGGAGACAGAAAGCAAAGGGTTAAAAGTGACCGGGGGAACAGCTATCCTGATCTTCCTTCATACAGGCCGTGAACTCAGATCAGATCTGCCTCTCCCTCCTGTAATTTCTCTCGCGGGAGAACAGAAGAGAAAGAAAAACAGCACATCTGTGCAATTATCCGTCATATCAGCGGTCTCAGAGAGCATTAAGCACCCAGAGGTTAAACCAGCAGCCAGCTGCTGCGTTCAGAAACCACTAACAGAAGGAACTGCTGCTGCGTCACTTGTGGTTCAGTTTAAAGGCAGTTAAACTGGTAATATGTTTTTGCAGTGCAGGAATGCCACAGTTTGCTGGTTAATAATTAAACATGCATAGTCTCATTCAGCGGGACAAACAGTGTCCATGTAGATAATGTATTCTAGAGAAATTAATTAAGGGATCTTGCTGAGGGGGAAAAAATCTCATTTAAAAACTTGAATTGCTAATAGTGTTCTGAACCTCGAACCTCCGACCGTAAGAACCCGCATAGCATCTCCCTGGCAACCACCCAGAACACCCCGGCAACCACCCTGGCCTAGCAACTGCATAGCATCTCCCTGGCAACCACCTATATCACCTTAACAACCATATAGCAAATTCCTGGCAACCTGTCCTAGCAACTACATGGCAATCACCTAGAGCAGTATACCAACCACATGGCGACCACCCAGGACACCCTAGTAACAACACAGCAACTCCCTGCCCTGGAAATCGCATAGCATCTCCCTGGCAACCACCTAGATCACTCTAAAAACTATACAGCAATTCCCTGGCCACCTCCCTGCCTTAGCAATCACATAGCAACTCCCTGGCAACCACACAGAACACCCTAGCAACCACATAGCAAATCCATACCCTAAAAAAGCCCATAGCAACTCCCTGTCCTAGCAACTACATAGCAATCCCCTGGCAATCACCTAGAGTAGTATGGAAAATACATACCAACTCCCTGATAGCCACCCAAAACACCCTAGCAACCACATAGCAACTCCCTGGCAACCTCCCTGTCCTAGCAACTACATAGCAATCTCCTGGCGATCACCTAGAGCAGTATAGCAACCACATGGCAACTCCCTGGCAACCACCCAAAACACCCTAGTAACTCCCTGGCAACCACCTAGAACACCCTAGCAATCACATAGCAACTCCCTGATAACCACCCAAAACACCCTAGCAACCACATAGCAACTCCCGGCAACCTCCCTGTCCTAGCAAATACATAGCAATCTTCTGGCGATCACCTAGAGCATTAGAGCAACCACATAGCAACTCCCTGGCAACCACCCAGAACACCCCGGCAACCACCCTGGCCTAGCAACTGCATAGCATCTCCCTGGCAACCACCTATATCACCTTAACAACCATATAGCAAATTCCTGGCAACCTGTCCTAGCAACTACATGGCAATCACCTAGAGCAGTATACCAACCACATGGCGACCACCCAGGACACCCTAGTAACAACACAGCAACTCCCTGCCCTGGAAATCGCATAGCATCTCCCTGGCAACCACCTAGATCACTCTAAAAACTATACAGCAATTCCCTGGCCACCTCCCTGCCTTAGCAATCACATAGCAACTCCCTGGCAACCACACAGAACACCCTAGCAACCACATAGCAAATCCATACCCTAAAAAAGCCCATAGCAACTCCCTGTCCTAGCAACTACATAGCAATCCCCTGGCAATCACCTAGAGTAGTATGGAAAATACATACCAACTCCCTGATAGCCACCCAAAACACCCTAGCAACCACATAGCAACTCCCTGGCAACCTCCCTGTCCTAGCAACTACATAGCAATCTCCTGGCGATCACCTAGAGCAGTATAGCAACCACATGGCAACTCCCTGGCAACCACCCAAAACACCCTAGCAATCACATAGCAACTCCCTGATAACCACCCAAAACACCCTAGCAACCACATAGCAACTCCCGGCAACCTCCCTGTCCTAGCAAATACATAGCAATCTTCTGGCGATCACCTAGAGCATTAGAGCAACCACATAGCAACTCCCTGGCAACCACCCAGAACACCCCAGTAACTCCCTGACAACCACCTAGAACACCCTAGCAACTATATAGCAACACCATAATAACCACCTAGAACACCCTAATATCATAACAGTTTTTCACAGACGAGCACAACTCACATTCCTCAGAATCTAGTTAAGATAAGTTAGGATTCCTGTACTCCTGTACATAAACAGGGCAGATGTTCATTCTTCACGTGCGTGTGCAGCAGCATTACACACAGCACTCCGAGCGAGACGTACAGGGTCACACGCAACACGTTATCTGTGTTACGCCGCCTCATTACAGAGCGATTCGCCGTCAGTTCAGCTGATTTATGAGCATGACTCTGTGTGTAAACGCCGCTTGTTTGCCACTGTTATCTGTGTAAGGAGTGTCATTACATCAGATCACCCTTCTTTCTTTCTTTTTTTTCAATTCTTCCAGATCGGGCGAAGAGGGTGTAACAGATAAAGCAGTTTAAAGGGCCGTGCTTTGAAAACGAGACGTGAAAACCGTTTGCCTTCTTCAAAGATAACGTGAATAATGAATGCAGAATGTTTCTTTTGCCTGGTAATGTGGAGGGAAAAGACAACACTTGCTCTGTCCTCCTGTTTTGGATTCACTCCTCCATGGGCTGAAAATGTCACATAACCTTTGACCTTTTGACAAGGGGCCTTTCAGTTCTTTCTTGCAGCTTGCTTGCGCTGAGAGAAATGTTTCTTTTTCCACTTCTAAACATCCACTGAGGACACAGAGCCCATAAACTGTCCAGGATTAAAGCAAATCTAGGCTCCAGTTTAACATGTATCCTCCCATACTGAGGTTACGTAACGCTGTGACCACGGCTCAGCTTTTTAAATGCTTGTTATGTAAACACTATGACTCTACAGGTGCAATATCTCTATATATTCTACTCCATATTCCCAATAATATCTATGTTTAACATGACTTGGCTTTTCAAATATTACTGTAAGGAGCTTCTGATTCAAAGGCAGCCGTTCATACACATTTGAATCATTTCATATTTGACACGTGGCCTTAAAACATCCCAGTTTGATAAGACCACAGCAAATTCGGTGGTGTTAAAATTTCAGTGTAAGGTCTTCTGGTGTTACAGTGTTCAAATAAAAGTGTACATTTACTGTAATAAACACCAGCTTGTGTGAATGGTACCCCCAAGTGGTGCGATATTTTGGTGTTGCGCTTCCAGACTCCTGTCCAGTGTTAATTGAACATACGGGAACTTGAAGTAATTGAGACAATGCAGTCCGCATTTGACAATCTACCCTGTTTGGAAAAAATGGCGGCTCTTTCGGTGGAATCGTGCGATTTAAAGCAAAACACAAAGGTAAGATTTAGAATCTTCACTTTTAACATTTTGTTTTAATACTACTACATATATTTAATTGATATGCAGAGTTAATTTTAATAAGTTCTGTTTCCATGAAACGGAACGTAAACTAGCTTTAGTGAATCGCATTAATAGCCTGGCAGACAGTATATTGTAACTATATTTTTAGTGAAATCTTAAATATCAAAACAGCAGAACTGCGTTACTTATTGTATATGGCTTTATTATTTGATTGGATTAATTACATTTTATAGGAATTTTGGGCGCGAAGAGCTACACTTGTTCAGTGCTTATTTTACATACGGGACATTTCAGTCGTCGTGTTGTGGCCATTTGAAAGAAACGAGAACCGCTCTTGAAGCACAAGCACACAGTTCTGGTCTTTTCTCTATTCAGAACAAGATAAAACCACAGGTAGGACTTACAATTCTGATTATGTTTGTTTTAATCTCTTAAATGACGGCCAATCTATTTTAGAAAGGAGTTTCATCTATATAGTATATTGTTGTCACCGCCATTTTAAAAACATAAAAGTATTTCTAACGTGTTGCAAATTCTCCTCCCGAAAAACAATGTAGAACATTCGTTTATTTGAATATATGTGGTGGGTGTGTAAAAGTATGTTTGTTAAAAGGTTATTATAGAGGATACCGACTTCTGAAGCAGCGTATTTGAATGTTAAAGCTGTTTAAAACATTCTGCATTTTTGCAACTCATTTTGTACATTTTGAAATTGTTAGTGAAAACTTACGGTTTCATATATGGCCATAGGTTGTTTTTTAATCGAATAATTTCAATTCATGTAGAAATTTTAGCGCGAAGATGTACGCTGGGTCTGTGCTATTTTACATATGGGACATTTCAGTCATATTGTTGGCCATTTGAAAAACCACGCTAATTATTTTTTGCTTTTAACTGTATACAACTTTAGGTGCTTCAAGACTTTGAGTTAATATTTGGAGTGGAGACTGCATTTGAACTTCTGGAGAAGTGGGAATTTACTTTGAAGCAAAAAGTCATCCAGGAAGCCAAAAACCTCACCCAGTCACTTTTGAGTTGACTGGTGTTGCAGTGTTCTGCAGACTCATCAGACAAGGAGGTACAGGCAATTCATTATGCATGCTAATCATTTTATCTGTATATAAAACAGCTTATGTATATCGGTATTTGATTATATAGATTTGTTATGGTTTGCGTTTTCTTTTTTGAATTTAGACTGGGACAGTGATATGTCTTCCCTGTTATTGCTGGTCTATCTTCTGCCACCACCTTCCAGCGGAAATAAGGAGTTTGTCAATATCAGTGTGCATGAAGCTTTGGATCATGTCATAGGATTTCACAAGGTATGCTTACTCTTAATGTAATGTAGAACTGCATGTCATGCCTAGAATGTTTGTTAATGTGTAGGTGTACATTAATCTAAACGTGAATGTTTTTTTCTGTTTTCAGTCTTGTTGCAGTTTTGAAGAAGTCCTTGGATCAACACAGACAACACAGCCCTTCATCTTGGCAGTTGGCACTTCGAAGAGTAGCATCCATGACAACTACATGGCTAAGTCCTCTATCTCAGCCTTCGATGAACTTTTCAAACAATACACATGTTTAATACAATGCAATACACATGTTTAAGTGTGTATGTTGTCATTCAGTAATATGAAATTGTACAAATGACTGAAATCCATACAGTCATAATTCATCATTCATCTTTTTAATGCTGTGTTGCACTGTTTTTATGCATGCTGTACTAACTGTTTGTAAACACAACATGAGTTGCATTTCTTTGTGGCCTGTTGAATCTGAGAAAATAAATCCCAGTTTGAAAGGTTTTTTGTGATCTGTTTATTTATATATATTACAATGCACAATGGTGAACATTTGGAAATTTAAAAATGTTCTTTAATTCCAGAGTGCTAAAAGCACAATTAAGCTTTGTACATTTTTAGAATAAACATAGGCACTTTACCCTGTCAGTGTAAAAATAACCTTTTGAATTGGTGTATAATACACTCTTGCAGAGAGTAATACACAGTGTACACTAGAGTATATTGTACACTTTTGGTGTAAAACAATGTACACTGTCGAGGGGTATATATTCAACACTTTTGAAAGAGTTACTTAAACACCAGGCTGGTGGGACCTATATATACACCAGAGAAGTGTAAAATGTACACTTGTGGAGTTAAATGAACACTGGGCAATTTGCTGTGACTGAAGGATCTTTTTCCAGCTCATCCCAGAGGTTGTCTTTGCCTGGCTCGGTCCATATCTTGAACCAATATGTCATTACATGTGGTAAATCCTGTCAGCTTCAGTAACTTCTCTGTCAGTCCAAGTCCAGTCAAGAGTAAAAAAAAAAACATGCATTTAAATAGATCATTTTATTACAGAACTGATTAGAATTCTTTCTGGTAAAATAAATATTTGTAAAATGTGTTTGTTCCCGACAGATTTTTCAGAGCCTCTTTCTGCAGGTTGCATAGTTACACCAGTAGGTGGCGACAAGTGACTATTATAAGTATCGAATCGTCCGGCGAACCGATTCGTGCAGCGACTCTGATTCATTAATCTTTATGAGTGAGGTTGTGTCTAAAATTGGCCTAAACTCTTAAATCGGCACTATTTGATGGGACAGCCATTTGTGGTGGTGTCCGAAACCATAGCGGGCGCTCATTCAATCCCACAATAATGAGTGTACACTCAGCAGTTGGAGAACACCCATAATGCACTTTGAGAGTCTCGCGACGAATGAATTCCCGCATCTGACCAGAAGATGGCGCCCACAGCTGAATCATCCATCCATTTTCCAAACGGCTGATCCAATGTGGCTGCAGTGTAATATCATACAAGAGTAAATTCCTTTTTAATTGATTATTAAATGGTTTAATTAAGGTTTACATGTAGTTTCCGTTGCAGAGTTCAAGATAAATCTTTTGGTTACTACTGGAGCTGAGCTGCCAGCTAAGTTTCAAATGATTATTAAACAGCAAGAACAAACTACATTCACTCCCTCAAGTGGACTATATTAGTAGACTAATGTAGGGAATAATGAATGAGGGCATAGGGGACGATTTTAGACACAGAATCATTCACTAAACCGAGTCATTAAAAAGCACTGATTCATTCAATAACGAAACAAGCGACTGCCTTTATGAATGAGTCATTGAATCATTTACTCAACCAATTTGTGTAAAAACATTGGCAAAACATGACTTGTGGCCTCGCTGCATTGACTTTGCTGCAATGATTTCGGACAAACTGATGCGGAAACGCAACGGTTTTAACCATCTTCAGCAAAATAGCACGAGTTTAGGTGAAAACTAAGCGAATATTTAAGTACTACAATAGTAATTTCTCACTAGAAATGACATCGAAGGTGGAAAACGATGGTTAAAAACATACATTTACACACAAACTGACCACCAACCGCAACTTTCAGACGCCAGCTTTATTTTTTACCTTGACAACTGTCACGGAATGGAAAGCACAGGATTGTGGGATATCAAATGAAATACATGTAACTTAGTTACGTATTTAAAATATAAAATTTGAGTAACTGTATTTCATTATTTTAAATGGGTGGTAATCAGATTACAGTTACATCTGAAAAGTGTTTAAGATTACCAAAGTGATTACTTTAATGTTTAAATGAAATAAATGACATTAAAAATCAATGTATACTGTGACGGGCAATAAATGTGAACAGCAATTAATGATTCTCTGACTCTGACCGTCTACAAAAGCATCGTAAACTACATTTCTGCTCATAAGTTTCATACCACTTGAATCTGGAGAATCCACGACTGTTTTGCGATATAGTTAAAAAGGTTTAAAAAAAAAAAAAGGTAATTGTGACTTTTGTCTCACAATTCTGACTTTTTTTCCTTGCAACTGCATGATAACTTGCAATTCTTGCAATTGAGCATTTATATCTCACAATTCTGACTTTTTTTCTGTAAATTGGCCAGTTTATGTCTTAATTCTGACTTTTCTCACAATTGAGAGTTTATATCTCATAATTGCAGTTCTTCGGAAAAAAACACTTTTTTTGTGTTTGTTTCACACTTATTAGTATTCCAAAGTATTCTAAAGTATTTAGATTAAGTTACTAAACTTGAGTAATGAAACGAAATACGTTACAAATGACTTTTTAAAGCATGTATTTTGAAATCTGTAGTGAAATACATTTTACAAGTAACCCACCCAGCCCTGTATATATATATATATATATGTGTGTGTGTGTGTGTGTGTGTGTATGTATGTACAATTTTCAAAATCATTTAAAGTATTTTTATTATTATTCTTTAAGAATTTCAGAATATGATTACAATTTTTGTTATAATAATTTGCTGCATTTAGTTAACTGTACTAAAAATGTACTTTATTCTCTCTCTCTCTCTCTCTCTCTGTCTCTCTCTCTCTCTCTCTCTCTCTCTCTCTCTCTCTCTCGCTCGCTCTCTCTCTCTCTCTCTCACACACACACACACACACACACACACACACACTGCTGAGAGGGTGAAACGCGTCAGGTCACGGCATCAGCTCTCCAACTCTTTAAACTTTAAACGTTTAACCCGCGCGCGGAGGACCGGAACCCTTCTCGCCGCCCGGGTGAGTGTCTGGACGGGATTCATTCGCCGTGTGTTCGGGGGTTTTGAGGCTTGTTTTTCTCCGCTCTCGGGAGGTTTGAGGACTTTGAGCTGCACTTGTTCCTCCACGGCTGGATCATTTACAGCAGGTTTCTTCCTCCTCTGTAACACAATACTTGGGTTTTCGCTGTTCGTTCGCGTTTAGTGACGGGTTCGCTTTGTGTTTGTGTGAGTTTAGTTCAGAAACAACCGAACAAAAGGAAATTTTGAAAAATATCAAATGCTCATTGGCAGACAGCGACTCTCGTCTTTTGTGTTTCTCTTTTAACTGTTTACATAAGTTAATTCAAACTGGGTTAACCTGCAGGTTTAGTTGTTTTTGGTGTTAGTCTGGCATTAGGGTCATGTGGAGGTCTGTCTCAAACTCGCATAAATTATCCTAGACTTTTCATCTAAACAACAAAAGAGTCAAACTGATTTTTTTTCTTTGTGCATTTTTAGTGAGGTTGTCAAACTTTGTAATGTATGCAATGCAGTGGGATTTGGTGACAACATGGGGCATGAGCATCAAAACTTTAAAGTTTTAATTGTTGTTTTGTAGCTGAATTTAAATGGTCATGTGTTGTGAAATGCATTAACATCAATACAGGGTCGAGGAGTAACGAAATACAAGTAACTTAGTTTCGTATTTAAAATAGAACATTTGAGTGACTGTGTTTGATTTTAAATGGGTGGTAATCAGATTACAGTTCCATCTGAAAAGTGTTTTAGATTACCAAAGTGATTACTTTGAGTTTTAATGTCATTTAAACAGCGATTGGTGATTCTCTGACTCTGACCGTCTGAAAAAGACGAGTTCAGTTTCATGTTTTCCACTGTTTTCATGTTTTGTGAGTCATTTTATAATTCACTCGTTACTGTGACTTTTTCTCACAGTTTGTTTTTTTCCCTCACAATTCTGACTTGTTTTTCTTAGAATTACGAGATTTAAACTCACAATTGCAAGTTATAAAGTCAGAATTGGGAGATATGAACTTGTAATACTGACTTTTTTTTCTTGCAATTGTGAATTTAGTGTGTGAGTTTATATCTCATAATTCTGACTTTTCTCAATATTGTGAGTTTATGTCTCATAATTCTGACTTTTCTCAATATTGTGAGTTTATATCTCATAATTCTGACTTTTCTCAATATTGTGGGTTTATATCTCATAATTCTGACTTTATAACTCGCCATTGCAACTTTATATCACGCAATTTTGAGGGAAAAAGTCAGAATTGTGTGATAAAAACCTTTTTTGTGTTTGTTCCACACTTATTAGTATTCCAAAGTATTCTAAAGTTACTAAACTTGAGTAATGTAACGAAATACGTTACAAGTTCATGTATTTTGTAATCTGCAGTGAAATACATTTTAAAAGTGACCCACCCAGCCCCGAAGTCTCTCAATTAATGCATATAGGTTATACATGTTTAAAATGAAATATAGCAGTATTTTTCAACAACGTTCATGCATCTTTGTCAGTTTATTTCTGTCACTTGTGCTTGTGTAAACCGCATAAAAATGTTTGCTCTGGAGAAAGAGCGACTCTTGCGTGTCTCGGAGCAGGTGCATGAATGCTGTCTAAAATAGAAGCAGGTAAAGTGGACGAATAGAGCCTGTTGGCTGTCAGCGGAGGGTTATCATTAAATGCCTTTGTGTCCATGACCTCTTGACCCCTAATGCTTAAAAACTGACCCCTGAAATGCTGAACATTGCTTAAGGGACTGCTTGGTCTTTTGCTGCAAAATGTATTGAGATTGAAATTATTTTGCAAATTTGTCACGTGATAATGTCAGTACAGAAATTAAAGCATTCTTATTGCTAGAATTAATTCTTAAAGGGGACATATCATGAAAATCTGACTTTTTCCGAGTGGTGTAATCGGGTCCCCAGAGCATCTATCAACCCAGAAACTCTGATTTGCAAGCAATAACCAGCTGCTCAGATTTTGGAAGGGGATCTTATCGCCCTGTTTCCACCCATTTTGTTTAACGGTGTACCAGTTATAACGGCGTTATAAAAGTGTAAGCAAAGCATGTTAATTGTTCTGCCGTCGGCTGTGCCGAACACTAGAGTCCCGTTAGATTGGATAGCGTGAATGTTCACCCTGGCGAGCGCGATTGCTAAAAAAGGAGCGTTTCTGTCCAAACAATATTTTGGGAGAAAATTGATCGGAATTCTAAACGTTCGCATGCTATGTCTAGTTCTCTTTAGCAAACGGCTACGCGTTTTATAGCGAGTCCACACGGGTTGTTTAACATGACGACACATGCTAGTGATGAGTTGATCAAGCAACTCCATCAATTTATCCACTAACCGTTCAGAAACGTCTAAAAGTTGGAACTTCTTCCTGAGTCTCTCCATCAGTTTGAACACTTCCCTCATTTTGTCTGCGTGAGATTCTCCAGCTTTGTTGTTGTTGAGCTGTTAAAGCTCCGCCCTCTTCTGGAAAGTGTAGCTCATTTGCATTTAAAGGGACACACACACAAATTATGTGTTTGCTCACCTAAATTTTTCAAGCTATAATAAATGATCTGTGGGGGATCTTGAGCTGAAACACGTTCTGGAGACACCAGAGACTGATATTACATCTTGTGAACAAATGCATAATTGGTCCCCTTTAAGTTTAGCATCAGGGGAAATTTTGATGACTTGTTTTACTACTTGAACTTGTGTTTTTGCATTTGTTTTTAATTGTGTGCATTTTCTATCTATTTCTTGATTGGATTATTTGACAGAATGATCA
Source organism: Opsariichthys bidens (assembly GCA_037194245.1). Taxonomy (NCBI): domain Eukaryota; kingdom Metazoa; phylum Chordata; class Actinopteri; order Cypriniformes; family Xenocyprididae; genus Opsariichthys; species Opsariichthys bidens. Next base: position 18,985,648 of record CM074294.1, on the reverse strand, counting down.
ATTCTTTTTTTTTTTTTTTTTAAATAGTATTTTTATTAGAATTTTACAAAAAAAGGAAACAAGCAAAAGAAAACAAAGTACAAATCAATGAATGACAATATTAACAAGAAAGAACAACAATGTAAATGATTATTAATAATTAGTAATATCATAGAACGATCAATTCTGCTGGATATAGAAGCATTTATTTAGTTTATTCTAGATAGCAAATTCACAACAGAATACCCATCTCTAATCTGCTACAAGCAACTATAACGCATGAAGATATTATAACCCTCAACATCAGGATTTTCTGTAAAGCTGCTTTGAAACAATGCCATGTCATGAGGTCATGTGACAACAATGTTGCACACTATCATTTGAAATGCCTGTGTGCTGTTTCACATACTACTTTTTAAAAATAGTTGCCTGTACACGTTATTCTGAATATAACCTTGATCTTTATATGTGCTGTAATAATTAGAGCAGATGCCATTACTCCCCCCCCCCACGTTGGTTTCATTGATGTTAAATTAGTCCCTCGGGACATTTTTAATGAGGAAGTGAGTGGGTTATACACCGTTTGTTCATCTGAACATGGTTTATGTCGATAACGCAGCCAGACAATGACCCGCCCTCACCGAACATGATAGAATCATGCGACCCGGATGAGTTGGCACCGGGTCAGACGGGTACCCAATATCCCTGTGAACCGAACACCCGCGGCCAGTCGATAAACAGAAGCGGCCTTTCAGAACAAAACCTTTGACATTCAGACCTATTTACTGACTGAGTGTTTTTTAAAAGGGATAATTCATCGTTTTCAACAATGATGAATTTTCATTTGTGGGTCTTTGAATAAAATTCAAACCCCTTTCGACTGGAACTGAAGCGACAGCAGGGGTCTCTCATTAGTTTTGACCTTTTTTCTGCAAGCGACCTGATCTAAACCCTACATCGATTCTCCCAACCTGTTTTAATGCTCCGTCCGCATTAGGGCTGTGCGATTCATCGCAATCGCGATTTGAGCACATGCGATTTCTAAATCGCACAAGTCTGCGATTTTATTTGTTCATTTATTTATATTTTAATTGAGAATACTGCAACGTTACGGTGCGCATGTTTAAGATGTGAACCAATCAGAGCACAAATGAGAACAAAGCAAAGCGGGAGAACAGAATAGGCAAACGGGAGGAAAGAGGAAAAAGTATGGATGCGGTTCAGAATAAAAATGATTCGGTACCAAAGAGAAATTCAACATCAGTCGTTTGAGAGAGTTTTGGATTCAAACACTGGACAAAAGACACCAGCTGCTAGTTGCTATTCCCCAAATATATGAGAAATGTAAGGCGGGCGTTGAATACGAGTTTAAGCAGGTGAAATAATCCTCATTTATTTGATAAACACACAATTTTTTTTACAGTTTTGTTTATCAAGCAGTTCATCTACTGTACAGTGTGAAATACAGTTTTGAAGTTGACTTATTATGACTGGAATTTCAGGTTAGTTAACCTTAATTTATTTGATGTTGTCTGTTTTAATTACAGTTTTGTTTATGAAGCTGTAAATACAGTTCCTTCATTGTGAAACATTTTGTTCTGCACTTCTTGTGCACTGAATCCATTCAGAATGAAGCATGTTTGAAAAAGCAAAAACAATTACCAAAATCGCAAAATATTGCAATATTGATTAAAAAAAATCGCATATTGCACAGCCCTAGTCCACATTGTGGATGCTGAAAAAGGCTCGTCCACGGCATATAATGTTCCTTAGCTCTTAAGAAAACGCACAAAAGTGCCGCTCTTGAGTTTGTGGGCCGAACACAGTCGTGCTTTGTGTCCCTCTGCCAACATCCCTCCATCTCCCAGAGGAGTGTGGAGAGAAGGATCTGGACTGATAGGAGGACGCCCTTATTCTGTTACCTTTCTGGATGCTAATTACCCCTCTAATCTGACCACGGGCGAGTTTATGTTGCCCCCGACACCTGCACAGGTCTCGGATCAGTCGCAGGGTTTCTTCAGATAGCTGCTGGTAATGGTTCTTTTCTTGAAAACACGCAGTGATGAGCAACGCTTGGTAATCGATAACAGGACTGAATGATAATGATGCCCCGAGACCGAGAGCGTTACGGTCCGGTTGAGAGGCCAGTGCTGCGCTGTCTCTGCTGCTTACCGTATTTTTATGGCTTGCAAACTTAAAGAATTAGTTCTGTGTAATGTGTGAAGTGTCGTTGTATATTTATAGTATTTATTAATATTTTGAATTAGATTTATTTTATATTTTCAACTTTAGATCAAGTAATTTGATGTGCTTTTGTTATTTTATTAATTTAAAAATATATAATATTTAATTTTTTTATATTTATTTCAGCTGTAGTGGTTTTTCAGTAGTTTTAGTACTTTAAATGATCAACTTATATATATATATATATATTTTTTTATATATATATATATATATATATATATATATGTTTTTATATATATATTTTTTATATATATGTTTATATATATTTATATTTATATATATGTTTACATATATTTATATATATATGTTTAATTATATATATATATTTAGATATTTATATATATAAATATAAATATATATATATATTTAACTCGCAGCTATTATTGCAAAAAATGTTTACTGTTAAAATTACTGGTTTTTTACAGTATTTATAAATATTTTGAATTAGATTTATTTCATATTTTCAACTTTAGATCAATTAATTTTATGTGCTTTTGTATTTAAAAATATAATATTTAATTTTATTTATATTTATTTCAGCTTTAGTGGTTTTTCAGTAGTTTTAGTACTTTAAATGATCAACTTTTATATATATATATATATATATATATATATATATATATATTTATATATATATATATATTTAGATATTTATATATACATATATAAATATAAATAATATATATATATATATATATATATATTTAACTCGCAGCTATTATTGCAAAAAATGTTTACTGTTAAAATTACTGTTTTGTTTCAGAAAAAAACTGCTCAAATAATTGAGAATAATTCAGTAAAAAATACAGTATAAATATTTTTACAGAACAACCTGTAGGTCCACATTTTACAATTTAAAAGGCAAATTATATATATAAACATTTTTTAAAACCTTTAAATCCATCAGCATTTATATACAAAACTGAAGCCAAAAACGAAGAAACATGATTAATAAAATTAAAAATCGTCAAAATGTGAAGTGCCTCGGCTTTTCACTGTAAATTATGGGATGATTTGTATAAATGTAATAAAAATAAATAAATGTAATAGATTTAATTAAAAAACAGTATATTTTACTGTAAAAATGTAAGGTTAACCAGTTAGCCGTTGCTTTTTTACTGGAGCATTTTTTTAGTCTTTTACAGTTTTATACAGTATGATGGAATTTACTGTACTGTATACATACTACTGTTCAAAGATCTCATACGTTTATTTGGAAAATGCAATAAAAACGGTGATATTGTGACACGTCAAAAGTGTCATTTGATGAAATGTTCTGAAGACAAATGTTTTTTTCGCTTCATAACAACATGCATTTACGAATCATTCACAACGAAACCAGAAACAGAAGTAAATGGGCTACTCTCATGGGTTGTGTCGGGTCACAAGACTCATGTGGGATGGTCCTTTTTAATCTCGGATAACTACAGCAGGCTCATTCCAGAGATAATCGATTTATTTGCCGACGCGAAGGCCACTCAGGCTGTTTGGAAGCGTCACCGTGCTGAAAGGACTCGTTGTGTCGGATTGACTCGATTTCTGTTGCGTGCCACGGGTTATCGGACACGAGTGTTGTTTTAGACCAGATAACACTAATGCCGGCAAATTCTTTCCTGGGAAAGATGATTATTCCCTGTTTGTATTTTACAGCGGCGTTCATCCGTGTGGCATCAGCTCGTCTTCCTCGATTGAATTCAATGCAAATGTTTTTTTGTGTTGTTTAGGGAGTGAAAGGAGAGTTTTATTAGATTAAATATTTCTGAAGGGAGTGTGGAGGGGAGAGAGCAGTCAACGTCTTAAAAGTGAGCAAGTGCAAATCAGATTGTGCTCGAGAGGCATTTCTGTAGCATTTTACTTTCCTCTCTGAATCTAGTCAAGGTCTCTTGTACCAAAACAGTCGTAATTTAGTTGAACCTGATCATTTTCCGCCCTCTCTCTGACCTCCTCAACTTGCAAGCTTTATTCCAGCTCCAGCTGTTAAATCACATTTGAACTCACTGTAACTTTCAAATATGTCACGTCAGGATCATATGCACAGAGTGGTTTTGAATTTTCTTATATGCAATTAAGACTTAATTAAGGAATAGTTAATATTCGATTATGTGCACAAAGTAGATTCAATCTTGTCATAGGATATCAAATTTGATTGAAAAATGTGTGTCTTTGGTTGTTTTATGAGAATCCTGTGACTGTGGCGATGAACCGTGCGGGACGATGTTACCGTAAACGCACTCAAATGCTCATGGGAACAAAATACAAACAGCATTTACCCTGACTCATGATCATCCAGGCTGCTCGGGGTTCATCGTGTTCTGTAGTGATACATTGTAACGTTATCCGGAGTTTTAGAATGTTCTAAATGTCGAGTGCAACATTCTTAAAGTGCTACTGTAAGGCTATTTTAAAGGTTCCTAATTGTGTTTTGGAGTCTCCTACAGTAGATTTACATGCAAAAGACACTTTAATGTTTTCACAATATACATTTCAACATCAGCTCTTTTCTCTCAATCGTCTGAAGCGGTTCGATCTCTCTAAACCCTGCTCTGATTGGTCAGATGACCCAGTCTGTTGTGATTGGTCTACTACTTACGGCACATGATGGAACGTCTATTACCATATCTGAGTTTCAGCTCCTGATCTGTTATACACTGATACAAATTATGCTGTGGCTTTTTCAATATCAATTGACCCTTCGTAAAGCCCCGCCCCCTTTGGTTGCCGTTGCTATGTCATGCGCTCTCACGCCACACATCATGTCCTCACGCAGTGAAAAATACATCGCGGAGCAAAGAGGACACTGACGTATGAAACAGTTTAAATTTTAAAGAAGTTTAATCAATAAATAGCGTCTAGTGTGTGTTTAATGTGTCGTGACAGATCAGATCATCTCTTCATACTAGTTCATTTATAGCATCAAATAAACATGAATGAACATCAGAAGGAATGTTGTTTTTAAGCGCGGAGAGACGTTCAAGTTTTGTCGGACAAAATGCCGGATTCGGGGTTATGATTGGTCAGATCGCCTGTCAATCAAACTGCTTAATTCCAAAGTCTCCACTTCAACTACAGTGTTTGAGGGCGGGGCAAAGTGGATGTTGTTCGCTGCCGTTATGCAAATTTGTTACATTGTTTCGTGTAACAGGAAGTGAGACTGGAATTGCTAACGACTTGTTTCCGCAGTTTAGGATCGATTGTTTCTTTTAAAACACAACTTTATAATGTGTTCATTGAAAACAGGTTTTTCTTGCTCTTTTGTTGTGTTTGTTGTGCTCCTTTAGTAAACAAACACAGGTATGTCGTTTTGCAGCTTTAAACTTCTCAATAAGACGTCTGTTGTTTGGAGGTTTGTTTCATTGCAGAGCTGATGACACACAATCCCTTTACAATCAATCAAAACAGGAAACCGAGTCTGTGTTCGCTCTTCCAGAACGGTAGTTTCCGAGAGAGAGGTTATTAATTCAAACCGAGCCAGCCGGTACAAAGAAAGACAATTGAATTAAATTTGGAAAATGATTGGAATAGATGAGTCACAGTTAAACCGATGAACATGCTCAATTTTTTTTGATTTATCATTTTCACAACGCCCCGAATGATCGCATGTAAAGTAAATGTTTGTTTAGAAAGGGATCTATAGGAATTCATGATGTATACATTTAATAGATAACCATTTTTATAAATATGTCTTAATTTTTTTTATTTTTATTTTATAGTGTTATTGTTACATATGTTGCATGTAGTTACTATTGTAATAACGATAAATTATGCGTAATTACATGCAACTAACCATAAACCTAATCCTAACCCTGTAGGAAGTACATTCAGTGCTTAAATGTGTAACAAAGACACCTTAAAATAAAGTGTAACCCTTTTTAAAATATGAAATAAAATGCAAAATGAGTTATATTAAAAGTATTTGTTTGTATTATGGGAAAAACTGTGTTCACAATGATATTTGCTTTAATTTGAATGATAACTTCAGAGTTGATTATAAGTATTTTTCTATAACTTGCCATGCTGTTTGAATTGAAGGGAAAAGTACAGATATCCGGTAATTTAAAAACATGCTAATGATATCAACACATTGCTGAAATCAAGCCGATGTGCTCATTTATCTCACAAATGCAGATCATCCGATGCATTTGACAAAACGAATCGCTAAATTCACAGGGCGCAGTTGAAGTTTTGCGTTCCGATCAGTCGTCGTCTCTTGCGCACTGGTTAAATTTAGGATAGAAATGCGATAAGTGTGGATCAGCTTGAGACCAGAACTCTTTCCCAGCCCTGGTGGAGAGCCGACCGGTCCGTCTCAGTGCATTATGGGCACACCGTGACCCTGTAAACAATAGAAGACACACACTGACCCAGCCCCCTCTGTGCATTGATTATATTCTGCTGTCAGCGATCTCAAGTGTGCTCTGCGACACACACACACACACACACACACATGCCTGCAATGGCACCAGCTGATCTGCTGTTATTGTTTTGCACCTGTCACAGAGGCAGCTCTTCAAACGGTGTGTGTGGGCGTGTTATAATCTGACATTAATGTTTATTTGAGGTTAAACCGTCTTGATTTGGGAGCTTTTTGATGATTTTTGACGTTCGGCACATGCTTTTCTCAGAGCGAGAGAGAGTGAGTGAGAGAGAGAGAGAGAGAGAGGGTGGTGGTTTGAATGTCTTCTCATCTCCGTTCGCTCGTGTTCAGACCTCCACGGCCAGACAACCTTTATGACACCCTGATTTACTCTAAATTATACACGTCTCAAAGAACACAGACACGTATGAGACCAGCAGACATTCTGAGATGATTGCTCTTGCTTGCTTTTTTGCATCTTTGTGGATTTTGTGGTTGTCTTCCCTGAGCTTCAGAGCGTCTGACCGGCACTTGGTGAGTGTCTTGCATTTTTTGGATGTCATTGGATGCATATTGCTGATTTTAATAACATAGATCAGTTGAGGAATGCACATTTTATGGGTTCTATTTTTTTTTTTTTTTTTGCAATCTTTGCTTTGTGTCTTTTAGATTCTGTTTTCGCATGTTATATTTGCATATGCATGTTCATTATTCCTCAGATTCCAAACGAATCAGAGCACTTTAGCAACTGCTTAGCAACCACCTTAGCGATTTTTGCAGAAAATGTAAAGATCTTGTCTGTGAAATCCCCCTGACAGACTTTAGTGGGATTGTGTGTTTAGGAACAGTTGTGGATGTTTGCACGTGTCCGTCCGTCTCCTTCAGCCGTGATCAAATGCATATTTAGACCTCCACTGTAATCAGCGGTTTCTCTCTTCAGATGTGAGTTGGTGTGAGAGCCGTCCGTAGCAGCGTTGTCGGATCAAAGCACACGCGCACGGCGTTTCAAGACACATCTGTCCGATTTCAAAGTGCTGCATGTGTGTGGTTTCAAAAAATAAAGTCCCTCTCTCGACACAATGGCCAAACTGAGAAACGATGGCGATAATTAAAAAACATCGGTCGATGTATCGGCCTTGGGAATATATCGGTCGGCATAGAAAACCTGTATGATTTGAGGAATCATTGATGTCTGGAGCACAATGCACACATTGCTTTAGCTTTAAATCTGTGCATTTTGTCTTAAAGTGACAGCAGCCTAATAAATCTGCTGCCATCCGTGTCAATAATGTTAATAAAACAACAAAAGACAAAGAAAAAAATCACTCGCTGCTCTTGACTGAATAACTTTGAATCTTTAACAAGAATACTTTTATATTTAATTCACGCACGTATTGTATTATTTATTTGATAATTCAATTTCTGTAGTATTTCTTACTGCGTTAAATAAACCTATTATACTAAACTAGCTGTTTAAAACGAACATTCACATTCAAATAAACTTCTTTGAAATGCAAAACTGATTTTCGTTCGCTCGAAATATTTTCTTATTTGCGAGACGAAGATTTTCTCCTCAACGCAAACGTCAGCTGTTGAGTGACTGAACGCTGGTGGGCGGAGCCTATGCTGCGATGATGTATAACTATTCGTCGATGTCTTGCTTCTAGAGGCAGGCATATGCAAATGATTTTGTGTGACATCACAGGTCACCCAATATCAAAACGAGCAATTTTTTGGAGCTTGTTTGTTATGAGGAGATTTTAAGCTGTGAAACTTGCAGGATGTTTCAATTAGGCTTGTGCGATATATGTTGTCTGCGATTGATATCGTGATTGTTGTTTTAATGATGTGCAGTCTAAAAAACGAGTGTGTTCTAGAGCTGCAACTAACGATTTTTTTTTTCTGTCGACTAATCTAACGATTGTTTTTTTCCCCGATTAGTCGACTACTCTAACGATTAAGAAGTTAATATTTAGTGACTTACATTTTAGACACAATATTGCCTGTTTTCGCTCTATTTCATCAACGAAAATAGTTCCAAACAAAGCCACGGGACTGATTTGTGTCTCTGGACGAATCGGTTGAATGCATGATTCAATGACTCCCTCATTAAGACAGTCAAAAGCCGCTTGACTGAATCGGTTGAAACTCGCTCATTCACTTGACTTGCTGCCACCTACTGGCGGTTTATTCATAAAATAATTTAAAAATATCAAAATTCAATGTTTTATGTTTAAAACGGCAAAATATTATTCAGGTTAAAGGCATTTGTCAACTCTGAGCAGCATTAAACGGTCGGTGTATGTAAATGCATGTAAAAGCCACTTCGGATGCAGCAGGAATTTTGTTGATGCTGATTTCGTTTGATTGGTAACAGCCCTATTGATTACATGCAAGAATTTGACTCAAAAGATGAGGCATACATTTTGTTTAGGCTAAAAGAATGCCTTTATAAAGCCAAAACTCAATTTAAACTTATTGGAAAAGATCACTACTGCTGCGAACTAACCACAGCACAAAATATGAAGAATATCAAAAAAATTAGGAGACGGCCCAATAATCATTATCGACAAAATCCCAGAAATGGTACAAAGACTTTTCATATGTAAAAAAAAAAAAAAAAAAAAAAAAAAAATCAAGGCAAGTTTCCAGTTCAGGGAGAATTACCATTTTGTAATGGAATCAAGTTTTAGATGTGAATGTAGTGGCGCCTGGTAAATGAATACCTTTACAATGAATATGGGATCTTTTGGGAGAATTTGATTATGGCTTGTGTTTTCCGTCTGCTTGCAGATTTTTACTCTGCTTGAAGCACCTCAGGTTCTTGGAATCATTGTTGAGGAATTTCATACCCTCATTGGAAACTTCTGGAAATATAACAATTGGGTCGTCACGCCGTATTGTGGAAACCCACAGAACTGGAACGTTTGCGTATCATAAATGTTCCATTCCGAGCGTCTCCTCATTCCTGAAGCTGTTTATTGAAGTGTGGGGGGGGGGCATTTGACCTTAAGTGGCCAGCTGCATTCTGGGAAATCCCTACAGGGATCGATGAGACGGTCGTAACCGCCCGTCACGTTTGGGTAATTAGCTGCCATTGTTCTGAATTTGTGTCTGTATAGAAATCCAGCGTTGTTTCCAAACCATTGGTTCAAATCGGAGATGTTTGACACATGCAAATGAGCAGTAATTGTCAGAACATGTCAATTAATCCCTGATTGGCCATTGTGTGCTCTGATGGTTGTACCTGTATGTTAAACTGTAAGTTTGCTAAGAGCATTAGCGTCTTTGTGCGGTTGTGTTGTGGGTTTCATGAACCCTAATGAGGAGAAGTCAGCCAGACGATTGCCATACGTGTGTCTCCCAGAGGACTTCAGTGATGTCTCGTACTCGCACCTCGAGGCCACAACTCGTGTGTCAGATGCGTCCTCTAGAGCCAATTAAAAACCTGTTAAACGTTGAAAAGATGCAAAAAGGTTTTTAAGCGATGCTATTAATTTATCTAAGTGGTATTTACTAAGTTTAGCTGGTTTTAAAATTTATTACAAATATTGCTGGCTCCTTGATAAATTGCTTATATATATATATATATATATATATATATATATATATATATATATATATAAATTTATATTTTTATATATTTATTTATATTTTTATATATATATTTATATATATATATATATATATATTTATATATATATATATTTATTTATATTTAAATATATATATATATATTTAAATATATATATATATATATATATATATATATATATATATATATATAAAAATTATATTTGTATATTTATATATATATATATATATATATATATATATTTTTTTTTTTTTAATATATATATATTTTTATAATATTAGTGAGATTAATACTGTAAGGATGCATTAAATTGAACGGTAAAGACATTAAAGATTTCTGTCTCAAGTAACTGCTGTTCTTTTAATTGTTTTCAATAATCATAAATGTTCCTTGAGCAGCAAATCATCATATTCGAATGATTTCTCAAGGATCATGTGACTCTGAAGACTGGCGTTTTCTTCCTTTTCCTGGTGTTGTTGTTGCTTTCTTTCATTGGCTTGATGTTGCATCTGTTGACATACTGAATCTTTTATGAAGCTGACGGTGTGCTGCAGTTTTAATCTCTTTTGTAGAATTATCCTGTTGCGCTCGAATCTGTCTGGATATTAAGTTCGACTCGAGCATGAGAGGACTTTATATAGCAACACGTGCAAATCTGTAAGATATTGCTCTTTTTAAGCAGCAATTATTTATTTAGCACAGTTTTCCCTTCTGTTTCGTCTATTCATCTATTACCGCTAATGAAACTCTCATCCCTTTGTGCCGGTGATAGAATCTAATATTCCAGTCGTTAATAAGATTTCCCATGTTCTCTCTCCACGTTACTGGATTCCGGAACGCTTTCTGTTCGTTCTCTGGGGTTCTGCTGTCACCATGGCGATGGAATCCTCCAGCAAGCTGGCGGGAACCCCTCTCTCCTTTAGCGGAGACTGACTGAGAGCGAGGCAGCCGTCGTTGTGTGTATCGGCTCACTCTGAGTGCCTTTTGTTTGCAAGAACAGCTGTGTGTGTGTGTGGACACTGTGGAGTTCAAAATCTATTTTATTACACCAAGTTACCATGGTTATCATAGTATCCACCATAATATAATGTTAATTGTTGCTATAAAAACTGTAATAACTTTGATTGTCAGTGTTGGTCTTCAAAGCTATTTGTTTAATTAGATTTCTCCGTACTGACACTTGTTTTTGTTTTTTTGCACATACACTATTTTGTTGGTTTTAACTTGGAGGTTTTGAATAAGAATTATTGATGCCTGATTCATGATATCTTTGGATTTGGATTAAGTCACTCTTGGGAGACGAATTGAATCATTCTGTTCTAGGGAGTCGGATTGAATCGCTCTGTATTTGGCATTTGGAATAAAATGCTCTTTGGAGCCGATTCGTGCCGTTCTTGGGAACGGAGCTGATTCTATCGCTATTGGGAGCCGATTTGTGATGCTCTTTGGAGCCAATTCGTATAGCTCTTGAGAACGGGGCCGATTCATTTCGCTCTTGTGAGCTGATTCGTGACGCTCTTTGGAGCCGATTCGTATAGCTTTGGGAGCCGATTCGTGATGCTCTTTGGAGCCGATTCGTATAGCTTTGGGAGCCAATTCGTGATGCTCTTTGGAGCCGATTCGTATAGCTTTGGGAGCCGATTCGTGATGCTCTTTGGAGCCAATTCGTATAGCTCTTGAGAACGGGGCCGATTCATATCACTCTTGGGAGCTGATTCGTGATGCTCTTGGGAGCTGATTCGTATAGCTTTGGGAGCCGATTCGTGATGCTCTTTGGAGCCGATTCGTATAGCTTTGGGAGCCGATTCGTGATGCTCTTTGGAGCCAATTCGTATAGCTCTTGAGAACGGGGCCGATTCATATCACTCTTGGGAGCTGATTCGTGATGCTCTTTGGAGCCGATTCGTATAGCTTTGGGAGCCAATTCGTGATGCTCTTGGGAGCTGATTCGTATAGCTTTGGGAGCCGATTCGTGATGCTCTTTGGAGCCGATTCGTATAGCTTTGGGAGCCAATTCGTGATGCTCTTGGGAGCTGATTCGTATAGCTTTGGGAGCCGATTCGTGATGCTCTTTGGAGCCGATTCGTATAGCTTTGGGAGCCAATTCGTGATGCTCTTGGGAGCTGATTCGTATAGCTTTGGGAGCCAATTCGTGATGCTCTTGGGAGCTGATTCGTATAGCTTTGGGAGCCGATTCGTGATGCTCTTTGGAGCCGATTCGTATAGCTTTGGGAGCCGATTCGTGATGCTCTTTGAAGCCGATTCGTAGAGCTTTGGGAGCCGATTCGTCATGCTCTTTGGAGCCGATTCGTAGAGCTTTGGGAGCCGATTCGTGACGCTCTTTGGAGCCGATTCGTATAACTTTGGGAGCGATTCGTGATGCTCTTTGGGAGCCGATTCGTATAACTTTGGGAGCCGATTCGAATAACTTTGGGAGCCGATTTGTATAACTTTGGGAGCCGATTCGTGGCGCTCTTTGGAGCCGATTCGTATAACTTTGGGAGCCGATTCGTGATGCTTCCTTGGAGCCGATTCGTGACGCGCTTTGGGAGCCGATTCGTGACGCGCTTTGGGAGCCGATTCATGACGCTCTTTGTAGCCGATTTCTGATGCTCTTTGTAGCCGATTCATACAGCTTTGGGAGCCGATTCGTATAGCTTTGGGAGCCAATTCGTGATGCTCTTGGGAGCTGATTCGTAGAGCTTTGGGAGCCGATTCATGATGCTCTTTGGAGCCGATTCGTATAGCTTTGGGAGCCGATTCGTGATGCTCTTTGGAGCCGATTCGTATAGCTTTGGGAGCCGATTCGTGATGCTCTTTGAAGCCGATTCGTAGAGCTTTGGGAGCCGATTCGTCATGCTCTTTGGAGCCGATTCGTAGAGCTTTGGGAGCCGATTCGTGACGCTCTTTGGAGCCGATTCGTATAACTTTGGGAGCGATTCGTGATGCTCTTTGGGAGCCGATTCGTATAACTTTGGGAGCCGATTCGAATAACTTTGGGAGCCGATTTGTATAACTTTGGGAGCCGATTCGTGGCGCTCTTTGGAGCCGATTCGTATAACTTTGGGAGCCGATTCGTGATGCTTCCTTGGAGCCGATTCGTGACGCGCTTTGGGAGCCGATTCGTGACGCGCTTTGGGAGCCGATTCATGACGCTCTTTGTAGCCGATTTCTGATGCTCTTTGTAGCCGATTCATACAGCTTTGGGAGCCGATTCGTATAACTTTGGGAACCGATTCGTGACGTGCTTTGGGAGCCGATTCGTGACGCTCTATGGGAGCCGATTCGTGACACTCTTTGTAGCCGATTTCTGATGCTCTTTGGAGCCGATTCATATAGCTTTGGGAGCCGATTCGTGACGCTTCCTTGGAGCCGATTCGTGACGCTCTTGGCAGCCGATTTCTTGATGCTCTCGGGAGCCAATTCGATTTGATTTGCTCCGGAAAACTAGTTCAAATCACTCTTGGGAGCAGATTCTTTTCAATGAATCAGCCAAAGCAGTCTGAATCATTCTAAATGTTCATCCACTGAATCGTTTGAAAAGAATGAAATGCACACAGAGTACAAGAACAAGTATTGGACGGTACAATGCACTAAACTTGGGATTTTATTTTTTTTTTACTCAAAATTGCATTTAAATATCTAAATAACCTTATTTTTGTGACTAGCCACCACTCATTTAAAAACAATGATGTCATGTGACAATGTAGACATTTTCTGAAGAGCAGTATCCAGTGTAAAGTTCACGGTGTGCAGCGCGTTAGTATTGTATATTGAGCGCAGCCTTTGTGTGTGCAAGTTCAAACATCTCCCCCTCCTAATCTGAAAGTCCTTGTGTCCTCTCCACAGATCCGTGAAGAGCTCTCGGCTCCATCTTCAGCTGCCTGAGACGTGAACCTCAGAAAGACTCTTTAATGAATCAGTATTCGCCGCTCGATGCCATGGCGTTCAAGTGAGTAGCTGTTTGCTTCTGCAGCGACATGTTGAATGCTCCCTCTGTTGTCCTGCTGCTTCTCCTGTATGATCTCAGTCCCTATCATCAGGTTAGCAGGGCTGTCGTCTTCAGGCAAACGCAGGGAAAACACTGGCATATAAAGGGTCTTTTCTCCGAGGGCCCCTTGGAGACGTTTGCCATTTGCATGGAAGCTGATTTGCATTCCATCTTGGTCGAGTTTTCAAATGCTGGATGCTTGTTGGCTGCTTTCTTGTTTTTCTGTTTGGCCCAAATTCTTCTTTTCTTTCTTTATTTCTCTCTCCGTCATGCCTTTGCCAGTAAGAAGACAATAGGGAGTGAAAATGATGACCGTCTTCACTGCGGGTCAGCTGTTCCACACACAAATGCAGTTGTTGTTGTTTTTTTACAGTGTTCTTTACTGTAAATGGACTCTATTTACAATTTTTATAAAGGAATGCAAGTGTATGTTTGGTTTGTTTTGCTGGTTAAGTGGGATCACGCACTCTCTAAAAGAATGCTGGGTTAAAAAATAGACAAACCCAGCGATTGGGTTAAATATTGGACCCAACCTGCCCAACTCAACTATTGTTTAAAATCACTACATGGCTGACTTAAAATGAACCCGAAATAGGTTGGAAAGTAAAAATCAGATGCATAATTAGTAATTATCAAAAGGTGAAAATTTATTATTTATTAATAAGACTATTAATAAATGTTCATTTCCAGCCTATTTTGGGTTCATTTTAAGCGAGCAATGCAGTCATTTTTAAACAACAAACTACTCAGCAGGTTGGGTTATTACCATTTGAACCCAGCGCACGGATGCGTGATATTAGAAATAACTGACTTTGTGATAAACACAGGAGTTTTCACTAGATGGCTTGATTCATCTATATTTGGAAAGAATGAATAATTCTAGAATGATTGGCTTGATTTTGTTGGAGAGTGCAACTGCTTATAGTATTACTGTACATTTACAATACTAATATTTATGTCTTATGATTTGTTCATTTCCTAACTAACATGCTTCACTCTGAAACCAGCAGTGCATATATTTTTCATTTAATTGTAGCCATATCATGATATTGATTTTAATTATATATGTGTGTGTGTGTGTATATATATATATATATATATATATATATATATATATATATATATAATATTTATATTTATTTATTTATTTATTTAAATAAAAAAAAATATTATAAATGTATTAAGAAATAAATTTACTTACTTCTGATTTTAAATAAATAAATAATATATATATGTTTTTTATTTATATATATATATATATATATAAATATATAAATAAATTTACTTTCTTCTGATTTTATATATATATATTTATATATATATATATATATATATATAAATATATAAATAAATTTACTTTCTTCTGATTTTATATATATATTTATATTTATTTATTTATATATATATAAATAAATTTACTTTCTTCTGATTTTATATATATATATTTTTATTATTATTATTTTATTTATTTATATATAAATATATAAATACATTTACTTTCTTCTGATTTTGTATATATATATATATATATATATATATATATATATATATATATATATATATATATATATATATATATATATAAATAATTATAAATAAATCTCCTTTCTTCTGATTAGACATATATATATATATATAATGAATAATTAATATCCATGAAAATAATCTTGCATTATTTGGAATTTGGATTTGCAGCAAAGTTCCTCTGATTTGCTGGTTCTTGCGTCTCTTCTAAAAGTGATGTTGGACTCCAGATCAGCAGAAAAATCCGGATGGCAAATGAAGTTGTCAGTGAAAGCTGAAGTCTCTGTTAGTGATGGACAGATGTCAGCCGTCTCTCCAACACAAACTGCCGTTTCCATCCTGTGGAAAGTGTTGCAGCGACTCTTGGAAATTTGGACAGACAGCTGAAACACTCACTTAATTTAATGCACTTTCCCTGATTTTCTTGCGAATAAGCACATCGTTCGTTGCCATTATTTTTCTAATGGTGTCAGCATTTGCTGTTCCTGTTTTCATGGTGTTTCAATTTGCGTAGAAGATTTTGGAGATGTCATAATAGAAATTAATAAATTCATGTTTATTCAGTACAATATGTTGAAAGGCATCAAGTACATCGTGCAGTGAATTATATTCTCAAAACTTTATTGCTATTATACTAAGTTTACGTCATTTTAAAAATATTACCGTTAAAATTGTATTTTATTATTGCTTGTTTTATTATTAAAACATAATTAATCACAATAATATCACTAGATATTATTCTTAATATTAATATTAATTAGCAGAATACTATTTATATAATAATAATGATTATTTTATTATTTATTAAGCAAATCTGGCATTATTTTAACCCAATTTGACATTTTCCTATGAGTTTTATCTTGTCTTTTTAAATCAACAACAGCTGCAGAAGTACAATCATCCTCGAAGACTTATGGAAGTGACAAGCTTGTTGACGAGTTGTCGGAAAAGATCAAAGGTAACCTAGCAACCGGCGCGGGCGGCTGATCGGAGGCCCCCGATTTAGCCGTCCTTTGTATCGCCTGTGCTCGTGAGTTTAGTAGCACAATTGTTTGTGTGGAGGAATGATAAATGCGCTGCCAAAAAGACGTAAAGAAAACACGGAGCAGGAGAACGAGGGATGCTCGCTGTCATTGGGACCAGAACAAAGACACCCTCTACTCGAGACTACTTGAGATTCATGTCTGTCTTCCTCCCGTTCTCTCTGCCTTGTGTCGGAGTTAATATTGACAGAGATGTTTTGGAGGACTGTAGTGACGACTGCTTCATTTTCTTCTCTTTTGTGTGACTTTAGACTACAGTTATTGAATGAGGCTTGTAAACAAAAAAGGAATAGTTCCGTTAAAGTGTACATAAAGATGAATATCCAAGATCGTAACGCTGTCGAGATGTTTGATAAACGCACCGTAAAAGCTCAAGGTCTTCTGAAGTGAGGAGAAACGAGCCAAAAACTCTTCTGCTGCTTTTTTTTTTTTGTCGCTGAACAGCCTCTGGTCACCGAATGACTTATGGAAAAATAGTGTGGAAATTCTGGCTTTTGTGTGCCATGAGAGAAGGAAAATAATACACGTTTATTTCTGGTTTAGTTTATGATTAAAAAGGCTTTATCTGCGCACACTGGATTTGGCGAGATTGATAAATACGGAAAATAATTCTGTGCTGTGATTGGGGTTTTTTTTTAAGATAAAATGGTGTTAACTATTAAATTTCTTTATGTAATCTTAATCAAAAAATGTATTTATTGAAAAATAGTAAAAGTATTATTTAAAAAAGAATCAATATTAAATTTGTACACAATGGAATTTTTAAAAATTTAATTGCATTCTGCCACCTCAAAAAAAAAATTAAAAAATGTCAATAATTGATTACAAAATTCACAAATTAATAAAAATTAAATTGAAAAAAAAAACTAGATTATAATAAAAAAATTATTAATATAAAATTAATGTAATAGAGAATTAATAAAAAAATTTAATAAAATAAAAATTAATTAAGTTAGCCAATATTAAATTAATACAAAATTAAATAATTGAAAATTTCACAAATAAAAATTAAATTGCATTGTGCCTTCTCAAAAAATCTGAATATTATTTAAAAAATTGAATCAATAATAAATTAATAAAAATTCACATTAATAAAAATTAAATTGCATTGTGCCATCTTAATCAAAAAATGTATTTATTAAAAAATAGTAATAGTATTATTAAAAAAAAGAATCAATATTAAATTGGTGCACAATTGAATTATTAAATTTAATTGCATTCTGCCACCTCAAAAAAATTATTTAAAAATGTCAATAATTGATTACAAAATTCTAATTAATATAAAATAAATTGCATTGTGCCATCTCAAAAAATTAAATTATAATTAAAAATGAACCAAAATTAAATTATTGAAAATTTCAACAATAAAAATTAAATTGCATTGAGCAATTTCTTTGATATAATTAAAAATTAATACAATATTTAGGTATGTTTAATAATTATATAATATTTATTCGATAGAAGGTATGAATTGACATCACTGTCCCGCCGGACTGAGTGGCAAAAGAGCTGCTGCATGTCTGGATTTAATAGAGAAAACACGAGTAAAACGAACGATTATCCGTTTAAACTGAAGGTTGGACTCGATTTATTGCTCTTTCCCATTTTAGATGTTTTGTGTGTTATTTTGGCGGCGTTCATACGGAAAACCAGTGCTGCCACCGTATGCAAATGAGTTATTGTGGTATTTATTGGATGCACATTATGCTGCAGCTAAACCGACGGTTCCGATCAGCATATGAACGGTGTGAGATCATGTGACCTGGAGCTGATTTAGTAGTTCAGAGGTCAAGATCCTCTGACCCGTCACCTCCAGGCTGCCGTAACCACTCTGATTCAGTCCGAACAAACGGGAAGCAGCTGCTAAAGACGGTGTGAGAGTGAATCATTTTCACATATTAATTGTTGCCTGATGCCTTTAGGAAATCTGGAGTTACTCGAGAGGAAGATAATAAAGGTCATGTGATTCTTTGTCAAATAACTTCCTTCTTTGGAACACAAAAGCAGATTTTAGACGGATTGTCTAATGGAAATAAATGGACACACAGAAAAGCACCTTAAATGAGTTTGTTTGACTTGTGCGCTATATGTTCCAAGTCACATGATCACTTCATGTGAGCAGCAGACTGAAATTTAAGATGTTGATCATCAAAAACAACTTGCACAAGAACTGCAGGGTTTAGGAAAAAATATCTAATTGCATTTTTTTTAATACAATTTAAAATAGCTCCAAGTTTGCTGTGCTTATGCTGAGTGTATTTTAATATGACTACAAAATAATTATAATAATTTATTATTATTTGATTAACATACTTATTTTTGCATAGCACTGTTTATACATGAGATGAAGCTCAAATGGCGTCATATTAATGCATAGAAAATTTACAATTAAAAAATAGAAAATAGAAAATAAAAAATAAAAGCGAAAAATATTAAAATCAATTTAATCAATCAATTACAAAAAGATTTTTGTATTAAAATAATGATTCTTATTATTTATTATTAATAATTGCAAATATTCATATTGTAATCTCACTGTAAAATATTGTTAAATGAAGTCAAATTATTTTTATGAATATTTGACAACACTTATTTTTATAGCATGTAAATGCATAGAAAAATTTGCAATTAAAAATAGTTTTTTTTTAGATTAAAATAATAATAATAAAATTAATCATATATATAAAATATTAAAATAAGAAATGTTCATATTTTAATATCTCACTAAAATATAAAGTGTTTAATGGAAAAAAGTATGTTAAATCAAATAATAACTTTTTTATTTGTATCGCACTATTTATACAAAATGAAGCTCAAAGGGCTTATATTTATTAATATAATAATAATTATTATTATTAAAGGGTAAAATTACAATACTAATATTCATGGCAGTCTTAAAGGCATAATATAAAATAAGAATTTATATTAAAAATAAGATTTTTGGATTTAAATAAGCAAAAACTACTTAAACTATGTTATATATTTTGTTTTGTGTAGTTACATTATCCCAAATGTTTCCAACAATGTTTAAATCAGCAATTATAAGGTCCGTGTCATTTTCTCCACCATACAATGTATTAAAATTAATTACGTGTCGTCATCCACCTTTTATGAATATGATATTCTAATATCGAAACATCCCGCGGCTCTCATACCACAGTAACGTTCATAAAACTTTATTACGTTTGATCATCCACGAACACTGTTTCCCGTCGGATTGTTTTCCATCGGCTGTGCAGCTGAAGACTACAACTCCCATGATTCCACGCTCATCAAGCTACGCCTTTGTTTTCAATAAGCGACCTCTAGTGGCAAACATTGCATATTGTGCCTTTAAACGAAGTATGAAATTTGAGATTTGAGGTAGTAGGGAAGATTTTCAGCAATAAATTGGAGGTTGAAACGAAGATGAGTGTATCATGATCGACTTTTCTCATGGCCGTTTTGGAATTGATGAGAAAACTGAAGTTGATTAATAACTCATTTCCTGTCTCCTCTTGAGTTATCGCTGCCCGTGTTGAAATCTAACAATATCATCCTCTTGTGTTGTAGTGCCATCAATCAAACCCGTTTGTTCTCCGATCCCCACGCCAACAATCGAATCGTCGTCTCTGTGTTCGATAATAGAAATCCTCCATTATGAAGAGGGCGACCCGTGACATCTTCACTTCCTCTTGGTCTGTGTGAGCGTGACTGACGGCGCCGGATGTTGGTGACACGTTTTGTGCGTGATGTCTGAAGTGGCGTGTGACGGTTTCCTCTCGCTGTAAAGGGACGCGACCTTTGACTCGTAGCTCATCAATTTTAGGCTGCTGTCAGTGATCTGACAAGAGATGCAGACACCTGCCACAGCGGTTTGTGTGTGTGTGTGTGTGTGTGTGTGTGTGTGTGTGTGTTGTCTGTCAAGAGGAACGACGCTCTGAATGTCAACTGGATATTGAGAACATCAGGGTTTTTGTGAGTTTGTCGTAGTGTGTGTATCTGCTACAACCTCCTCATAACTGATTAAACTAACATTCCTTAACAGCATTAAGTTACTTTAGTGGTTTCATTTGAACCTCTATGGGGTTATATTTGTAAAAAGACATCTTTTTAATATAGCTATTATATATATATATATATATATATATATATATATATATATATATATATATATATATATAATTATTATATAATATATATAAAAATTCACATTAATAAAAATTAAATTGCATTTTGCCATCTAAAAAAATAATAATTATAATTAAAAATTAACCAAAATTAAATTATTGAAAATTTTTCCTATCACATTTTCTATATTTTTTTGTGCTTGCTGCATTTTATACATAAAAGGTGCTATACAAATAAAAGTATGTTAAATAAGTTTTATATTTAAATAAGTTTTTATTATTATTATCACTATTATAATTTCTTTATTAAAAAATAGGAACTGTTAAAATATCTTTCATATTGTTTTTTATTTTCTTATTACTACTTTTCTGTTTTTACGTGGCCTGTGAGAGCATTTTGAGCATCATTTTATCTTTAAAAGGTGCTATAAAATTATTAAATAAAGTAATACTTTAATACTTATATATTATATATATAATATAATATATATATATTTATGTTATATTATATATAATATAATAATGTATATATATATTTTATGTATGTATGTATATATGTTTGTGTATATACATATATGTATATATAGCACTTATTTCTGTAACTCAATTAATATATTGTTGAACAGAAGTCTATGTAAACATTCATTTGTAACAAAACAAAATAGCGTTTTTAAATGAATCGTTTATTTCGTAAATTTTTATGGGCTTTTTTAATGAATTTCCTGGAAAAAAATAGCTAAAATGAGTTTGTCAGGACTGCATGTGGCATTTTGAGAGTGTTTTTTTTTTTTCATTGTGATATTTTAAAAAGTCTGGTATGCATTTGTTGCATTAAACTGCAACAAGTAGCTTGTTAGTCGTTCTAATGCTCAACTAAGGAGGTTTGAGGTTATTGCATCTAAGTTTTTCAGATAGTTGTGTTGCTCTGCTGACCATCTGAAGGTAATGCAGATAAATCTGTGTGAATCCTCAGACCCGACGCATCAGTCAAATGAAGCACTGAATCAAATTGAGACTGACATCAGGAAGAAATTAGCATGGAGCGCAATCCGTAACTCGGACATTGTGTTCCTCCCCTGCGCGGGGCCTTGTTTGTGTGCGCCGGCATTACGTCCGCATGACTTGCTGTAATTGTCTGTGGCTGGTTTGTTCACCCCTCGACTCAGTCCCGGTTAACAGACGCTTGAGTGCTTTCTCTCTGACCTACATTAAACTCTATTGCTGATTGTTTCCTTGGCAAAGGTTAATGATCTCTGTGATATTCACCAGAACCAGAACTAATCAAAAACACAGAAGCTGCTTGTTTATTTTCAGTTTGTGTTATTTTGATTTTCCTGCTTAAATGTGTGTGTGTGTGTGTGTGGTGCAATTCTCACATTGCTAAATGTGCATGGAAGATACAGTAGGAAATAAATGATAATAAAAGCTTAAATAACTCATAGTGGATGTTTTTACAGTCAGAAAATTGCACTCTTCATTCACTGGATGAGTTTCTCATGCTTCTGGTTTGATATTTTTTGGAGATTGTGTGCTGAAGGAAACTGAAAAAGGTTATAAAATCTAAATGTATGTTAATTTCTAGCACTTTCTGTGCCCTTATTATTCTATTTTACAAGCTACTGATCCTAATTTTGTTTTGGAGTCTCCTACATAATAGTCAACCTCTCTCTAAACCCCGCCTTTCCAAGAGCTTCCTCTGTTCTGATTGGTCGACCGTTTACAGCGCGTGTCGGAAACTGCTCGTTTTTAAGTGTGTGTGGTGATTTTACACATTATTATTTCCCTGCTGTTGTGTGTGTGTGTGTGTGAGTAAATCACAAGCGTTTTGTTTTTTGTTGCACTTTTTAATTTTGTTTCAATTGTCGAGCTGCAGATAAAAATAGATAACTGCCTTTGAAATCTGGTTTGCAATTGAAAACAAGCTCTGACATGCTTCCAGTGTCGACAACAATCAACTTGATACTGGTTTAAAAAAAAAATCCGTGCTAATATTTGACGCATCCTGAGAGAAATCGGTGTGTTCGAGGATGACCTTTGAGTGTATGTATGTTCATCTGCTCTTTTAATCAGTAGCAGTGCAACGTAAATGTGATGTCTGTGCATTTCCACTTCTGATTTAATAGTGTTTTCTCCACTGCTCCTCTTCCATTTGTGTGTGATGTTTAACATTCATCCATCCATACGGTCAGACTCCATGATAACCCTCTCCTCATCTCTCTCTCTTTAGCCGGCGGATTTTATAATTCTCTCTGAAGGACGGATCTTCTGGTCTAGTCGAGCATCGTGGAAGAGCTACAGGTCAGAAACTCCCTCCTCTCTCTCCTCATCTGTGTGGTTTGGGGCTTACGTTCTCTCGCTTGCGATGACATCACTGCATGAAACCCCTCCCCCTGCCGCCAGACCGGCCTTTTTGTTGCCGCTCTTGCGTTTTAAAGCTGCATGTTTCTTTTTCCTCATTTCGTTCTTTTGGCTGAATTGAAAATCCTTCTCGTCCATCCCAAATGATTTTTTTTTCCTCCTGCTTGCTTGTGTTCAGTTTTTTTTTTCTCTCCCACTTTTTATGCAGTTTATTCTCCTTTTCTTCATTTGCAAAAGTGGGTTTGTTTAATATCTTCCTTCTGGCTTCATGGCTGTTATTCCTTGTTTTGTGCTTTTTGAGCTGCGGTGTTGCACAGCTGTCAAGAAGCTTGCTTGCTGGCCATTTTTAAGAAGCAGGCCTATTTCATTTCCCTTTTCGTGGTTTCCCTCCTAGTATTTGCTACCATATGCATGCATATACTATTTGGATGTCTGCGTGTGCTTTATTAGACCATTTTGAAGTAGAAGTAATCAAAATATCAAAACACTATTAACTATAGCACAACACGATAACTAGTTGAAAGAACTATTGCTAAAAATAGAACAATGACTTGAGGCTTGACTTTGACCCCAAAGGTCTGAGACTTTACTTGGAGCTCAAAGACTTGAGGCTTGATTGGACCCCAAAGATTTGAGGCTTGACTTTGACCCCAAAGATTTGAGGCTTGACTTTGACCCAAAAACTTGAGGCTTGACTCTGACCCCAAAGATTTGAGGCTTGATTGGACCCCAAATATTTGAGACTTTACTTGGACCTCAAAGACTTGAGGCTTGACCTGGACCTCAGAGACTTGAGGCTTGACTTGGACCCCAAAAATTTGAGACATTACTTGGATCCTAGAGGCTTGAGGCTTGATTGGAACCCAAAGATTTGAGACTTTACTTGGACCTCAAAGACTTGAGGCTTGACCTGAATCTCAAAGACTTGAGGCTTGACCTGGACCTCAGAGACTTGAGGCTTGACTTGGACCCCAAAGACTTGAGGCTTGATTGGACCCCAAAGATTTGAGACATTACTTGGATCCTAAAGGCTTGAGGCTTGAGGCTTGATTGCAACCCAAAGATTTGAGACTTTACTTGGATCTCAAAGACTTGAGCCTGGACTTGGACCCCAAAGACTTGAGGCTTGATTGGACCCCAAAGATTTGAGACATTACTTGGATCCTAAAGGCTTGAGGCTTGATTGGACCCCGAATATTTGAGACTTTACTTGGACCTCAAAGGCTTGAGGTTTGACTTGGACCTCAAAGACTTGAGGCTATATACACACATTTACTTGCGATATGAGTGTTATGGGTGATATTGCACATGCAAAACTCTGCCTCAATGTTAGTGTGACCTGAATGGTTGCCATGGGATTGCTAGGTGTTTTTTAAGGTGCGCTGGATGGTTTCTAGGTGGTTTCTTATCTCCCACCTCGTGCCTGTGGGAGTATTTTTTTCAGCTGGTCTCTCATCCAGCAGTTGAAAAGGGGGGCTTTCGCAGCGGTTAGTTCTAGGAACTAGCCACCAGGGTGGTTCCCTGCACCGGCAGTAGGAACTCTGAAGTGATGAAAACCACTCTTGTTGTTGTGACTGTTATTTTGATGGCACGGCACTGAGAACACCAGAGCATGAGCACACAGTGCTCTTATTCTCCATTAGTTTATGGTCTATTTGCCAGTTCTGATACATTATTACAAATAAAGTAGACGGTGTATGAAAAAGTATTTGCGTTTGCTGTGTGGTTGATGCTCAATGTTGTATGTAATCATGTTTTGATTGATCCAAAGTTGTGCTGGCTTTTCTCTTTAGCGTAAAAGTTGTCTATCACTGCTTTGGTGCTGGGTTAGACCCTACTCTGAAGAGCTAAAATCATTCCTAGTTCCTGTGGTGCAAACACGCCATGAAAAAGTTCCTCCAAGGCGAAATAGATGCGTCTGATAACTAAGCAGCACACCTCCGCTCAACAAGAAAACCAGGTTTGGTTTGTAGTACTCTCACCCACTTCTTGTTCTGGATCTTAGTTGAAAGAGATTTGCAGCACATGCTTCAGTGTAACTCGATCCAGAGTTCAGATTTGTAATAAAAGGTGATTTAAGAGCTGTTGTGTTCTTCAGAAGGAACTATAATCCTCGTACAGTAGCTTATTGTTGGTGGGAAGGGAATATTTAAATTGCAGTTAAACATTCTCATCTTAGATGGATGATTCTTGGCCAGAAATCATTGCAATCTTGGTAGTTAGAAGTCTGTAATGGAGTGTATCGGTGTCTGGCTGTCAAAATGAGCATTTACTCTCGTTTGCCAAGTCCCAGACAAACACTGTGGAGGTGCTGGAAGAGCCGGAGGATGCTGGGAGTTTTCACAAAAGAGCCCAGAAGGGTTTTTTGTCCATACTGAACCTTAAATCCGAGCGTGAAATCAGCGCCATGCTAAAGATGGTGCCATGTTACAATACTGACCGTGGAGTGTGACAGTGAGTGTCATGGGGTTTTACTCTTGTTTTAAAGACTCGTCAGGGCAGAAAAAGGCACCTTAATTAACAGGAAACAGGCTGATGTATCGCACAATAAAACCGCTGTGTTTATGGAGCTGGTTCAGTGCGACCTGCCGTGAAGGCTCTTTATTCACTGCCAACTGTGTGTTTTAATGACTGATTTTTTTTAGTTGTCTGTAATGACGGTCGAGTTCATTTTCTTAAAAAGGGTCATTCTACACATTATTTTGAATTAGTTTTTCTATATATAGTGTTGTTAAAGTTATCAGCAATGAAATGGAAAAAGAATTGATAATATAATGTAATGTGACATAATGTGATATGAAATATGTAAGGTAATATTGCATTTTATAATATAATAAAGTAATTTAAATAAGTTTTTATATATGTATATGTATCATATTTTATATAATGATAATAATTCTAATTATTAAAATGTATAAATATAATATAAATAATGCATGAAAATTTTATATATTCATTATTTTCTATTATTTTTGATACATTTTATATTTTCGATAATAGCATAAAAAATAAATATATAAATTAAATATGATTTAAATCATGTAAAACAATGTAATATATTATTTTATACGCTATAATATAATGAACATAATACGAAGATATATATATATACATGTTTAATTTTTTCATATTTATAGTATTTATTTAGTAATTCTGAAGAATAATAGTTCTGTAAATGTGGGTTTTCATGTATTAAAATGTGCTCATGATTTTGTAAAATATTAAAAAATTATAATTTATTTTCATGAGTCGTTTTTGCAGTGCGGTTTCTGTAAATAATCTGTGTGGATTGGAGAGCGAGTTGTGAATGTGAGAGTATTTCAGTAAATAAAACTCTTTTGTTATAAAAGAAAAAAATGTTTTTCATGATATGAGAGCTGCGCACAGATACTGAATCCAGAAATGTTGACAGAAACTGAATCTGTATGTCCGTTTTATTGCTGTTCAACTGAAACTCTGCTCGTGTCGCTCAGAAAGACTGGCCGTAATATAACCCACCCCTAAACCTGATCGCCCACTGTGTGTGAGATTTATTTATACACGGGCTCTCTTCAGAGAGAAACTGAAGATTCCTGGCTGTGTGTACACACACACACACACACACATAGTGTTAATGATCCCCAAGACGAGTGCTGAAGTACACACTTGACCACACACATAAGCATGATGACCGTCACTCACTGAAAACAATCCAGTCTTCCCAAGGTTAAGCGGTTTCTCCCACACACACTGGCAGCACCTGTGTTAGAACATCACAGTCCAGACTTCTGCCTCTGATCTCCACCGCCTGTGAATATTTATAGCCTGTGAATATCTAAGATCAGTTCCTCCCTTATTCTCACTGACTTCTCTGATTTACTTCCCCTGAAGATCTTTCACACTATACTGCAGTAATTACTAGAAGCTCCTGAAGAGTCATGTAGATTTGAAAGCAGAATTTGCACTTCAGTCGGACTTCATATCTGAATGTCATCGCTTTAGAGAACAAAATAATGACTTAAATGTTCTTATATCGCATCATAAGAACTTAGTTAATAAAAAAAACTAACTTAAACGTTCTACTAAATGATTTTTAATGTCATTTTTTTATAGCGTCATGCAAACTTTAGAAGATTCTTATTATGAACTTTGATTATTTTGTTGCATCATATGAACTTTAAGGTTCATTTATGGCATTATAAGAACTTAATGGTTCTTTTATGGCAAACTAGGGAATTAATGGTGGTTTTATGACATCTTATAAACTGAAAGATTCCTTTATGACATCATAGGGGCTTAAAGTTTCCTTTATGACATCATAGTAACTTAACGGTTCTTTTAGGACATCATAGGGGCTTAAAGATTCCTTTATGACATCATAGGGGCTTAAAGATTCCTTTATGACATCATAGGGGCTTAAAGATTCTTTTAATAACTGTATGATCTTGATTCTTTTATGACATCATAGGAACTTAACGGTTCTTTTATGACATCATAGGGGCTTAAAGATTCCTTTATGACATCATAGGGGCTTAAGGATTCCTTTATGACATCATAGGGGCTTAAAGATTCCTTTATGACATCATAGGGGCTTAAAGATTCCTTTATGACATCATAGGGGCTTAAAGATTCCTTTATGACATCATAGGGGCTTAAAGATTCCTTTATGACATCATAGGAACTTAACGGTTCTTTTATGACATCATAGGGGCTTAAAGATTCCTTTATGACATCATAGGGGCTTAAGGATTCCTTTATGACATCATAGGGGCTTAAAGATTCCTTTATGACATCATAGGAACTTAACGGTTCTTTTATGACATCATAGGGGCTTAAAGATTCCTTTATGACATCATAGGAACTTAACGGTTCTTTTATGACATCATAGGGGCTTAAAGATTCCTTTATGACATCATAGGAACTTAACGGTTCTTTTATGACATCATAGGGGCTTAAAGATTCCTTTATGACATCATAGGAACTTAACGGTTCTTTTATGACATCATAGGGGCTTAAAGATTCCTTTATAACATCATAGGAACTTAACGGTTCTTTTATGACATCATAGGAGCCCAAAGATTCCTTTATGACATCATAGGAACTTAAAGGTTCTTTTATGACATCATAGGGGCTTAAAGATTCCTTTATGACATCATAGGAACTTAACGGTTCTTTTATGACATCATAGGAGCGCAAAGATTCCTTAATGACATCATAGGGACTTAAAGATTCTTTTAATAACTGTATGATCTTGATTCTTTTATGACATCAATGGATCTTAAAGGTTCTTTCATGACATCATATGAACGTAAAAGTTAGTTTAACTCTTTTATGACATCATAGGAACTTAAGATTCCTTTATGACATCATTGGATCTTAAAGGTTCTTTCATGACATCATATGAGCTTAAAAGTTCTCTTATAATAATAATAATGTTTAATTTACACAACGCCTTTCCTGCGCTCATGGCCATTATGGCGTTGTAGGAACTTTAAAGATTCATTTATGACATCATTGGGAACTTATAGGTTCTTTAATGACATCATATGAACTTGAAAGTTAGTTTAACTGTCTTATGACATCATAGGAACTTAAAGCTTCTTTTATGACATCATACAATTTCAAAGTTCCTTTTACGACTGTACGAACTTGATTCTTTTATGACATAGGAGCCAAAGGGTTATTTTATGACATCATACGACCTTAAAGGTTATTTTATGATATCATAGGATCTTAAAACTTCTCTTATTGTATTACAGGAACTTAAAGGTTCTTTTATGGCATCTTTGCAGCCCTTTTTGGAACCTTTTTTTTTAAGAGTTTAGAAACGCAGATGTTGAAAATTAAGTTTTTCATTTGACTCTTTTGATAGGGCAGCAGAGGTACTCATTATATTTTACAGTGACACGTCTGTGTGTGTGTGTGTGTGTGTGTGTGTGTGTGTGTGTGTGTGTGTGTATGTATCCTCTTAAAATGCACCTCACTTTGTTTGCATGTCATTTCTGCTCCTTCCTACAGCTCGTGTGTATTTTAAAGGTCTCCGTAGCTCTGCCTAAATATAAGTTTTTACAGGGACTGACCCTTCATCAGACTTTCGTGTGGTCACGTCAGAGCTGCCCTGCTCTTTCTGCACAGATGTACGGCTGTAATTACATGTGAAGCAGCTATTTTCTGTCCTTTGCATTGGGTTTCCATTACCTACAGTTTCTGTCCTGAAGTTATTTAAGTCATAACCGTAGCCGTGCTACAGCTAGTTTTATTTAGAAGGACACTCTAAAGCTTTTTGCAGCTTTTATAGCACTTTGTGTGTATACAGCGACCCCAGAAAGCATTGGCACTTGTCATTGCAAAATATCAATCAGTTATATTATTTACATTTATCATAGTTTTTTTTCCTGCTGACAAGTTGTTGTTTTTTTTTAAGTCTTGTAGTTTCTTTTGCATGTGGGCATTAATTGCACGCTGCTGCTCCACAGGCCGTGATGTCATGAGAGAATCATCGTATTTGATGCCAAACCAAAGACTTCGTGTTCACCACGGTATTTTTGGGTCCACCGCAGTTCTGCCTGTAAATTTTATCAATGAACTGATAAACCTTAAATGCAATGCGAGTCACTCTGGATGAAATGCATCTCCCAGGTTTTGCTTTTTACTGATGAGTGGACAGGTTGAGGGTGAAAGACAACTTTTGGAAAGGAAAAACAGTAACCTTAAGAACAAACCGCAGTCTCTCTCACACACACACACACACACACACACAGGC
>CM074294.1:18948209-18953209 GCA_037194245.1 Opsariichthys bidens | reverse complement strand
GATACGTCTGCGTATGAGCCGACATGTACGGTCATGGCCGAAAATACTGATAATGCACCGCTTAAATTATTTTGGGATTCTCATTTTTTATTTATTTTGTTTGCATTGGAAAAACACACAAAAATGCCAAATCTGACACACTCCACAAAGAACAATTGACCGGACAAAATGATTTCAAAATCTTCTGAAATAATTGTATTTCAAGCATGTGATGCTGCTTTATTTTGTAATTGAACTCGGCTGGTGCTGGCAATATTGAAATCACACTTGCAAGCAGTTAATAGGATGGAAAAAGTGTGTACCACACTGAGCATGGAGAAAAAAAATGAAGAGGAAAGAATTTGAAACAAAATTGGACCATTTCAAGGATAAAAGTGTTAAAAATCTTAAATCTGAAAATGTGTCTGAAGTTTCAGCTCAAAATCCCCCACAGATCATTTATTATAGTGTCAAATTTGCCTCTATTTGGGTGTGAGGAGCAAAAACATGCAGTTTTTGTGTGTGTGTCACTTTAAATGCAAATACTGATCCCGCCCCCTTTCCAGAAGAGGGCGGAGCTTTAACAGCTCAACAACAACAAAGCTGGAGAATCTCACGCAGACGGTGTTCGTCCTTACATTGTTCGACACTGATGGAGAGACTCAGGAAGAAGTTCCAACTTTTAGACGTTTCTGAACGGTTAGTGGATAAATTGATGGAGTTGCTGTGGAGTTGATCAACTCATCTCTAGCATGTGTCGTCATGTTCGTCTTTTTTCCTTGAATCGACCCTCGTTTGTGAAGCAGTCCGGCGTAAAATGACGGCATCAAAAAAAATCTTCTACAACAACTCTTCCTCTTCTTTAAAGAAGCCCAACATGACCCCGCCCCCTTTGTTGAGTGTTCTCGGGGGGCGGGGTTTATGTAAATTTTGGGGTTAGTGATGTTATCAACCCAGGAAGAAGCTCATTGTAGTCCCTACCCGCCGTTTGTTGTAGTCCTTAAACGGCGATTTCTGTAAAAGAAAATATCTCTCTTTGCATTGAACTTTGAGCGTCGTAACTTTGCAGATGTTGTTTCTGCGCAAACAACAACATTACACTTTAACTAAAGTTAAAAAAGTGAAATCATAATCAAGGACGCCTTTAATCTCCTCATCTTTGCTCACACATCCGTCCTGACAGAAACTGTGATTATGAAGCTCTGGTATCAGTGTAAATCTCATCAGATGCTTCATGCTGGTGTTTCCATGACACGTGGCATTATCGATTAGAGCCTCTTGCCAAGTTGACCAGCGGTATTATTATTATTGCTCCTACTCGGGGTGATTTCAGCAGTTCAGTAATGAAGCGTTGAGCTTTGATCTGGGACTTTGGTCTGTAAATCATACAGCACCTTCAACACTGGAACTTTTGCACTCGGGTGTTGTTTAGAAAAATCTGCCTGTGCGTCTTTACTCTAGATGACTTTAAATATGGGTTGTCATGAAAATCATTCTATCAGGTGTCATTTTTCCTGTCCTGCGGTTTAGTTGTCGTTTCAGAAGCATGCGGTTTGGCATCATATTTTACATTTCACTTCCCTGAAGGCACAGATATCAGTTCAGGGGAATTTCTGAAAACCCCACGGATCCGGTTTACGGTTGTCGTCAGACAGTGATGTCATAAGTGTTTTTTTAAACACCTGAATCTGAGTTCAAGGACACGGGACAGTGAGGGACAGCGAGCGCACGCTACACTAACGGGCCGCCGCTGATAGGGAGCGACGGGGATGTTTTGGCTTTATCTCACCCATGCTAATTTTGGTCACTTGTCATCGCATTTCTCTGCTCTCTTTCCAAGAGGGGCTGTTCTGCCGGAAGCTGGGGTCATTTGGTACGAATGTTACGTAAATGCTGCTTAACTGCTCTTTACTCACGGCTAAATGTCTTTGAATGAATACAAATACTACAGTGAGAGAAGTTCTGCTTTGGGCTGCGCGATATTGGAAAAATGCAAGATTTAGTTTTTCTGGGTTATATAGAGGGTCGGGGAGTAACGAAATACAAGTAACTTAGTTTTGTATTTAAAATACAACATTTGAGTAAATGTGTTTCATTACAGTTTCATTTGAAATGGGTGGTAATCAGATTACAGTTCCATCTGAAAAGTGTTTTAGATTACCAAAGTGATTACTTTGAGTTTTAATGTCATTTAAACAGCGATTGGTGATTCTCTGACTCTGACCGTCTGGAAAAAGACGAGTTCAGTTTCATGTTTTCCACTGTTTTCATGTTTTGTGAGTCATTTTATAATTCACTCGTTACTGCAACTTTTTCTCACAATTAGTTTTTTCCCTCACAATTGTGAGTTTGTGTTTCACAATTCTGACTTCTTTTTCTCAGAATTGCAAGATTTAAACTCAAAATTGCAAGTTATAAAGTCAGAATTGGGAGATTTAAACTTGCAATACAAATTTTTTTTTCTTGCAATTGTGAATTTAGTATGTGAGTTTATATCTCATAATTCTGACTTTTCTCAATATTGCGAGTTTATATCTCATAATTCTGACTTTATAACTCACAATTGCAACTTTATATCACACAATTCAGAGGGAAAAAGTCAGAATTGTGAGATAAAAACTCACAATGACCTTTTTTGTGTTTGTTTCACACTTATTAGTATTCCAAAGTATTCTAAAGTATTTAGATCAAGTTACTAAACTTGAGTAATGTAACGAAATACGTTACAAATGACTTTTTAAAGCATGTATTTTGTAATCTGTAGTGAAATGCATTTTAAAAGTGACCCACCCAGCCCTGGTTATATATTCTTTGCAATATGTAAAAAGCAGATAACTTGTTTGGTATTAGCGCTGCATGATTCTGGATAAATTTAGAATCACAATTTTTTTCAATGTAGAGATCGTTATTCTCACACGATTCTGAACCAACGACTAAACAAAATAACGTCATTTACTAGACATTGTGATAAAATGTTAATTGCTGCAGTCCATGTAAATAAATTTAATTAATCTGAATATTTTTTTTTTTTTTTTTAAATCGGGTTGAATGAATGATTCAGTGACTCACTCATAAATACGGTTTCATTACTGGATGAATCGGCGTTCTTGAACGAATCTCTTGAACGAATGAATGATTCAATGATAAATAAATTTTTTCAACACTTGTCACGTGTCGCCACCTACTGGTGTAACGATGCAATCGATACAGTCGCTATTTGAAGCGTCAAGTTACTTTCAAAAAGTGATTTGCTCTTTTGATCGCTGTTTATATCTGAACTATAAACAGTTCTTCTGCGATAGATGAATGTTTAACGATTAATCGATTAACGATTAAAATACAAATAACCTTTTTTTTTGAGTGCAACCCATCTTTTTAGAGTTGAAAAGCAATTTTGAAAAAATTGATAAATTCTAGTTACAAAAACCAAATCACAGTGAACAAAATTTTTAAAAATCTTCATAGGTCACATTTTCAGTGTTTTCGAACCATTCCGTATGAATTTAAAAAATGTTTTTATTGTGATTAACAAAATAAGACACACATAATTTTATTTGTGTAAAATTACAATACTAATATTTACGTCAAATATTAAACAGTCAAGCTTTTATTTTGCCGGTTTTCTGGCAGGCGCATGCATGTAAATGAATACATGCATATATTTATTTATTAACATCCCAGCCATATTGCAGCTATTCTGTCATCATTGTATCAATAACTAAAGTTTTGCAATACAATGTTTTTTTTTTATACAGTGAAGTACCATGTAAATAGCATAGTGCATGAATATTGTAATTATAGAGCACCATGTATTCAATGTACTCATTGATGTTCATTGTATAGAAATGAGCAGAATGAATATGCATATTCGTTGTCTTTGTTGGTGTGCGCAAAGTGAAGGGATGCTTCAGTTTGATCATGCAAAATTTCGTTGGCTGCGATTGTTTTTGAGTTTCTCTCTCAGAAGCTCGACTGACAATCTTTTCTTCCGTTTCTCACAGAGGAAACATCACGCTACCAAAGATACCGGAGTCCAACATGGCTCTGAGCGTGTTGGGAGTGTTTCTCGGATTGCTTCTGGAAGTTTCCACACACGGCCCCTCCAGCGTTCCCAGGAGCTCATGGAAGCAGGATGGTGAGTGAAGGGTTAATTATTTTTCTTATGTTAAAAAAGTAAAGGGGTGTAAAGCGTCTGCATGCACCACATGTGTGCGCCGATGCTATTTTTGTCCGAAAAGCCACACATCAAACTTCCTGTGCTGGTGAAACATATATAATATACACACACAATGTCACTGATCTGTCTTAAAGAAATTAAAACACACTTTTTTTTTTAGCAAGGATGCATTAATTGATGAAAATGACATTCGTAATTCGTTACAAAAGATTCTATTTCAAGTAAATGTTGTTCTTTTGAATTTTATCATCAAAGTACCCTGGAAAAAATATGAAGATGCAACAGTCAACTTTGATAACAATCATAAATGTTTCTTGAGCATCAAATCATCATATCAGAATGATTTCTGAAGGATCATGTGATCAAAAGCTGAAATTTCAGCTTTGATCACAGGAATAAACGACATTTTAAAATATATTTAAATTTATTATAATAATTAACGATATTACTGGGGGTTTTTTTTTGGATCAGATAAATGCAGCATTGGCGAACATGTGAGACTTCTCAAAACATTATATATGTGTGTGTTTAGAAGCATGTTTCACCAGCACAGGAAGTTCGATGTGTGGCTTTTCTAACACATAGCATCAGCACACACGTGGCGCCTGCGGACGGCGCTCTGTTGGGTCTCTGTCGAAAACACTGGCAACCTGAGAGCCGCAAGTATGTAGCTTGAACACGCATCAAACTGCAGTGTGCCAGTGACACATAAAACACTGTCTATGAATGCACATGCTCAAATATACATGTAGTATATAAATATTCCTCAAGCATAAAGTGTTCAAGAACTACAGGCATTGCATTTCAGCTCGTTATTTATGTCCTCCAGAAGAAAAATGTACCT
>CM074294.1:18935709-18943209 GCA_037194245.1 Opsariichthys bidens | reverse complement strand
ATTTCTGAGTTTTAATACAATAGTTTCCTCATTCTGTTGCCGTATAGGGGCTTTAGCAACAGCTAGTTTTAGGAACTAGCCTCCTGTGAGGTTTTCCTGCTTGCGTTTGCACCGGCAGTAGGAACTCTGAAGTGATCTAAACCGCTCTTGTTGCTGTGACTTTTATTTTGATGGCACGGCACTGAGAACACCAGAGCATGAGCCGTTATGCTCCATTAGTTTATGGTCTATTCACCAGTTCTGTCTAGTACGTTATTACAAATATATGAAAAAGTATTTGCGTTTGCCGTGTGGTTGATGCTCAATGTCGCTAACTGAGCAGAAGGACATAATCATGATTTGATTGATCCAAAGTTGCGTTGGCTTTTCTCCTCAGCGTAAACGTTGGGAGGTCCATCTATCACTGTTTTCCATGTTCCATGGAGTAAATATATAGCTGTGTGTGTTCACAGCTTTTTAAAAAATGGTGTGCGTTCGACCAATCAGCGTACTGATAGTTCCTATAGTGGTGGGTGAGACCCTACTCTGAATTCAAAATCATTCCTAGTTCCTGCGGTGCGAACACGGCAAAATCCGGGTACTTCCACCAATAGTTCTAGGAACTGTGAAAACATTCCTCCTGTCTAATGACAGACAACAGAATCACATGACTCTGTAATCTGATCTCTTTATTTACGTTTACGCATTTGGCTGACACTTTTATCCAGTGCAACTTAGATTGCATTCAACGTCTACAATATGATGCTTTATATCTGTTCCATTTCCTATTTTGCTTTTACACAATGCATCGGTATCGGCCGATAAATGTTCCTTTTTAATGTTATCGTCATCGGCCCGATAAGAATTTGGCCGATATATTAAAGCCGATAAATAACGATGGTTTTGAGTTGCTTGAAATATGATTGAAATCAGTTCAAAAAGGAAAATATAGTTAAGTTCAACATGCGCAAGTTTGTTAAATAGACTACATAAAATTATAGTGAGACATGGCTTTTAATAGAGAAACTTTTGTTTTTGTAATCAGGCTCTGGAAAATGATATATAAATTTGGATTTAGATTTATCGGCCAATATGTCGGTTATCGGCTTTCAAATATATAGAATTATAAATTTTGCATCCCTTCTTTAATGGAACATTCTGAAGTGTTTGAGATGCTACCGGCTCATTTCTCTTTAGTCGGTGCAGGATTTCAGTTTACTCAACCGACAAGAGGACGGCAGAGGGAAGTGCTCCTTTGACCCGGCCCAAAGTTTCACGACAGTAATGGTTGGTAAGTTCACCTGCAGTTTCCTTCTTATCTACAGGATAATCCTCAGAGTTTTGTCTGCTGTTCTTTATATGCTCACGTTTCCAGTGGGAGTGTGTTAACTGCTTTTTGTGTCCCGTTCAGATGGCGAGTTGTACTCGGGAACCGCTTATAACTTCCTTGGAAGTGAGCCGATCATCTATAGATACTCTCCGTCTCAGAGTTCACTGCGCACTGAGTATTCCACGTCCTGGCTCAACGGTAAAATACGTGTACAGGTTATCTTGAACTGTCCCGACATCTAGCTTTAAAATCAAGTCCAAAAATGACATGAAATAATAACTCAGTTCCAGGGTTAAAATAAAATAAACTGACTATTAGATTAACAACTTAAGCTGAATTAAGAAATTGTCTTGGCAACCGGTGTTATTTTAGTATCATTGATATTCTATGCAATAGTTTTTGTTAATATTTTGAGTTAGAATTTCGTCATTTTTATTTGTTTTCGTTAGTTTTTTTTTTGTTTGTTTGTTTGTTTTTTTTAAATATGTCAAAATAGTTTTTATTTAGTTTTAGTCATTTTAGTACATCAGTTTAAATTAAACAAAAAATAGAAATGTTGCCTTGGCAAATAGCTGAAATAATATAAGTTAAACTCTTAAAACTTATTTTAAAAAAGGTTTAAATATTTTTATATATATATATATATATATATATATATATATATATATATTTCTTTTTTTTTTTTTTTTTTAATTAGTAATAAAAAAGGTAATGGAAATATTTTTTTATGGTTTTAATTTAGGTTTTAGTTAGTAATAATAATAACCTTGTGTGTGTGTGTGTGTGTGTGTAATATATATATATATATATATATATAATTTTTTTTTTTTTTTTTTAATTGGTAATAAAAAAGGTAATGGAAATATTTTTTTATGGTTTTAATTTAGGTTTTAGTTAGTAATAATAATAACCTTGTGTGTGTGTAATATATATATATATATATAATTTTTTTTTTTTTTTTTTTAATTGGTAATAAAAAAGGTAATGGAAATATTTTTTTATGGTTTTAATTTAGGTTTTAGTTAGTAATAATAATAACCTTGTGTGTGTGTGTGTGTGTAATATATATATATATATATATATATATATATATATATATATATATAATTTTTTTTTTTTTTTTAATTGGTAATAAAAAAGGTAATGGAAATATTTTTTTATGGTTTTAATTTAGGTTTTAGTTAGTAATAATAATAACCTTGTGTGTGTGTGTGTGTGTAATATATATATATATATATATATATATATAATTTTTTTTTTTTTTTTTTTTTAATTGGTAATAAAAAAGGTAATGGAAATATTTTTTTATGGTTTTAATTTAGGTTTTAGTTAGTAATAATAATAACCTTGTGTGTGTGTAATATATATATATATATATATAATTTTTTTTTTTTTTTTTTTAATTGGTAATAAAAAAGGTAATGGAAATATTTTTTTATGGTTTTAATTTAGGTTTTAGTTAGTAATAATAATAACCTTGTGTGTGTGTGTGTGTGTAATATATATATATATATATATATATATATAATTTTTTTTTTTTTTTTAATTGGTAATAAAAAAGGTAATGGAAATATTTTTTTATGGTTTTAATTTAGGTTTTAGTTAGTAATAATAATAACCTTGTGTGTGTGTGTGTGTGTAATATATATATATATATATATATATATATATAATTTTTTTTTTTTTTTTTTAATTGGTAATAAAAAAGGTAATGGAAATATTTTTTTATGGTTTTAATTTAGGTTTTAGTTAGTAATAATAATAACCTTGTGTGTGTGTAATATATATATATATATATATAATTTTTTTTTTTTTTTTTTTTAATTGGTAATAAAAAAGGTAATGGAAATATTTTTTTATGGTTTTAATTTAGGTTTTAGTTAGTAATAATAATAACCTTGTGTGTGTGTGTGTGTGTAATATATATATATATATATATATATATATATAATTTTTTTTTTTTTTTAATTGGTAATAAAAAAGGTAATGGAAATATTTTTTTATGGTTTTAATTTAGGTTTTAGTTAGTAATAATAATAACCTTGTGTGTGTGTGTGTGTGTAATATATATATATATATATATATATATATATATATATATATATATATAATTTTTTTTTTTTTTTTAATTGGTAATAAAAAAGGTAATGGAAATATTTTTTTATGGTTTTAATTTAGGTTTTAGTTAATAATAATAATAACCTTGTCGACAACTAACTGAAGTAAGTTTATACTGAAACACTACAATTGCTAAAAGGAAATAAATAAAAACTAAAACTGAAATAAAAATTAATTAAACCCAAATAGTAATATTTATAAAAAAAAAGAAAACAACTAAAAATGACCAAAACAACAAAAAATGTAACTAATATTTAAATGAAAACTGATATATAAAGATAAATCTAATTCAAAGTATTAATAAAACTATAACAGTGTATAAATAATACTGAAACAGCCCTGCTCAGTTGTGACTCTGTCATGTGGTTCTGGTTTTGCCTGTGCAGAGCCCAGTTTCGTCTTTGCCGATGTGATCCGAGAAGGTCAGAGCAGCGCGGATGGAGATGACGATAAGATCTACTACTTCTTCACGGAGGTTTCGGTGGAGTACGAGTTCTTCGGCAAGCTGCTGATCCCCAGGATCGCACGTGTTTGTAAGGTGAGATCGGCTCTGTTCAACCCTGCTCTCATCTCCTCCATCTTAATCAAGATCATCGGCATTTTTCACCGACGCCAGTGTTTACTAGAAGTATATTTTATTCCTTTGGCGTTTAGTTTCCAGTGAAGGCAGAAAAATGTGTTTGTTCCGCATGGTTAGGTTTTTTTCTCGCTCAGTGAAAGTCAACAAACTTCCCTCTTTCTCACATGTTTCTGTCACATCATCTACTATATCTGATGATCTCATTTTCTGTTTTTCATTCTTGCTTTATCTGTCAGCAACTTGCTTCCTGCTAGAAAATCAACATTTGGTCATTTTCATTTCATAAAAACCATTCAGAGCTGAAGATTCAAAGATGTTTGACAGTTTTGGTGCATATTAGAGCTGTCAAAAGTAATCGAAATCCTAAAAAATGGTTCGTAAACGTCTCTGATTGGCCACGTGCTCAACAGATACGTCTGTGATTGGCTACAGTGATCAACGCTTCAAAAACACGCTGTAGATACGCAGTGAAATATTATTGCAATTTAAAATAGCTGTTTGAATACATTGTAAAATCTTTCAGAGTCATTGTAAAGTCTTTCAGAAATCAGTGTAATATGTGTCCTGCTAAACCACAACACCTAGAATGTCATTATGGATGTCTTTCAACTTCCATTTAATGGTTTGAAAACCACACAACCTTGTTTTAGTTATTTAAATATTCATTTGATGTATTTCTTGATGTATTTATGTGTCATTATTTTAAAGTGTGTCTCATCTCTCACTGTGACAGGGCGATCTGGGAGGCCATCGGACCCTACAGAAGAAGTGGACGTCGTTTCTGAAGGCCAAACTGGTCTGCTCCATGCCTGAGCTCAACTTTGTCTTCAACGTGGTTCATGACGTGTTCATTCTGAAAGCTCCTCACTGGAGGGACACCGTCATCTATGGGGTCTTTACATCTCAGTGGTGGGTTTCAGCGCAACAATGAAACCCACACAGTTCTAGATGAGCATGTGCGGTATTTAAAAATGCTTGTTCCAGTTCCGGTTCTGTGAGTCATAACATCACCTGGATCTGAGTAATTGGACTGATGCAAAACAAAAGTGGAAGTGGAACAACTGGATTTTTGTTCATGCATTTCTTGTTTCTTTGTGTTCCAGGGGGAACGTCGGTCTGTCCGCGGTGTGTGCGTATAACATGAGTTCAGTGCATGAGGTCTTCTCTAAAGGGAAGTACATGCAGAAGGCCACGGTGGAACAGTCCCACACCAAGTGGGTTCGATTTAATGGCGTCCCCCGAGTCCCAGACCCGGAGCGGTTAGTATTTGCCCAAAGCATGGATTTCAAAGTCTGTTCGCGGGATCCTTACATTTAAAGGTTGCTGGGAAAGGGAGTTAGTCATGTAGTCATGTGAGGGTCAAAAAAAAAAAAAAAAAAAAAAATTATCAAATATTTTTTAAAATAATTATACAATAAATCAAATTAAAAACAAATGAATGTAAACTATTAAATTTTTAAAGAAGTATGAATAAAAATATTTAAATAAAATAAAGTAATTATGAAAAAAATTATGAAAGTAATTATAAAAGTATTACTCATTTAAATAAATAAAATAATATAATAAATAAAAACATTTAAATAAAAAATAAAATTTAAATAAAATACAAATAATGAACTACATGCAAATTATAAAACAACACACATTATGTAATTAAAATGTAATAAATGTATTTATTTATAGAAATTAATCATTTGTGTATGTATAAATTATATATATATATACACTTAAAAAAAATGTTAGTTTCTCCTAAAGTCAAATATATACTGACAACATATATATATATATATATATATATATATATATATATATATATATATATATATATACACACACACACAGTATATAGAGAGTCCCAGACCCGGAGCGGTTAGTATTTGCCCAAAGCATGGATTTCAAAGTCTGTTCGCGGGATCCTTACATTTAAAGGTTGCTGGGAAAGGGAGTTAGTCATGTAGTCATGTGAGGGTCAAAAAAAAATAAAAAAAAAATTATCAAATATTTTTTAAAATAATTATAAAATAAATCAAATTAAAAACAAATTAATGTAAACTATTTAAATTTTTAAAGAAGTATGAATAAAAATATTTAAATAAAATAAAGTAATTATGAAAAAAATTATGAAAGTAATTATAAAAGTATTACTCATTTAAATAAATAAAATAATATAATAAATAAAAACATTTAAATAAAAAATAAAATTTAAATAAAATACAAATAATGAACTACATGCAAATTATAAAACAACACACATTATGTAATTAAAATGTAATAAATGTATTTATTTATAGAAATTAATCATTTGTGTATGTATAAATTATATATATATATACACTTAAAAAAAATGTTAGTTTCTCCTAAAGTCAAATATATACTGACAACATATATATATATATATATATATATATATATATATATATATATATATATATATACACACACACAGTATATAGAGAGTCCCAGACCCGGAGCGGTTAGTATTTGCCCAAAGCATGGATTTCAAAGTCTGTTCGCGGGATCCTTACATTTAAAGGTTGCTGGGAAAGGGAGTTAGTCATGTAGTCATGTGAGGGTCAAAAAAAAAAAAAAAAAAAAATTATCAAATATTTTTTAAAATAATTATACAATAAATCAAATTAAAAACAAATGAATGTAAACTATTTAAATTTTTAAAGAAGTATGAATAAAAATATTTAAATAAAATAAAGTAATTATGAAAAAAATTATGAAAGTAATTATAAAAGTATTACTCATTTAAATAAATAAAATAATATAATAAATAAAAACATTTAAATAAAAAATAAAATTTAAATAAAATACAAATAATGAACTACATGCAAATTATAAAACAACACACATTATGTAATTAAAATGTAATAAATGTATTTATTTA
Organism: Opsariichthys bidens; assembly: GCA_037194245.1. Classification (NCBI taxonomy): domain Eukaryota; kingdom Metazoa; phylum Chordata; class Actinopteri; order Cypriniformes; family Xenocyprididae; genus Opsariichthys; species Opsariichthys bidens. Next base: position 18,936,309 of record CM074294.1, on the reverse strand, counting down.
TAGAAATTAATCATTTGTGTATGTATAAATTATATATATATATACACTTAAAAAAAATGTTAGTTTCTCCTAAAGTCAAATATATACTGACAACATATATATATATATATATATATATATATATATATATATATATATATATATATATATATATATATACACACACACAGTATATAGAGAGTCCCAGACCCGGAGCGGTTAGTATTTGCCCAAAGCATGGATTTCAAAGTCTGTTCGCGGGATCCTTACATTTAAAGGTTGCTGGGAAAGGGAGTTAGTCATGTAGTCATGTGAGGGTCAAAAAAAAATAAAAAAAAATTATCAAATATTTTTTAAAATAATTATACAATAAATCAAATCAAAAACAAATTAATGTAAACTATTTAAATTTTTAAAGAAGTATGAATAAAAATATTTAAATAAAATAAAGTAATTATGAAAAAAATTATGAAAGTAATTATAAAAGTATTACTCATTTAAATAAATAAAATAATATAATAAATAAAAACATTTAAATAAAAAATAAAATTTAAATAAAATACAAATAATGAACTACATGCAAATTATAAAACAACACACATTATGTAATTAAAATGTAAT
>CM074294.1:18850709-18928209 GCA_037194245.1 Opsariichthys bidens | reverse complement strand
AACCTGGCTCAGGTGGTGTGGAAACTCAACGGCCACGTTCTCACCGAAGCCTCGCGCTTCCTCCTGATGGGAGAGAACGGGCTGCTCCTCTACAGCGTGACGCCGGAGGACGCGGGCCGCTACGAATGCTGGTCCGTCGAATCCAGTGCGGGAAAGAACTTCACCCGCCTGGTGGCCGGCTACGTCCTCCGACTGGACCTCCCGAGAGCGCGCCTTCGATATCCGCGCAGCATCCTCGGAGCACGACCCCTGACCCGACCACGCCGGCGGAAGGTAATAACGGTAACACCGCAGGACTAACGTCAGCGCGCACGGACGCTCCCTCACTAACAACCCCTCCAAACAATGCCATTAAACCCAAATCCTACATCCCTCCGGAGGTCAGCAACCTTCCGACTCGCACCGAGACGCTCGATCCTTCGGCCAAATACATCCAACACGACAACAGCATAGCCCTGCTGTCGCTCTTCCTCCTCTTCTTCCTCCTCTTCCTCGCCGCTCTGGCGTACAACTGTTACATGCGGTACCTGCCGGCCCCGTGTCTCCGCCTGCGCTCCGCCCTGCTCGGTTCCGACAAGAAGCCGCAGCCGGAGTACGTGGCCTGCGAGGCCGGCCTGATGGAAACTGTGCAGGAAAAGACGGATCCGGCTCATCGGAACGGAGCGCATCCGCTGCACGCGCTCAGAGACACCGGATACGAGACGGAACCGGAGTGTGGGAACGGCAGGGTTCTGTCCAACAGCTACGAGGACGCCGGCGATAGTCCCTCTAAAGACCGGCCCTTCGACATAGACTGCGCTTCGCAGACGATCGAGTTCGCAGACGCCGACACGCCGTAATGACGCAGGATTTTTGCATGCGTTCGCAGTAAAGAGCCGTTACTCGCCGCGGCTCTGCGAGAACGACAACTAAGTTCCAAATAAGATTCCAAATTGGAAACATTATTTACCAAATTGGTAAGTTGCGTGATGTTTTCCAAATTGGAGTTCCGGACTGTTTTTTTTTGTGCAGTTTTCGGGGCGTTAAACATTCGCCCTCGGCTTGCGCTTTCCTGCTCTGGGCGTTTTTGTCCTGTTTTCCAGTGCAAGTGTCTAAAAATTGTTACATCGAAATATTACGATTATTAACATTTAATAAGGAGCAAAAAGACTTAAGATATTAAGTTTCGTTTTCTGGTAAATGTATCAAAATTGAGTGAAAAAATGTTGCAAAATATAATTTCTAGTAATTTTTTTTTCTTTCGATTTTGGGGTGAAATGTCAAATTTAGAGAAAAAATAAATATTAAAAAATATACATACATACACACACATATATACTTTTATTTTATGTGTATATATATGTGTGTGTGTGTATATATATATATAATATATACATATATATGTAGATATGTGTGTGTATATATATATAATATATATTTATATGTATATATACATATATTATATATACATATATAATATATATACATATAAATATACATATATAAATATTTATATATATATAATATATACACATATGTATGTACATATGTGTGTGTGTATATATATTGCAATTTGACGTTGTTTCATGAGTGATTTTTATACAAAAATAATGATAAATTGTGACCCCATAGAATAACGACTATAGTGCATATAAAGTATTTTTTGGGCATTATGATAATTAGAATATTAAGAAGAAATCTGCCTAAATGTTTTGAAAATAATGTCACGCATCATGAAAAATTTTCATGCCCCACTGATGAATTTTCTTTTGTTTTAAGCATAAAGTTGCTTCATTTTGGTCATTTTTCTCAGAAAACAAGTCATGTTCCTTCTGCAGTAAATGTGTGTTGATGTCAGAACGTTTAGATGCCGCCGCTGGAAAACGAGACAAAAACACCGAGCAAGAAAATCGTTTTTTGCAGCGAGGGGTCCGACCTGAAGTCAATACGAGTTTGTTGGGGGTTGATGGTTTTTGACGGCGTGTGATTTTAAATCTCAGGGATGGTTTCAGTATCACACATGCAGGATTGCAGATAAAGAGGAAGAGGAAGTGCTCTGGAGGACTGAAACGATCTAGACTGTTCCTCAAGCTGATTTGGGTTCCTCGTACTTGTAAACGAGACCAAAAAATGTCTAAACACTGTGATGTGTCTCTTGCACAGCTTCCTGTGGTTGTTTGTGTTGTTGCAGATGAAGTGTGTGTTTCAGACGAACACTTTCACCTGCTTTTGTTCTGACAGAGAGGCTGCTGTGTCACATGACTGAACATTTGTACAGAATAAATAGATTTTTTTGACTGAAGTCCACAAATGTGAGCGTTTTCCTCACAGAAGCTTTATGTTTTAGATATTTTTGAAGATATTATATTATTTAAATATGTTAGCAATAATAGCATGAATATCACAAAAAAAAATTCAAGAAACCCCAAAATTTAAAGAAAAACACATTATTTATTTTTTGCATAAAAGTATCATTTTTTTTATAAACATTCCATTCTTTTTTTCTTTTTTTTTCCCCTCTTTTTCGACATCAATTGTGGATCATTTTCTTGACTTTATTGCATATAAGGTATTTTTTGACATTATGGCAATTAGAATGCCATTGAAAATAGTCACCTTTTAAAATATATATATATATACTTTGTATTTTTTAATTTTGATTTTGGGGTGAAATGTCAATTACCTCAATTTAAAGAATATTTTTTAAAAATTTGGATGAAAAAGACCATTTTTAGGACATTTTTTTCCTTTTTTTCTTTTTTTAAATGCACTATATATATATATATGACTGTATTGCATATAAAATATTTTTTTATGTAAATTTAAATATTAAGAATGAATCTGCTTAAATGTCATGAAAATAATGTCACGGATATTTATTTTCCTTATACAAAATATAATTTCAAGATTTAAAAAAAAAAAAAAAAATTATATTCTTTTTTTTTTTTTTTTTGCCATTTTCTTGACCGTGATTTAACACTAAATAAATGAATAAATATTTTCCTGATAGGATCATTTTAATGACTGTATTACATATAAAAAAATGTCATTATGATAATTAGAATAAGAAGAAGGAAAATATATATATTTTTTTATTTTGATTTTGGAGTCAAATGTACTTTTTTTTTCTTTCTTTTTTTTGCGTTTTGCATTTTTGCAGTATATTGTGACAGTGATTTTAATGATTATATATATATATATATATATATATATAATGTGTCCTGATAATAATTTTCATGACTGCACTGCATACAAAGTATTTTTTTATTACGTTAATTCAAACATTAAGAATAAATCCGCTAAAAAAAGTCATGAAAATAATGTCGCGGATATTTATTTTCTTTACGCAAAACATAATTTCTAGTAATTCTGTTAACGTGACGTTAATACAAAATAAATATTCTCCTGACAGGATCATTTTCATGACTGTATTACATATTAACACATACTTTAGGCGTTGCGATAGCGAGAATATTAAGAAGAAATCCATTTTTTTTCTTTGGATTTTGGGTGAAACGTGTCCCGCCCGTCCTGCCGTCATTCCCTGCTTTCCGCGCGGCGTCCTCAACCTGCTGTCCATCTCTGATTCTCAGCACACTCTTGTGTTTGTCTCTCTCCCTCCATTTCCTCCTTCCACTTCCTCTTTCCTGCACAGCATCCTTGGCTGTTCCTCCTCCTCCTCCCCCTGTCGATGTCCCCTCCGGCGGACGCCCCTCTGTCCTCCCCTCGTCCTCCGTGGCGGGGCCGCGGCTGATCCCGCCTCTCTTGGGAGAGCAGTCCTGGGCCGTTCACCCTCACCAGGCCTTTCTGCTCTTCTGCCTGGCTTTGGGTGAGTGGTACCTTTGACCTCTGACCTGTTTCCCTCTGCTCGCTCTCATCGGTCTCGTCTCCATACTCCGAAGTCTGACTTTCTTTCGCTCCTCCGGCAATATTACGCATTCTGATTGTCTGAGGAAGGAAGTGGGAGAGGAAGTCATCGGAAGAGTATTCAGACGAGCGTTTTCTGTGTGTCTGCATGTCCGTCTCATGCCTAAAATTTTCTTGTCACGTTGCTCTTTCGAGCACGAGGAAGGCATAATAAAAACATTCACTTCTTTAAGGGTTTACTAGACTTTATTTTACAGCAAATAATTGTAGAGTTTTCAAGCTTTTGTTCAGATCTTAATTTATGACTGTGGTTGTGCTTGTGTTTTTGTCTCGCTCTATAAACGGACAAAGCGTCGTGTACAGTGTAAATATACTGAAGATGTACAAAGTTTCTTCAAATCTTTTTTGCTAGAGAGCCTAAATAAATGTTTGAATTGCAAGAAGATGTGAAACGCTGTTTATTGTGTTCGGATGTGATGTGTTGTCCTGGTTTTCTTCTGGAGTCTCTTACAACAGGTTTACATTCATCCAAGGTCAAAAAACACGTTAATTTCCTCTTCGTACACATTGCAGCATCAGCTTTTATCTCAGTGTCTGAAACGGGTTTGATGAAGGATCCGTTCTCTCTAAACCCCGCCTTTCAGAGAACCTGCTCTGCTCTGATTGGCCCAGTCTGATACCATATATGGAAATTAGCTCCGGATCTTCCTCATGACTTGATAAACAGTAATGATGGTGTCTGTTTTACCAGTGCAAGACTCGATCTTTAAGAAAGTCCAGAAAAACATGAACAACACGAACCAAACTCGTCCAGTCTCGGCTACACCTGCGGTGTTTGTGGGCGGGGCAAAGTAGATGTCATTCAAAAGCAGCCAATGAAAACCATAGGCTGGAATTATGCAAATTAGTTACAAACCTACATAGGAAGTGACAGGCAGTTCAGAATCGCTTGTTTCTTCTAGGAAACTCCGTTGATCTCGTACATTCACGAACAGCTCTATCACACACTACATGAGAGGCAATATCCAAAAAAACATAATAAGAGCGCCTTGCAGGCCAGTTAAACTCTTACACTCTAAGTAATGAATTCATCTTTACAAATATAAAATGCACAGCTTGGCTTTCTACAAAAAAAGTATTATTTGTGCTTTTGTACAAACGTTTGGGGTCTTCACTGTCACTTTTACTGGGCAAGACATCTGAGATGGTTTAAAAGCAGTTTTGTTAAAGCACTTAATATTAATTTTCATATACAGTCTTGAATGTGATGTTAGTCACTGGACGGAAGGATCTGACATGCATGAATGTGTTTGTGCTAAAGAGAGTCTAAATCATCATTGTTCATCACTACCTGTAAACAGTCATTTTTTATCACGATGTTCACAGGTTGAAATATTAGATATAACTTTACACAGAAAAGGGATTGTGTGTGTGTGTGTGTGTGTTTGATTTTATCGAGTACTAGTGAAACGATCGAGACAAACTCGCCGTTCACACGCACGACAGCCTTCAACTGAAAACCGTTCCGCTGCGTTTTTTTGGGGCGGCCAAACTATTGCGAAATGCGTTTCAAAGTGCAAGTTATCGTCTCTGTAAACTACAAAACGGTGACATCATGCGCATGCGTGTTCAGTCTAAAGGTGCGTAGCGTTTCTTTGCATCGCCGTTGTAACGACGTTCAATGAGTACGAGAAGGAGGCGGGAACCGGCGAATGTTGAACCAAAATTTTAATGAAAAATGAAACATAATAAAAACACAACATAAAGTCCAGGCCTGGTCCTCTCTCGTCCTTCACTGTCGTCGCTCCTCCGTGAGAGACACGAGACCGGTGTAGCGAGCAGCTGACGCTCATTATCTCTCGCGTCACCGGCCTCGCGGCGTTCCCTCACGGCTCTCGCCCGCCCTGCTCGTCACAGCCATCTACTGGTTGGCAGCAGAATACAGCTTTTTAAGCCGTTTTCTTTTGACAATGTTGTCGTCTGTACGTGAAAAACGCAAAATGTTCCATTTTATATATATATATATAAAGTCAAAATGTATGGAAACACAAAATAAAAAAGGTCATTTAGACATCTCAATTCTGACTTTTTTTCTCTCAATTCCGAGTTCATATCTTGCCATTCAGATTTTATTTTCCAAGTTAAAAAGTCAGAAAAAATAAAGTCAGAGTTATGAACTCAGAATTGCGAGAAATAAAATCAGAATTCCAAGTTATAACTCCCAATTCTGATTTTTTTTTCCTCACAATTCAGAGTTTAAAACTTAAATTTGTATTTTATTCCTCGCAATTCCAAGTTTATAACTTCAAATTCTGACTTTATTTCTCACAACTCCAAGTTCTAATTTTTGCCATTCAGATTTTATTTTCAAAGTTAAAAAAGTCCGAATTTTAAGTTATGAATTCGGAATTGCGAGAAATAAAGTCAAAATTCCAAGTTATAATTCAGACATTTTTCTCACAATTCCGAGTTCATATCTCACAATTTAGATTTTTTTCTGCGCAATTCCAATTTTAAAACTTGAAATTCTGATTTTATTCCTCGCAATTCCAAATTTATAAATTACAATTCTGGCTTTATATCTCGCAATCCTGAGTTCTAACTCGCAATTCAGATATTTTTCTCACAATTCTGACTTTATTTCTCGCAATTCCGATTTTCAAATTTGAAATTCTGATTTTATTCCTCGCAATTCCGAGTTTATATATTGAAATTCTGACTTTATTTCTCACAATCCTGAGTTCTAACTCGTAGTTCAGACATTTTTCTCACAATTCCGAGTACATATCTCTCAACTCTGACTTTATTTCTCGCAATTCCGATTTTAAAATTTGAAATTCTGATTTTATTCCTCGGAATTTCCGAGTTTATAACTTGAAATTCTGACTTTATTTCTCACATCTCCAAGTTCATATTTTGCCATTCGGATTTTATTTTCCAAGTTTAAAAAAGTCATAATTTTAAGTTATAAACTCAGAATTGCGAGAAACAAAGCCAGAATTCCAAGTTATAATTCAGACATTTTTCTCACAATTCCAAGTTCATATCTCACAATTTAGTTTTTTTTTCTGCGCAATTCCAATTTTAAAACTTGAAATTCTGATTTTATTCCTCGCAATTCCGAGTTTATATATTGAAATTCTGACTTTATTTCTCGCAATTCCGATTTTAAAATTTGAAATTCTGACTTTATTTCTCGCAATCCTGAGTTCTAACTCGCAGTTCAGACATTTTTCTCACAATTCCGAGTTCATATCTCACAACTCTGACTTTATTTCTTGCTATTCCGATTTTAAAAATTTGAAATTCTGATTTTATTCCTCGGAATTTCCGAGTTTATGACTTGAAATTCTGACTTTATTTCTCACATCTCCAAGTTCATATTTTGCCATTCGGATTTTATTTTCCAAGTTTAAAAAAGTCATAATTTTAAGTTATAAACTCAGAATTGCGAGAAACAAAGCCAGAATTTTAAGTTATAATTCAGACATTTTTCTCACAATTCTGACTTTATTTCTCGCAATTGTGAGATGTGAACTCTCTGTTACAAGTTATGAAGTCTGAATTGTGAGAAAAAGTTCCAATTACCTTACGATTACTAAAAAAAAAACTCATTTCAAGTATGTATTTATTAATTTAGCTGAATGCAAATACATATGGTTATTTGATCTGAGTATACGGTTTGGTTTGAGAGTGTGTCATAATCCAATGTATCAAACAGCATGAAACTGCCAGGTGTGACGTGCTTTCAGAAAATCGTGTGTGTATTAGAGCTCTAAATATAATGTAGGGTCCATATGTAAGTGCAGTTTTCCTTCAGGTCCTAGAGATGTAAGTGTTGAGTGGCACATAAATGGGCGGAGACTCGAGACTCCCATCATTGAATACAGACACATCCTTTCCCATGATGCCGTGCTGGTGAGCAGCTGGCTGAAGGAGGAAGCTCTGAACGAAGACGTCCAGTATGAGTGTACGGCGGTGTCTGGAAGGGGAAACGACGCGTCAAAAGTCAACCTTCGGCTCAACAGCAGAGGTAAAGCTTTTCATCTCACAACTTTAAAGTGTGGGTGTAACTATGGTGTGACATGCTGCGTCACGTGTTTCCTCTCAGACGAGGCCGGTGTTCCTCACACAGATGTGGATCAGTGGAGAAACGCTCTGTCTGAACACAACACGCTCCTGCAGGAGTGGAAGAAAGCCTGGGTGAGAGAAACATCACGGTTTTTTATTTTATTTTAGAGCACTTTTCCTGAAAGAAATGAATTATCAGCTATGAAAGATGTGATTTGTTCACTGAATACTAGTGAAAATATACATTTTTCACTCATATTCAGTAAAAAAATAAACATTTCTGAAGAGTCATGTGACACTGAAGACTGGAGGAATGATGCTGAAAATACAAGCTTTGATCACTGGATATAAATTACATTTTACTATCCAAAATCAAAATGTTAGTTTGATTTCCGTCGTGTTTTTGCACGCATTTGTTCGAACCGTCACCGAGCAGGAAGGTGGAAGCGCCTTCATCCAGTATTTACGAAGCTGAACCAAAAATATATGCGTTATTTATTTATAACGCTTTTCTACATTTAAAACGCTGCCTCGTCAGGTTCAGGGCTGGTACTGAAGGTCAGTTAGGCGTAAGAAATTTGCTAGCAATGTGCAAAATCATACTAGCAACATGATAATCATGTTAGCAACATGCTAGATTATGATAACATGGTAATCATGTTAACAACATGCTAGATTATGCTAACAACATGGTAATCATGTTAGCAAACATGCTAGATTATGATAACAACATGCTAATCATGTTAGCAACATGCTAGATTATGTTAACAACATAATCATGTTAGCAACATGCTAGATTATGCTAACAACATGCAAATCATGTTAGCAACATAATAGATTATGCTAACAACATGCAAATCATGTTAGCAACATGCTAGATTATGCTAACAACATGCTAATCGTGTTAACAACATGCTAGATTATGCTAACAACATGATGATCATGTTAGCAACATGCTAGTTTATGATAACAACATGGTAATCATGTTAACAACATGCTAGATTATGCTAAAAACATGCTAATCGTGTTAGCAACATGCTAGATTATGATAACAACATGGTGATTATGCTAACAACATGCAAATCATGTTAGCAACATGCTAGATTATGATAACAACATGGTAATCATGTTAGCAACATGCTAGATTATGCTAACAACATGCAAATCATGTTAGCAAAATGTTAGATTATGATAACAACATGGTGATTATGCTAACAACATGCAAATCATGTTAGCAACATGCTAGATTATGATAACAACATGGTAATCATGTTAGCAACATGCTAGATTATGCTAACAACATGCAAATCATGTTAGCAACATGCTAGATTATGTTAACAACATGGTGATTATGATAACAACATGCAAATCATGTTAGCAACATGCTAGATTATACTAACAACATGCAAATCATGTTAGCAACATGCTAGATTATGCTAACAACATGCAAATCATGTTAACAACATACTAGATTATGCTAACAACATGCAAATCATGTTAGCAACATGCTAGATTATACTAACAACATGCAAATCATGTTAGCAACATGATAGATTGTTAACAACATGCAAATCATGTTAGCAACATGCTAGATTATGTTAACAACATGCAAATCATGTTAGCAACATGCTAGATTATGTTAACAACATGCAAATCATGTTAACAACATGCTAGATTATGTTAACAACATGCAAATCATGTTAGCAAACATGCTAGATTATACTAACAACATGCAAATCATGTTAGCAACATGTTAGATTATGTTAACAACATGCAAATCATGTTAGCAACATGCTAGATTATGTTAACAACATGCAAATCATGTTAGCAACAAGCTAAATTATGCTAACAACATGCAAATCATGTTAGCAACAAGATAGATTATGTTAACAACATGCAAATCATGTTAGCAACAAGCTGGATTGTGTTAACAACATGGTAATAATGCTAGAAATGTGTTAATCATGTTAGCAACATGATAGCAATTTGCTTAATCATGCTAGCAACATGTTAGCAACAAGGTAAATTGTATGGGCAACATGCTTGTCGTGCGAACATGTTAAATCATGTTACAATATGCTAAACTTGCTAGCAACATGTGTTAACATGCTGATCATGTTCATAACATAACAATGTGATGAGTCATATTAGCAACATGTTTAATCATGCTAACAACATGCTAATCACGTTAGCAACATGCTAGATTATGATAACAACATGCAAATCATGTTAGCAACAAGCTGGATTGTGCTAACAACATGCAAATCATGTTAGCAACATGTAAATCATGTTAGCAACAAGCTAGATTGTGTTAACAACATGGTAATAATGCTAGAAATGTACTCATCATATTTGCTGACAGTTAACAATTTGCTAAATCATGTTAGCAACATGTAAATCATGTTAGCAACATGCTAGATTATGCTAACAACATGCAAATCATGTTAGCAACATGTTTAATCATGCTAACAACATGCTAATCATGTTAGCAACGTGCTAGATTATGCTAACAACATGCTAATCATGTCAGCAACATGTAAATCATGTTAGCAAACAAGCTAGATTGTGTTAACAACATGGTAATAATGCTAGAAATGTACTCATCATATTTGCTGCATGTTAACAATTTGCTAAATCATGTTAACAAAATGGTAATCACTTTACCAGTGTGCTGATCATGCTAACAGAATGTTAGCAATATGTTAACCATGTTGGCAACATGTTAGTAAAGTACTAAATCATGTTAACAACACAGCAATCATATTAGCAACATGCTGTCTGTGTGCAAAATCATGCTGGCACCTTGGTAGTTATCTTAGCAATGTGTTAAGTTGCCAGCTACATGTTAATTCATGCAAGCAGCATGATAATCATGTTAACAACATTAAATCAGGTTATCTTTCCATCTGTTTATTGGTAAGATTTTTTTCAAAACAAACTTTGAACCTTAAAACTACTAGATTTTAAAACTTATTCAGGTCATGAAGTTTATTATGAAGGTCAGTTAGACGTAGGAAATAGTTCCAGTAAATACTAAATAGGCCCATTAATTGTTTCTTTATTGATTATACACAGGGTCGGGGAGTAACGAAATACAAGTACCTTAGTTACGTATTTAAAATACAACATTTGAGTGACTGTGTTTCATTACAGTTACATTTTAAATGGGTGGTAATCAGATTACAGTTCCATCTGAAAAGGGTTTTAGATTACCAAAGTGATTACTTTGAGTTTTAATGTCATTTAAACAGCGATTGGTGATTCTCTGACTCTGACCGTCTGAAAAAGACGAGTTCAGTTTCATGTTTTCCACTGTTTTCATGTTTTGTGAGTCATTTTATAATTCACTCGTTACTGCAACTTTTTCTCACAATTTGTTTTTTTCCCTCACAATTGTGAGTTTGTGTTTCACATTTCTGACTTCTTTTTCTCAGAATTGCAAGATTTAAACTCACATTTGCAAGTTACAAAGTCAGAATTGGGAGATTTAAACTTGAAATACTGACTTTTTGTTTGGCAATTGTGAATTTAGTATGTGAGTTTATATCTCATAATTCTGACTTTTCTCAATATTGTGGGTTTATCATAATTCTGACTTTATAACTCGCAATTGCAACTTTATATCACGCAATTCTGAGGAAAAAGTCAGAATTGTGAGATAAAAAACTTGCAATGACCTTTTTTGTGTTTGTTTCACACTTATTAGTATTCCAAAGTATTCTAAAGTATTTAGATGAAGTCACTAAACTTGAGTAATGTAACGAAATACGTTACAAATTACTTTTTAAAGCATGTATTTTGTAATCCGTAGTGAAATACGTTTTAAAAGTAACCCACCCAGCCCTGACTATACATACACTCAATATATGTGAATTTGAGATTACTCTAAGATGAAGATCTCAGCGTCAGCATATGTTGGTGGTGATGATGATGATGTTGTTTGTCATTGTTGTTGTCCTGTAGGAGAGCTGCGGTGGACAGGGTGTTCTCTGAACCGCTCATTATCGCTCATCATGGCATCGTTTTCTGACTCCAGGGACGGACGCTTGGACGAGCGCACTTACACACACACACTCACATTACACTGCTGGTGTGTGCTGCTTCAGGCCCATGATGCAAACACACACTCACAGCGGCTCCGTGTTCCTGCTCCATGGATCAGAGATCCCGTCGGCGAATGTCCGGGATTCCAGGCCGTTTAAGACAGTTGTCGAGGACGTCCGCAGTGAGACAGCTGCAGACTGTGAGACGGGACTCTGAGGCTGATGACAACCGCTTTCGATGATCGTTTGCACGCTTCTATTTGTAGCCCTTCCATCCTCGAGAGCAACTGACAACGGCTCGTGTTAGTGAGAGCAATATTTGTGTTTATAACAGTGTGTTAAATACCTGAACCTCCTGTTGTGTTATTTCAATAATCCAGTGTGTTTATCTAAACGGATATATTTTGACTGTCGATATATAGAATATTTGTTGTCCTCCACATTAGAGGTTGCAACCACAATAAATAATATTTCTAGGATTTTAACCATGTTTTTGAATGTATCTGGAGCATTTGCATCTGTTTTGAGTTGTAGTTTTTATCAAGGTCAATACCATACTCATTTCTCCTCATCCAAAGGTCATCGCCTGCTTCCTGACCCCTCTGACCTCAGATCAGAGAGAGAGAGTAATAATAAAAGGCACATTAATGGACACCTGCACTGCTCTTCCAGCTGATCCAGACCTCCATAAGCACCAAAACAAACAGCCTATTAAAATCACACCTTCCTCTAAACAGTGCGGCATTGGAAGGTGATGTTTCCGTCCTTATTGGTCAACATTCAACCTTCTGCATAAAAACCAAAAGTGGACAGATATTGTACATAAATGTAAACAGTTGAATCACATTTTATAGATTAATGCTTTGAAAACTTACATGCACACAGCAGTGGCCAAAAGTCCGGAGGGAATATTTTGCCACCGGGCTTGGGCCCGTCATCGCTGCTTGCAGCTATATTTGTTGCTTATGAGCCTAAAGGTTTGATAAAATCATCAAAATATGAGGAAAATATATATAAATACATACATATGTATATATATATATATATTAAATATGAGGGTAAAACTTTAAACTTGGCTAAGATATTTTTCTGACAACATTATTTGGCAAAAAAGGCAAAATATAGCCAGGTTTTACTTTCTATCTATCTAGATAGATAGATAGAATCCAACTATGCTCTCTCTCTCTCTCTCTCTCTCTCTCTCTCTCTCTCTCTCTCTCTCTCTCTCTCTCTCTCTCTCTCTCTCTCTCTCTCTCTCTCTCTCTCTCTCTCTCTCTCTCTCTCTCTCTCTCTCTCTCTCTCTCTCTCTCTCTCTCTCTCTCTATATATATATATATAAATCAGAAACAACATCTGCAAAGTTACGACTCAAAGTTAAATGCAAAGAGAGATATTTTCTTTTACAGAAATCACTGTTTAAGGACTACAACAGGTGGCTGGTAGGGACTACAACGAGCTTCTTCCTGGGTTGGTGACATCACTAACCCCACATTTACATAAACCCCACCCCCGGGCATGTTTTAGTTTTTAAATCACATTTTATAAATTAGCATCCATACATGCGCAATTTTAAACCGCATTAGCTGTCAAACAAACAAATGTTTAAATTCAAAATTTAAATTCAACGTTTTTCCTCAAGATTCTTAAATGCAATAATTTAAATAAAAACAGGAACTATGCAATGTGAGCAAATGAAACGGTTGTGTGGTTTTATATTGTGTTTTTCAGACGTTCATCAGGAGCATCTTTTGCCACATACAGAACGCGGTGCCTTCAGAAACAGGAAATGAGAGATCCAGTCACAAGTGAGTGGATGTGAGGCCATGTGTGTTTCATTAAAGCTCACTTTGATAAAACACAGGCGAACGTTTGTAAGTTGTCATGCTCCACAGTTCCGGGAATACTTATTATATCACTCAACCCAATGAACAGCCAGTTTACAGTCCAAAACTAGTAGCTTTTGTCATTTTGACAGCTATTGATGTCTAATTTTCATCTTAAATATATTTCAGGTAAAGTCCGGAAATTTAGCAGCAACATTCAATCAAATCTATTATATCTGAATTAGCTGTTTTGAGAAACAAAACAGGACTTGTGTTGCCGATAATGCGTTTATAAAAAAACGACGGTAATAGAAATCTGTGTAAATTAAGGGCGGTCACACTGCACTTTTCGTTCCGTTGACTTCCATTCAAACCGATTCAAACGAATTCGTCAGGCCGGAAACGCAAGCTAATGTGAAAAGATTCGCTTTTCGCAGCGTTCCAAAGTTCAAGTTTGGTGAAGGGGGCGGTAACGATGCTCTTTTCGTTCCATTGACTTCCATTAAAACGAATTTGTCAGGCCGGAAACGCAAGCTAATGCGAAAAGATTCGCTTTTCGTAGCGTTCCAAAGTTCAAGTTTGGTGAAGGGGGCGGTAACGATGCTCTTTTCGTTCCATTGACTTCCATTAAAATGAATTCGTCAGGCCGGAAACGGAAGCTAATGCGAAAAGATTCGCTTTTCACAGCGTTCCAAAGTTCAAGTTTGGTGAAGGGGGCGGTAACGATGCTCTTTTCGTTCCATTGACTTCCATTAAAACGAATTCGTCAGCCGGAAACGCAAGCTAATGCGAAAAGATTCGCTTTTCGTAGCGTTCCAAAGTTTGCAACAATGCACTTTTTGTTCCATTGACTTCCATTAAAACGAATTCGTAAGGCCGGAAACGCAAGCTAATGCGAAAAGATTCGCTTTTCACAGCGTTCCAAAGTTCAAGTTTGGTGAAGGGGGCGGTAACGATGCTCTTTTCATTCCATTGACTTCCATTAAAACGAATCCGTCAGGCCGGAAACGCAAGCTAATGCGAAAAGATTCGCTTTTCACAGCGTTCCAAAGTTCAAGTTTGGTGAAGGGGGCGGTAACGATGCTCTTTTCGTTCCATTGACTTCCATTAAAACGAATTCGTCAGGCCGGAAACGCAAGCTAATGCGAAAAGATTCGCTTTTCACAGCGTTCCAAAGTTCAAGTTTGGAGAAGGGGGCGGTAACGATGCTCTTTTCATTCCATTGACTTCCATTAAAACGAATTCGTCAGGCCGGAAACGCAAGCTAATGCGAAAAGATTCGCTTTTCACAGCGTTCCAAAGTTCAAGTTTGGTGAAGGGGGCGGTAACGATGCTCTTTTCGTTCCATTGACTTCCATTAAAACGAATTTGTCAGGCCGGAAATGCAAGCTAATGCGAAAAGATTCGCTTTTCGTAGCGTTCCAAAGTTCAAGTTTGGTGAAAGGGGCGGTAACGATGCTCTTTTCGTTCCATTGACTTCCATTAAAACGAATTTGTCAGGCCGGAAACGCAAGCTAATGCGAAAAGATTCGCTTTTCACAGCGTTCCAAAGTTCAAGTTTGGAGAAGGGGGCGGTAACGATGCTCTTTTCATTCCATTGACTTCCATTAAAACGAATTCGTCAGGCCGGAAACGCAAGCTAATGCGAAAAGATTCGCTTTTCGTAGCGTTCCAAAGTTCAAGTTTGGTGAAGGGGGGCGGTAACGATGCTCTTTTCGTTCCATTGACTTCCATTAAAACGAATTCGTCAGGCCGGAAACGCAAGCTAATGCGAAAAGATTCGCTTTTCACAGCGTTCCAAAGTTCAAGTTTGGAGAAGGGGGCGGTAACGATGCTCTTTTCATTCTATTGACTTCCATTAAAACGAATTCGTCAGGCCGGAAACGCAAGCTAATGCGAAAAGATTCGCTTTTCGTAGCGTTCCAAAGTTCAAGTTTGGTGAAGGGGGCGGTAACGATGCTCTTTTCGTTCCATTGACTTCCATTAAAACGAATTTGTCAGGCCGGAAACGCAAGCTAATGCGAAAAGATTCGCTTTTCGTAGCGTTCCAAAGTTCAAGTTTGGTGAAAGGGGCGGTAACGATGCTCTTTTCGTTCCATTGACTTCCATTAAAACGAATTCGTCAGGCCGGAAACGCAAGCTAATGCGAAAAGATTCGCTTTTCGTAGCGTTCCAAAGTTCAAGTTTGGTGAAGGGGGCGGTAACGATGCTCTTTTCGTTCCATTGACTTCCATTAAAACGAATTTGTCAGGCCGGAAATGCAAGCTAATGCGAAAAGATTCGCTTTTCGTAGCGTTCCAAAGTTCAAGTTTGGTGAAAGGGGCGGTAACGATGCTCTTTTCGTTCCATTGACTTCCATTAAAACGAATTCGTCAGGCCGGAAACGCAAGCTAATGTGAAAAGATTCGCTTTTCGCAGCGTTCCAAAGTTCAAGTTTGCAACAATGCACTTTTTGTTCCATTGACTTCCATTCAAGACAGGTTTTCTCAACAAAACCCACCTAACTGCTACTTAAAACTACTTTAATCATATTTTGGCGGGGTTCCTTGGTAACGTGGATTCCAGAGGCTAAATATCACGTTATTTGCAGTCAACCTGCGGACATGAAAAACAACCCGCGGCAACGAATGCGTCAGATCGGAAATGTAAGTTCTGAAGTTCAACCGAATTCGCATCACGTGAAGACGTGCCCAGTAGAAGATCGATTCGACCTCTTGTCTGAATAAAAAGAATGGTATTTTGTGTTAAAGTTGAGTAGGTTGTATAGTTTTACATTTTGAATGTATTACTTTATTTGTTGAATTCATGTTTATAAAAAAATACGCTATACACCGTGACGTAATATCGTAATATCGCGCGCGACCTCTTGGCTGAATTAAAAAGAACGATATTTTTGCAGTAAAGTCGAGTAGATTGGATATTTTTACATTTCGAGTGTATTAATATTTGTTAACGGGGGAATTCATGTTTATAAAAAAAGGCGGGGTTTCGGAGCGTGACGTCATATAACGACCGTTGCAACGAAAATTCTAAAAATGTAGTGTGAAAAAAAAAACGTAACAGTAACTGATTAAAATGTTAATTGAATTTTTTTTTAGCTTAGAAAACTGTGAGGTGGAGCTTTATTGACCGCATAACCTGTCAGAAAACATGGCGATAGAGAACACATTTGTATTATAATTTACATGTATTGTATTCTCATTTAAAGTAACAAATGAGGAATACAACATGAATGGTTCATCCTAAAATGGGTTACAGCTAAATATGTTATTCGATTGAAACAGTTGTGCTTTAAGTGGGTCTATTTCGAATATTGAACGTCATTCAAAACGGATCAAAGGATTCGTTGCGCGGTGGCGCCACCTTGTGGTTAAAGTTGAGTTGTGCTGGCAGAAGAACTAGGCAGAAGACAGGCATGAGGCGGTATTTTCATTTTATTATAAAGAGCAGCAAGAATAAAATGTCATGATTCTATTCTTATAGAAAAGTAATGGTGTGATGAAAGGTCAAAACTTCTTTTAATCCGTATAAACCCTGTTTTCGAGAAGCGCAATTGCTGATATGGCTCTTGTTCTATCACTACCTTTTAAACAGACAGTTCAAGTTTTGCATCGCCATTTAAACATCACATTTTTACAGTATACCATTTGCCTTCCCTGAAGAATTAATGCAAACTTGGCCAAAATATTTCACAAATGCTCTCCCTTTTAGCATACAGTACATGTTTTATCCTCCAAAATAATTTGCATTGTCCTTTAGTTCAGCCATAAAAAAAACACTGATTTAAGTTTCTAAACACTGATGTTGCATCACAGACGTTTATTCAACACACAAAGGTTTGGCTTTACCCAGAGAGGCACTTGGGTCACATGCTTTTTGTTTTAAGTTAAGAGCCCTTGAATTTTCACTGAAAATTTCCCATAATCCCTTGATTCTGTCCAAGAATAAATCATGGTCACAGGAGTCCAGAAACAAGGTGAAGTTCTCCAGTATTCACTGAATATATCACACTCGACCACAGGAATGTTCCGGAAGATCAGGTGACACACGCCGCGGTGTCATTATTTTGGTAGAGGTCTCCTAAACAGCAGAATATGAGGTTCTGGAAAAATAAATACAAAAGCAAACGGTTATTCATATTTCATTTATTTGATCGAAAACGTCACAACTTTAGATTAGGGTCCAATTCTCGCTATTTAGTGCTTATTAATAATTTACTAATTGAGTAAGATGAGTTCACTACAGAATTCAAATTTCCTGATAATTTACTCACCCCCATGTCATCCGAGAAATCATTTCTTTCTTCATTCGAAAAGAAATTAAGGTTTTTGAGGAAATTTTTCTCCATATAGTGGACTTCAATGGGGTTCAACAGGTTGAAATGTCAGTTTCAGTGCAGCTTCAGAGACTCTACATGATCCCAGATGAGGAATAAGAGTCTGATCTAGAGAAACCTTCGGACGTTTTCTAAAAATAGTAAAATTTATATACTTTTTAACCACAAATGCTCGTCTTGCACTGCGATATGCCACACATTACGTAATCATGATGGAAAAGTGGAAGTACGGAGTGTTTACAAAGCAAAGGCTAAGCAAAACGGCCTTTACAAATCGTGTGCGTCAAAGGGTTAAAAATATATAAATTTTTTTTAGAAACTCAGCGATGGTTTCTCTAAATCAGACATTCTCTTATTCCTCGTCTGGGATCATGTAGAGTCTCTGAAGCTGCACTGAAACTGACATTTCAACCCGTTGAACCCCATTGACGTCCACTATATGGAGAGAAAATCCTGCAATGTTTTCCTCAAAAACCTTCATTTCTTTTCTACTGAAGAAAGAAAGACGTGAACATCTTGGATGACATGGAGGTGAGTAAATAATCAGGAAATTTTAATTCTGAAATCAACCAATCCTTTAAAGGATGTAGAACATGGTCATGCAGAATAAGTCATTAATATGTATTTTATAAGTACTAATAAACAGCCAGTACTATGGAAGCCCGTTTCCACCACTGGAAAAAAAAAAAAAGATTGTGACTTTACATCTCGCAATTCCGACTTTACGTCTCGCAATTCCGACTTTACGTCTCGCAATTCCGACTTTACGTCTCGCAATTCCGACTTTACGTCTCGCAATTCCGACTTTACGTCTCGCAATTCCGACTTTACGTCTCGCAATTCCGACTTTACGTCTCGCAATTCCGACTTTACGTCTCGCAATTCCGACTTTACGTCTCGCAATTCCGACTTTACGTCTCGCAATTCCGACTTTACGTCTCGCAATTCCGACTTTACGTCTCGCAATTCCGACTTTACGTCTCGCAATTCCGACTTTACGTCTCGCAATTCCGACTTTACGTCTCGCAATTCCGACTTTACGTCTCGCAATTCCGACTTTACGTCTCGCAATTCCGACTTTACGTCTCGCAATTCCGACTTTACGTCTCGCAATTCCGACTTTACGTCTCGCAATTCCGACTTTACGTCTCGCAATTCTGACTTTATATCTCACAATTCTGACTTTATAACTCACAATTCTGAGAAAAAAAGTCCCAATATATATATTTTTTTTGCAGTGGCGGAAACGGGCTTCCATACAATACCCTATTAACATGCGTACTAAAAATCAACCAGTTAAATAAAAGCCTAAATGAAATATGTTCATCATAAAAAGCGATTGAGTCTCCAGAAAATGTGCACTAAACCTAATGCATTAGTTTTACGGTCTCTTTAAGAACTTTCTGAAGCGTCAAAGTGTCAGTTGTGTCAATGGAGGCACAGAAAGCACTTAAAAAGATTAGTATTCCAAAGATGAACGGGTTTCGAACGCCACGAGGGCGAGTAAATAATAACAGAGTTTTCATTATCGGTTGAACTAAAGTGAGAACTGAACCTTAAAATAACTTGTTCGGCTCGAAGCAGCGCTGCACAGACCGATCGGCGTATGACATCAAAATACCGCGAGAGCGACTGGCTCAGTATGCTTTTGAATCACTCTCGCGATAGTTTGATGTCACACACCGCTGCTTCGAGTCTAACATGTCCAGCTTAAGTAATATAAGATCACGTGGACAGAAATCAGCTGACTTCAGAGCAAACACACATCTTGTCACGATGAATGTGTGTTCGCACATACAGACCAGGTTCATGGATCATGTAATGCACCCATCCCAGCGACTGCTGCACGCCCAGCCTCCTCCACTCATCCTCCGACATCAGGTGGGATTTGGGCACTTGTTTGGCCAGTTCTCGCGGTAACACGACATGTCTGCCATCACAAACGACAACATTCAATGCATTTAAATCACAAATACTTTGACTGACACGAAGACGGCGCTTAAAAATGACGTCACGAGACCGAAAGCACATGAGAGGCAATCAAATCCGTAGCTTTGTAAATATCTTAAACAATTCACTAAGATTAAATTCAACACTGAAGCGAATGAATGACATTTAAACAAATACGCCGCAACGAGGCCTCGAAGCAGCTCAAACCTTCTTACCGGTATTCATAGTGATCATCTGTGTATTTATCCGAGTAGTAGATCTGTTTATGAGCCATATAAGATTGTTAAATGAAGTCGGCTATGGCAATATTCGGGTTTAGAAGAAGGATTCGATCAAACTCTCGCAACTTTGGGACAAATTTAACCGATAGAGCTTTGAACCCGCAATTCAACCGGAGCCGCGGCTTCTGAGTGGCTGAGAGCGGGTCATGTGATTTTTGTCAGCGTGAGCACGTCGCAAGGGCGGGGGGCGTTGGAAAGGGCGCTTGTTGTCCTGGAAACAGATCACCGTTGAGAGGTTAGTGTTCAGCTAGTTTGTGGAAAAATATCAGAAAATCCGTCTATAAATATAGAAATATTGCATTTTTTTCCCCCTCAGAAACCCCTCAATGGTAAAGTGTGAGAGGTCATCATGCTAGTTTGATCCATGCTCGATGGTTAAAACCTTAAAAGTTCAGTGATTTTTTTTTTTTTAAATTTATCACCGACAGAAAATAAACAATGTTTGTTAAATCATTGTAATATTTCACTTTTATTACAGTAAATATTTTCAGTTCTTGGTCTTAATTTGATCAAACAAAGACATTTATTTGAAAAAAAAAGTTTTTAGGTGGTTAAAATAGAATTTAATTTGCTAACAGCCTCAAATTAGTGTGTTTTAAGAAGCAACAACAAGAAAAAAAAACATGTACACGTATGTTATATATTTACAAACGTTTATGTTAAATGTGATTAATCGCGATTAATCGATTTCATTTGATAGCCGTACTTTGCAATTAACTATGGTAGTCTTGATATTCTCCTTCAGTGAACCACCTCACAATTCAGATTTTTATATACATTTATATATTATACGCGACTTTATTAAGTCATAAGATAAAAAATGATTTTAAATATTTAAATATTAATATTTAAATAAACATTGAAATAAACCCCAAAATGGATTTTCCGTCATTAATTACTCACCTTCGTGTCGTTCCACATCCGTAAGATGTTTGTTTATCTTACGAACACAAATTAAGATCGTTTCGCGAGTGCTAAAATGTAAACTCTCCTTTGTATATGAAAATAAAAATTAACCTTGATGTAGAATTTCATGTCCATATATAGATCGCATTAGTGCCCGCCCCCTTTTTCAGTGGCGCGGGTAATTTTTTCTTCGTTCATTTTTCCCATGTGGATTTTAAAATAGTTTCCGTTAAAGAGTTATAAGCCTTGAACCGAACCAAACAACCAGGTTCGAGTTGAATCACTACACTACAAACTTTGATTTGAAACAAAAAAATCTGTACTTAACGGTTTTCGTGAGCTAAAGAACTACAATCCCATGAAGCATTGCCAACAGCATAATCAAATTAACAACAAAGAAATATAAAACTACTCAATTACAAATGTTGATTATACAAAAACAATATATTTTTTAAAGTTATTGCAAAATATGCACATGTTTTCCACTCTCTGATTGGTGGAATCTTCTCAACGGCATCATGGGTAATGTAGTTTTTCACCCGGAATTCCACTGTCAAACAATTATTTTAAAAAATAAGCTGAAATAATGTTTGTCGGCGGCTTCAACAGAAACAAATAGCCCGTCTTTAAAGGTTTTTTTTTCCTAATGGAGAAAATGAATGGCGTTTTTTTTTACTTCCGGAACCCGACTGTTGTGCCACTGCAGCTTTTTTGAGATGAGTCCGTCGTCACGCTCCTAAATTTAAAAACACACGAATCATATCATTCCCGATTCAGTGATAGTGACTCACACTCGGGTATTTGCATTATAGATTGTTTGCACAAAAACAAATGTTTATCTCATGTCGTGGTATCCTAGTAACACCTGAATTCCATCCTCCTGCAAAACGCATGTAGTGGCATGTACACTAGAATATGCAGCGCTACACCGGAAAACACTCACTCACTCACAGCAGCCAATGGCATCCACCGGATGTGAGCTGCCAATCATTACGGCCGGCCCCCTCACCTCATTCCTGTTGCTATGCTGTCTTTGAAACTATGGTTACAGTAAAGGTTCCTGTAGGCAGCGTCTCTCTCCGTATGCATGTGCCTGGACTCTGGATGCATTCTGAACGTTTACCCGTTACGCATCTCTGCAAATCCATACGTTGTGATTATTACAATGTATTTACATTGTTTTACATATACACGTTACAGACGTGCACATTCGCAATTTTAGGGATCACAAACATATACAGGTCGCTAAACCTCACTATTAGTCACTGGACTGGTCTTGTTTTAGCCTGTGTTACCTGCCGTTTAAGAGTGACGTACCTGTTGTCCCGACAGACGTGTGATGTGATTTTTGGACTTTGAAAAGGAAAGCCTTCTGCGTTCTCTCTCTCTCTTTCTGTCTCTTCTAGTTTCAATACTTGCAGCCGTTTTAATGAGCATGTGTAGGAGTGAACCAGACACACTTCAGTCACGACTATGAAGATCACACACACACACACACACACACATAGTCCACCACCCACTATCTCTTCTCTCTCTATGTGTATAAATATAAACATATAGAATGTCTAAAGTGTAATACATACATCATTCACAGTGAAGCAGTTTAATTTCCTATTTGTTTGTAATAGATTGCCTGTATTTTTCTTGCTTCAGGACATTCAGGTGTGTTATGAAAGGAAGATAAACCGATGAACTCTTTTCCATGGTGAGTAAACTGCTGGAGAACCTGTGTGGTGTTCATAGAGATAGATAGATAAATCCTGATCCGTATAGAAGTGCTCCACTGAAGCGTATTCATCATTGACCAGCTTTTAATACTGCATAATGAACGTCAGCATGAATTCAACCCTGTTTACTCTTTCAGTATGTGTTCCTGCTCTTATTTTTCTTTAATAAGTGCACGTTATTCCAAAAAAAACCTTCATTCTGGTATGTAATGGCTAATGATTTTTTTAAATTTAAGTGCTGCAGCAGTTCCCAAGCTCTTTTTCCAGTGGCGTTGGTTCCGAAAGTTTTTCTTTTTTCATTAATTTAGTTAAAGCGATATAAGCCAGTATGAATCACAAGATTTGAAGCAAAAAGATTTATAAAAATCTGACAAAGTTATAAGATTGTGTACTGTAGTGAGGGAAAGTATGAACCATTGCAAACAGCATCATTGAATTAAATTTACATATACATAGAAAACTACTCATTTACAAATGTTGATTGCATAAAAATAATATATTTTAAGTTTATTTCAATTTACGCACATATATATATATATATACAATAGTGGTTTAGCGGATCACAAAACTCATGGTTCGGATCATATTATGGTTTTCGAGTCGCGGATCGGATCAGCAAAAAATAAATAAATAAAATAAAAATAAAAAACACTTTAAGTACTTTGATACCGCAGCAAAAACTCCTTGCTAATACAGTTCAAACATCATTAAAGACAAGTGAACAGACTGTAAAAATAAGAATACATGAATTAAAACAGTAGAACAGTTACAAATAAACTGCATGCATAGTGTTCACTGTATAAATTATATCTAGATTAAACATTGTAAAAGTTGTTTCGTTGTTTACGAGTTATTTTTAGGCTGAATGCACAGAACCAATATGATGAAACATATCCGATTTTTTTCTCAAGTTATCGCAACATAAGACTTTACAACCGACTGTGGATTTCGAGACTGTTTTGTGTGCATGTGTCCGTTCAAAGCTCAAGGAGGCTTGAAATAAGGCCTGTTTCGTACAGCAATCCGTTACATCCCCTAATATATAAACATTTCCGTATTTTGAGAGCGTAAGGACACTCGATTACATCATTTTTGACTCATCATTTTGGTAATAGGGTTGGGACAATACATCTATTCGCGATACAATGACTCTGGATCAATTCTGATTTCTCTCTCAAATCGATGGCGCTCTAGGCTAGTTTTTAACCACACTCTCAAATGCTCATGAAGAAGAGTGCTGGAGAGTAAGTGGTTAAATATACTTATCCTCGCACCACAGCTCAACATTTTCGAACTTTATAAATGACTATTATAGGTTTAAGTGGTGTGTGTAAAGGAATTGGAAGCAAGCAGAGTATGTACGTAGTGCCATCTGCTTTTAAAAACCAAGCTCAGAATCGATTCAACAGAGGATCGCGACACATCGGAAAACATCAGAATCGCTCCAGATTCTTGGTATCGTAAATCGAATTCAGGAATTCCACTGTTAAACACAATTATTTTCAAAACAAGCTGAAAAAAATGCTGGCTGACGGCTTCAACTAATTACCGTTCAATTAACGACCTCGTAACTCACAGTAAGAGGCGTTTTTTCCAATCCTCTGCACTGCTTTCCCATTATTTTTCTGTGTAAATGCACGCTAGACGGATGTGTTTGACCGTTGCGCTCGCAGCGTCTCACGCATGACAGTGTTCAAAAAACGCATCGTTAAAATAAGTTAAACTTTTAAAAGATGCATCTCGAGACCTTGCGGCTTTTCCCCATTCCACCGCGCGCGTGAACCACAGAGCTTTATGAGTTATCGTTCAAAATCAATTTCCTTATGCAGAAAATGAATGGAGGAACCCAGGTGTTGCACTCCGACTACAGTTTTCCTCAATTCATCACATTATGGCAAAATGAGAAGTAAAAACGGGTTGCGAACTAGAGTCGTCAAAAGTACGCATAGATAATATGACGCTTTGAATGCCGTTGAGCGGATTCATAAACTGGCCTCTGATTGTGTTCACGCACTCATCATATGTCTGCGATTGGCTACAATGATCAACCCAAGCTCAAATAGCACTATTAAGTTAGATCCACGAAAATATGACATTGTGTAACTTGTAGCCCAGGAATGCGTTATTAAAGTCAACATGAAATGCTGTTCGCAATAATGTTGTCAAAAGTACAGACTTCGATATCAAGTCGGCGCTGAAATTTTTCAAATGTGACTCTTTGAGCGGATTCGTAAACGCCTCTGATTGGCCATTGTGTTCACGCACTCAACAGATGCATCTGATTGGCTGCAATGATCAACGCTTCAAAAACATGTTGTAAGTAGACATCAATAATCACTCATCGCTTTCACACGCTGATTGACATCTGCTTATCTTGCGTCTCTTGAGTGCGTGAACACAGTGGCCAATCAGAGTCGCATTTTTTTTAAATTTCAGTACCGACTTGGTATCGAAGTCTGTACTTTTGACAACAGTACTGCGAACAGCATTTCATGTTGACTTTAATAACGCATTCATGGGCTACAAGCCACACAATGAGCTTCAAACCATGAGTCTTGTCGAGAAGAGGTGATCAGATTTACTATTTTCACCTGCTGGATGATAAAACGGATGTAACCATCAGCCTCGCATCCTGGAGGAATCGCCTCCATTTTCTTTAAAAAAAATAAATGAATCCATTTCCTTTTCTTTTGTTGTACCTATTTCTAATTTCCAGAACTGTCTTGACTAACATGCTGCATGTAAATGGCTCTGCTGGGCACGATGCACCATATAATTCAGTTGATTCAGTTCAGCATAAGTTCTTTGATCACCCTTCATTCATATGAATGTGCAAAGTTTGCACTCAGGACACGGGGAGGGGCCGGTTTATTGGATCGTGCAATTGATCATTGCTATTCTTTTGCAAAACAGGCCATGCATCCTGCCTGCAGATCTTTTAGAAGCGAATATCATGGTTTCAGGAGTTTAGGAGCGACGCAGCGAGGAGAGTGCAGTGCTGTGGGATGAGAATGGTTTCTCCCTTCACCTGTGCTTCAAGTGGTTTGCCCCACTATTCAGCCAGCCTACCCTGAATGAGTCATCCTGCTCTTCCCTGATTGGCCGGTCGGGATTCATCCCGAGGGATTGCTGTGCAGAAAGCTGCCGAGGCCTGACTTCATTCACAGAAACGTCGGTATGCCCGTCTGCCTTTCCATTCACAGCCAGCCCAAAACATTTTCCCCGCTCAGCTCCTCAGCATCCTCTCTTCCTCTCCTCAGCATCTCTTGTGCATCTCCGTGACAACACCGAGCGACGCTTTTTTTTTTTTTTTTTTGCTTTTTTTTGCTTGTTTGCTTTTGTCTCAGTGGAGAAGACAAACCCTTGCTCTCTCTCTCTCTCTCTCTCTCTCTGTCTTTTCTTCCTTTTTTTTCAATTCGCAGGCAGGCAGGAAAGCGAGACGCTGGGAGGGACTGCAGTGCGTTAGCCGCAGCGGTACAGGAAGCTTGTGAATGACTGCTGCTTCCCTGTCTCTTCTGGACATTTTACATGAATGGCTTTAATGTCATGGGCTTCATCCCGCCGGATGCTTTTTAATGGGGCCGGGAGATCTGACATCACTATTTACGGTCGTATCCCCGCCGAATCCGGATGGCGTTTTAGTAAGATCGAATCTCGACATTGTGTTTTTGAGAGGGATGTTTAATTATTCAACAAAGCTCATTCAGGAGCAAAGCTTGGCTTGTTTTGCTTTCTGTAGGGGGAGATGTCCGAGCACTCGTGTGGATGGATTTATCCCGATGTTTCGTAGTATGTAAGGAAGAGCAGACGTGACGAACAAAGAGATAAAGCCGTATTGGTCTCGAGCACATTTTAAACTTGCCGTCAACAAAAGCTAGGGGCGAACGCGTTCGGATGTTGCATTTTTATGTATTTTTATTTCACGATCGTCTGCGGTCTTCGTGCTCTCTTTTCAGGAGAACACCTCGCCTCTGAATTTAAAGTAAAACCACAGTTGTGTGTGTGTGGAAAAATGAGCGACCGCCATGCACACTGACTCAAGTTTCATTCTGTGTGGCGTACATGTGATCCGACGACGCGCGCGGCGCTCTGATGTGATATTCGCACTGAATTATGTTTTTGCATCATTTTTTTGAGTAGTTTGATTCTCATTCATTTTGACTGAGCTCGGATTCTCCGTGATCTCTTTAGCCAATCTTTTCCCTTCTGTTCATCCGTTTTCACACGGACTGAATCAAAGGAGACGTTCCTACAGACGGGGCAAATTTGGCGAATTGATTGGTTTCTACCGAGCAGTAAGTGGGAGTTTTTTTTTTTTCGTAACGGAAAGTGCTCTGCAGTGTAGAGTGAGTCTTTTGTTGAGAAGGGTCTCTCTCTCTCTCTCTCTCTCTCTCTCTCCGAGTGAGTCATGCATGTTCAGGGATCTGCCAGGATGCGGGGAGAGAGAGAGACATCTCTTCACTAGAGATCTGTCTCTCTCTCTCTGCCATCTCTGGCCCTCTGTAGAGGAGTGACCTCGCGCTGCTTTTCTCTCCTCGTCCTCTGTCTCCATGGATTCCGCGTTTTGTGGTTTATTTTTGGTACCCGAGTTGCTGCTGCTGCTGCCGCGTGGTGTCGGATTTTCCTGACGACCACCCGCTCCCTTTTTCTTGAAACCCTCGAGGACGCTTTCTCGGCTCCAGCATGCAAAAGATGTGGACGGTCAGCTGGGAGTTGGATGTGTCCGTTCGTGTGTAGGCTGGCATACCGAGGGGAATGCTTCACCGTGCTAAATACAACCGATTCCGGAATGAGTCAGTGACGTCCGTCGATGAGCTTCTGCACGGTCTCTCCATGAACACCAAGGTCTCGGCCGTCCCGCCGTCGCCGCCCGTGGGCGACCCTCCGTACGCCCCGCCAGCCGACCCCGAACCCTGTGAAGAGTCCGGAACCTTGTGCACCCTCATCAACAAAGTCTCCAACCTCAAATTCGCCAACTCCTCCGGACTGCTGGGCATCAAGGGCCTGCCGTCTGCCGTCAAGGACCTGGCCGTGTCCAAGCTCCAGGGAGGAGCGGCAGGAGGCGGCTCCGGCAGCCCGGGCTCGTCCGCCCTCCCGGCGGCGGCCGCCGCCGCAGCGCCTCACGCCCCGCTGGAGCCCGGCTCCATGAGCTCGGGGAAGAAGGGCAGGATGGAAGAGTCTCAGCCTGGCGGAGAGAGAGCTGGAGCCTGGGTGGGACGGGGGCCGCGGGTTGCGGCGGGCTGGTGAACAAGCCGTCTCGTGGATGGCTGCACTCCAGCGAGAAGATCTCCGGACCTGGAGTGACGTACGTCGTCAAGGTAAGATCCGAATCCTTCCTCTCTTCTGCATTTTTCATCACCGTCAAGGTAGGATGCACGTCTTCCTGTCGGTGTACTGGTACAGAGGGATTATGTGTACGATTTGGAAGGAAGGTCGCCAGTTAGGTTCACAACTGACCACAAAAGCACACACTGTTCCGACACGTACAGTGCCATGCATGTTTACATGGTGTCGGTTTCAAGTCTAGCACGCATGTGGCACGAACAAAATCGAATTATTTATTTTCATCACATATATACTATGCTTTCAGCCTGTACTATTCTGGATAATGTTTGAAACTTTGTATTGCTGCCACTTTTCCTGTTATTGCCTCCTTAAAGGGATAGTTCACCCAAAAATGAAAATGATCCCCATGATTTACTCGCCCTCAAGCCATCTTAGGTGTATATGACTATCTTCTCTCAGACGAACACAATATATTATCAAATATTTTGGCTTCATAACGGGAGAGAGTGTTTTGAAGCCCTCCCAAAAATCCATCCATCCATCCATCCATCATTAATATAATCCACACGACTCCAGGGGGTTAATGAAGGCCGAAGCGAAGCGATGCATTTTTGTAAGAAAAATGTCCATATTTATAAACTAGTTTAACTGCAGACGGCTGGACTTAAAGACGAGTCGCTTGCTTTATTAAGTCACTTTTGAAATGAAAGCGTCTGCTATATGAATCAATGTAAATTACATTTGATTTTTCATCACCGCAACAGAGTAGAAATTCATGTAATTAGCGAATCGTGGCGATATCGTAAAACAATCCAGTGAAGTTTAAGCAAATGACAGACATCTCATGTGAACTAAATGGACACAAATCAAAAGATAACAGATGGTTGACATTTTGTAACCAAAAATATTATCAGTTGTCTAAATATGGCCAGTGTGATGTTGCTCAAACTTGTGAAGATCAAAATTTTCTCCGTAATTCTCATCGCACGTCGTATTTATTTATAAAGCGCGTTATACGATACAGATCTTCACAGTAACAAACAGGAAAATAACCGTGTGGATTTAGTGTCGGTCAGTGTTGATGTCGTATGTAAATCAGACAAATCGGTTCTGTCCGATCATGGCCTCCGCATATACAGCGCAGCCACATTTCGACCATCGCGCATGTGTTCCAGAGTGTGATATTAACCTCTCAGTTAGAAGAGAGAACGCAGGGGTAGTGGTCGGGCTGTCCGTGCGACCGCTTATTTTTTACCTCCCCAGATTTGATCTATTCAAATTAACTGCAAGTTTATCACATCAAAAGTGATGTATCGTCTCCGGGGACCGTGACGCGTCGCAAGACAGAGCTGTTATTCTTGTCCACGTCTCTATGCAAAGACAAACATGATAACTGTTGAAGTTTTGACTCCACACGTCACCTTATATATATATATATATATATATATTTCCACAGTTCCCATCTGGAAAAATTATTTTTAAATGGGGGATTTGCAGGCCTGGGATGTGTAATGGAAATGTCTATAGTACATGTGTAGATATCCAGACATCATTGCCTCATTTTAGGGTTATTTGCAGACATTTTGTGAGATATTTACGACATTTTAAACATGCATATGACCTCAGGTCTCGCGGTCTCGTGTATTTTCAGTGTTTACGAGCATATAAGCGCCTCTTCGAGCTAAAGGTGACTCGCATTCGTGCGGGATGGATCGTGCATTTTTACTTTCTGAATAGTCAGGCAAAACACGAACCGTTGACACGATCGAATCAGACTAAATCAATGTGTTTTATTTGCTTCGTTGTCATTGGCTCTCGAAGCGTTTGTCAGGAAGTGTGTGGCAGGGGAAGAAAAGGACAGTATTTCTAGTTTGTTTTGCTTTTTGTAAGAGTCAGTTGGTAAAAAATTGGCGGCTTCCGTACCAAACCCCTCTGGCGTCCCTTTGCAGGACTGAATGTGTGTTATTCTTTACAGTTCACTTATTGAATGACCCTGTGCACACACACACACACACACACGCCATGCTCCATTTCACTAAAAGGACAGCTGCTGACATTGACTGGACGGGCTGCTTCTCAAACACACGTTACCAGCGTTCTGACAGACTCCAGAGTTTAGATGATTTATAGGTTGCACTTAATTTATTTCTATTAAAAGCAATAAGGCACTTTGGTCATGCTGAAATCCGAGTTATTTATTTATTTATTTATTTTCCATATTCCGTTTTTGTTTTTCCTTTGAATTTTATTAATGGTAAAAAGCATGTCTAATTCATTGAAATCATGAAACAATTTGACAAGAATTTATTAAAAGTTGAACAAAAATTACATTTTTGAGGGCATATGAAATATCGTTTCTTGTTTATTTTTACCAAATTCTTTTGTTTTCTGCTTTAAATTTTCTGGATTCTATTTTAAGGGTTCAATTGACCCTTCGCAAAGCCCCGCCCCCTTTAGTTTCTGTTGCTAAGTCATGCGCTCTCACGCCACACATCATGTTCTCACGCAGTGAAAAATACATACTGGAGCAACGAGGACACTGACTACGTATGAAACAGTTTCATTTTTAAAGACGTTTAATCAATAAATCGCGTCTAGTGTGTGGTGACAGATCGCTGTAGCTCCTCGATCATCTCTTCATACTAGTTCATTTATAGCATCAAATAAACATGAATGGACTTCAGAAGGAATGTTGTTTCAAGTTCAAGTTCACCAACGTTCATCTACTGACTCCCCTGACCGCTTTGAACGACAAAATGTCGGATTCAGGGTTATGATTGGTCTGATCGCCTGTCAATCAAACTGCTGGCGAAGGGGCAATTAAATTTTAATCATCAAAAAAAAATAATAATAATAATTGAATGCATAAAAACAACAACATTTATCAATTTAAAATAATATGTATTTTCTATGAAATGTTGTTTTTTAAAAAATTTTTAATGTTGTGTATTTTAATTTTTCTCGCAATCAAACGAAGACATAAAACATTAATTTAATTTATCTTTTAATCATATGACATTTAACAAACTTTTTTTCTGCACAATAGAGCTTTACTGTAAAAAAACATTAAAGAAACATTGTGATTATTCCTTATTATAATATTTAAGTGTTGTTATTATTAAATTGAGAGACGTAGTGAAATTCCACTGAACTACAGTAATATATTTCTGTCACAACTTCTTTAAATTACACCGAACTTTTATGAAGAACTTAGAGTTCATGATATAACGATGGTTTTTCTCAAATGAAACGGTAAAATTCTCATGAAGATTTTGTAAACTATATCATCTATTGCTCAGCAATATATCAAAAGTTGGATATGTAGTAAATCCTACACTTACATAAAGCAATACATACTATATAGCAAATCTCGGTTTGCTGATGGTTTATATCGTCACAAAACGCACCTCTATTGTCGCCCAGCTTTAAATTCAAAAGTAATTTTTGACTGATCATATATATATATATATATATATAAATAAATATTATACACACACACTTTAAAAAGGACTGTAAAAAACGAAACAAATTTACACAGTAAAATACTGTTTTCCATTGAAACAGTGATATCCCATAAAAACAATGCATTCTGGGTAATATTTGTCGTTTTTAAGAAAAGAGGCCTTTAAGAGGCGACTTTCTCGAAAACGAGAAATAATATTACCCAGAATGCCTTGTAATATACAGAACGCATTGTCATATATAGAAGCAATATACTGTAAAAACAATGCATTCTGGGTAAAGTTTGTTACCTTTAGGTCACTTTCTCGAAAACCAAGAATATTATTACCCAGAATGCATTGTTTTTACGATATATATAATAAATCAAAAGAAAAAAAATTATATAAGCAATTTATATTTATTTATATATATATATATATATGTGTAATGTGTATTGTACATTGTATAAATGTAAACGTAAATGTAATGTATATAAATATACATATATATGCTTATATACATTTTTTTTCTTTTGATTTATTTTATATATATATATATATATATATATATATAGGATTTTTATAGGATATCACTGTTTCAATGAAAAACAGTATTTTACTGTGTAAATTTGTTTCGTTTTTTACAGTAATTTTTTAGTGCATATATATATTTGATCAGTCAAAAATTACTCCTATATATATAATAAATCGAAAGGATTTGATTGTTATGTTAGGATTGTCTTGGCATGTTAGTATATAGTGGCCACTTTATCTAATACAATCAGTGTTTTTAGCCACAACATCGCACTGACTCATCGTCCGCTTCCGGCTTCATTTCCTTTCTACGCTTTGAATCGTACACCGGTGAGTTCATTTAGGCAGTGAGAAGATCATTTTCCATAAACCACTGGAGTAAACTTAGCTAATCAGCATTTACAGTGTTCTGGGAGAAGCGCGTGACGTTGTGAGATCCGGACGGTGGGTTAGACGGTCCTCAGGTGGGTTGCTGCCGGTGAGTCATTCATTTAGTCAAGGAAAGTTGTAGTGAGACTCTCAATGAGTGAGTCATACGGCATTGAGAGATCGCTGAGGTGAGGGGCTAAAAGATGTGTTGATGCGTGATGTCATCGAGTGGGGAGGAAGTTATTTTTATTTTTCATTATGTTATTCATTTTTATTGAGTACTTCATGTAGGTTATGGTTTTGGGATTTTTCTAGTTTAAACGAGGTCTGCTTTTTATTTTTATTTCATTTTACTTTGTTTTATACTTTATTATATAGTTCATTCAGGGTCGGGGTTTGAGCTTTTTATAGATTAAAGAATGCCAGATGAGTCCTTTTTGTATTTTTTTTTTTTTTTTTTAGTGTCAATTTTGCTTTTTGTAGTTTATAACTTTTATTTTATTCAATGCTTTCTTATATAGTTCGTGCAGGGTTCTTATAGATTAAACGATATGAGATGAAATGTGTCCCTTTTTTTTGCTTTTGTAGTTAATCTTTTTTTTTTTTTAGCATAAAATGACTCATTTTATGCTAAAAAGAAAGACAAAATATCCATTCACTCCTTACCAACAAATGTGTTCGAGTGAGTTTATGTGACGTCACGTGATATTGTGTGAAATTACAGTCTGTTTTCGAGGAATTTATGAAATTTGTTGTTTTCCTCAATAAAATGTTTGATTGTGTGTCTGCGTATGTGAGCTTGGAGTGTTTTTTTGGATGATGTGTGACATTTGTGTGTGTTTAACGGTGAGCGACGGTATGAACAGAGTGAAAAATGAAGATACTGTCATTAATCACCTTCGTGTCGTTCTCAACCTGTATTGATTATTATTCATTTTTTGCATTTATTTCATGGAACCCAAAAAGGGAGCTTTTGAAGAATCTTCAAGCAGCACTTTCCTTCCTCTGTAGAAAAATGAATCCAAAATATCCCAGAAGCCTTCTGCGCAGTAGGTGGAGCCGCGGGCTCAAGGTCCCGCCTACACCCGCAGACTCATTCGCAAACATGAGCCGTCAATCATGATGCCACGCCCCATTTTTACTAAACTAAAACACTAGAGCATATTTCTGCGTGATGTGAACTACCTAAAATGATCTGGATTTTTTTCATTCGATTACATGGAGAGAGCGGGTTTATGACCTATACCGCTGTCAGCCACCAGGGGACAACTGGATTCACGTGTTTTAGCACGACTGTCACGCTCTAAAAGGACCAAAACCACCTGCTAATCACCATTTCTTGGCCAACATGAGTAATGTCTGAATATTTAAATGGGAAAACTATAAGACCAGGAACATATAAGCGCAATTGATCCTTCGAAAACAGTTTGATTGACAGGCGATCTGGCCAATCATAACCCCGAATCCGCCCTTTTGTCCGTCAAAGCGGTCAGGGGAGTTAGTAGATTAACGTCGGTGAACTTGAACTTGAAACAACATTCCTTCTGAAGTTCATTCATGTTTATTTGATGCTATAAATGAACTAGTATGAAGAGATGATCTGTCACGACACATTAAACACACACTAGACGCTATTTATCGATTAAATTTCTTTAAAAATGAAACTGTTTCATACGTTGTCAGTGTCCTCTTTGCTCCAGGATGTATTTTTCACTTCGTGAGAACATGATGTGTGGCGTGAGAGCGCATGACTTGTCGGGCATAGCAACAGTATCTAAAGGGGGCGGGGCTTTGCGAAGGGTCAATTTTTACGTCATGTGAACTTTAAAATGATCATCATCATGAGCTATGTTTCCATCCTCCTATTTTTATGTTAATTTCAGGAAATTGCATAAAAACCGCTGATGCGCATAAACTCTAAAAATGGGCATAAAAAAGCCCCGCCCCCTTTAGTTACTGTTGCTATGACTCCGACAAGTCATGCGCTCTCACGCCACACATCATGTTCTCACGCAAAGAGGACACTGACAATGTATGAAACAGTTTCATATTTAAAATAATGTAATTTATTAAGGAAGTTTAATCAATAAATAGCGTCTAGTGTGCGTTTAATGTGTCGTGACAGATCATCTCTTCATACTAGTTCATTTATAGCATCAAATAAACATGAATGAACATCAGAAGGAATGTTGTTTCAAGTTCAAGTTCACCGACGTTAATCTACTAACTCCCCTGGCCGCTTTGTCGCACAAATTGGCGGATTTGGGGTTATGATTGGTCAGATCGCCTGTCAATCAAACTGCCGGCGACGGGTAAATTGAGACGGAGAATTTGTTTATCTGATTAGAAGACATAAACTATCATGGATATACGTTTACTGAATAAATCCCTCGATGAGGAACAAAAAGATCACGTGACTTTGCCTCAACAGAGGATGTGATTGGATAACTGGACTAACCAGCGGACCAATCGCAGTGCAGCATCTCAAACGTTGGACTCCAGCATCCGAACGCAAGATAACATGACAGTGTTTATTGTGTTTCATAAGTCATTTATGATGCATGTAATTTTTATTACAGATATTTTGCACCGATTTCCCAGGAAATGATGATTTGTTTGTCCTCTTGAACACATGGGATGGAAAGAGTGCGTCGTTCATAAATATTTCATGGGATATTCCGATTTTGCACACGAGTTGAATTGTGCTTTATCACACACGGGCTAAAACAATATCTGGTGTTGAAGAAAAGAGGATTATCAGCTGATCTAATCTCGTTTGTGTCTTCCTTTTTCAGTATTTGGGCTGCATTGAAGTTCTCCGGTCCATGAGATCCCTGGACTTCACCACACGATCGCAAATCACACGGTACATTAACCCTCTCACACTTTCTGCACATCAAAACGTATAAAACCTCTTATGTTGTGCAAGGGATTGTGGGTAATATCAGCTGAAGTAGCATTGCACGGATGCACGCTTCCAAGAGAGAAGTATATCATACCGGCAGCTTTTGTAATATTTTGAATGCATTATGAATGGCATTCTCGCTAGCATTACGTGATTGGCAGAGTTTAAGCCCGTCGATGACTATTACGATAATGATGAAGATATATAACCGAATACATATCACGAGGAACGATACCACTTTCAGAACAATCTTTTTACAGTTACGAACAATTAAAACATTGACAGCCAATCAGAATCCGTCCTGCTCGAGCATTTAAAGAGACGGACGGCAAAGCCGCGACTTCTAATAAACGGAACGATATCGTGATCTTTGTGGACGTTTCCGTTTTCTTTTTATAGTTATTGATCTTGGTGTGAATGGGCCTTTATGATTTACATGTAATAGAACAAAAATGGATCCTTTTATAATGTGTATTGCAATTTTGCTACATATATTGAATGAGTTGACCATTTTAGTTGGCGACATTACATTTAGGATTAATTTAAGTACAACAACAATAACAACAGAAATGGAATTGAAAAGTAGCATTTAGCTAAAGATTTCACTATAAAAATGAGATAAAATTACGGCTCTACCAGCTTAAAGTGCAAATATCAATGATTAATAATCACAAATGAAAAAAACATGATCTCAATTTTTTATAAAAATATTTTAAAATTTTTTATTTTATGAATAAAATTTTGTGAAAAGATTAAAAAGGAGGGGCAAATATCAATGAATATTAATAATCACAAAAGACACACATTTTAGTTATTTTAGTTAAATTTACTTATATTATAAATTAAATTATTATTTTTTTTTTTTAAAAGTTGCAAATAATGAATTTTTATAAAAAAAATGTCTAAACTCATTTTCCCATTTATTTTACGATTTAATTATTTCATTAAAACATTATGTAAAAAGATGCAAATATCAATGAATATTAATAATCACAAAAGACACACATTTTAGTTATTTTTAAGAAAATATATTTTAAAATTTACTTATTTTATAAATTAAATTTTTAAAATTTTTGCAAATAATGAATTTTTATAAAAAAAATATCTAAACTCATTTTCCCATTTATTTTGCGATTTAATTATTTCATTAAAACATTAAGAAAAAAGATGCAAATATCAATGAATATTAATAATCACAAAAGACACACATTTTAGTTATTTTAGTTAAATTTACTTATATTATAAATTAAATTATAAATTTTTTTTTTAAAAAGTTGCAAATAATGAATTTTTATAAAAAAAATGTCTAAACTCATTTTCCCATTTATTTTACGATTTAATTATTTCATTAAAACATTATGTAAAAAGATGCAAATATCAATGAATATTAATAATCACAAAAGACACACATTTTAGTTATTTTAAAAAAAATATATTTTAAAATTTACTTATTTTATAAATTAAATTTTTTAATTTTTGCAAATAATGCATTTTTATAAAAAAAATATCTAAACTCATTTTCCCATTTATTTTGCGATTTAATTATTTCATTAAAACATTAAGAAAAAAGATGCAAATATCAATGAATATTAATAATCACAAAAGGCACACATTTTAGTTATTTTAGTTAAATTTACTTATATTATAAATTAAATTATTAATTTTTTTTTTAAAAGTTGCAAATAATGAATTTTTATAAAAAAAATGTCTAAACTCATTTTCCCATTTATTTTACGATTTAATTATTTCATTAAAACATTATGTAAAAAGATGCAAATATCAATGAATATTAATAATCACAAAAGACACACATTTTAGTTATTTTAGTTAAATTTACTTATATTATAAATTAAATTATTAATTTTGCAAATAATGAATTTTTATAAAAAAAATATCTAAACTCATTTTCCCATTTATTTTGCGATTTAATTATTTCATTAAAACATTAAGAAAAAAGATGCAAATATCAATGAATATTAATAATCACAAAAGACACACATTTTAGTTATTTAAAAAAATATATTTTAAAATTTACTTATTTCATAAATTAAATTATTTAAATTTTTGCAAATAATAAATTTTTATAAGAAAAATATCTAAACTCATTTTTCCATTTATTTTACGATTTAATTATTTCATTAAAACATTAAGTAAAAAGATGCAAATATCAATGAATATTAATAATCAAAAGAAAAAAGAATAATGATCTGCACTAATTTTCCTCATTTAAAAAATTCATTTATTTTATAAACAAAATTACGTGAAAAAAATGTTACTATTAATTAAGTTAATTTATTTAAAAAGATTTTTCAACCTATATTTTTACTTGATATTTTACATATATTTTTGGTTTTTTATTATCTTATTTTACTCGTTTTTGTACAAATGAACTGAAAACTAAGCAGACTCTCCAGTGCTGCCCATGAAATTATATCCATCGAAGACAACAGAGTGTTTGTAATGTGTTTCTGTGTTTATAAATATTTATGTTTTTGTGTTGTTTTGCTACTAAATCACAGTTAATGGCTTTTGTATGCTGCTTTTTAGTTGCTTTACGGTTACATCACAGTTAATGGCCCCGTGTGGCGTTACATGACTGTTATCAGCTCTTTTATGGCACTTTTATGTTTTTTTCCCCTTTATTTGCATCCGCTGCCAAACACTCATTTATTGATGCTAAAATGAGCGCATGAGATGTGAATGTAACCCATCCATGTGTGCTGATGAGTCATTGCGTAACATTAGTGTCGAGGCAGCAGATCGGATCCCAGTGGACGCTGCTTGTTTATCGAGCGCTGGGCTGTGTGGGCCGATCCTCATGTTAGCAACGCTGGAGATGACATGCCATATCCTCTTTTCTGCCTGACTTCCTGCTCTCTCCGCTGTAGCGAACACACGACCCTTTCCCGACCGCTCTCTGGACACAAGGACCGGTCCAAAACCTGCGTTTGAGTGTCTTATTTGAGAGCAGAGAGGACTGAACGATTGTGATAGTTAATATTTATCATGCCTTTTGTAAAACGTTAAAAGAATCTCAAAAAGTGTGTCAAAAACATAGAAAGAAATCTAGTATTTTGTTTTTATATTAAAATACTTTTTTACTGTAAGTACATTACATTTCCCCCGCTCTCATTTTGAAAATCCATATATAATACGAAAATTATACATAGTATAATATATTTAAATTTAGAATGAAAACACCATTGCATTTGTGCTTAATTGCTCTGAAAATAATGTCACTTTAAATAATCTTTTTGGTCTTAAATATGCTTCATTTTCTCTTCAATACAAATTTTTTTTTTTGTGGTAAATATTTCCAATTTTTTTAACCTTGTCAATATATATTATTTTTAGCATATGCTTTTATAATTAATATATAAATATTTTATGTGAGTTTTATATTAGTTTATGTCATTATTGTATTATTATTATTATTTATCAAATGTGTATTTAATTTCAACCTGGTCAAAATATATATATTTTTAGCAAATGTTTCAATATTTAAAATATTATTATATTTTTATTTATATCTTAAGAGAGTTTTCTAAAGGTTTATGTTTATATAATTATTATTGTTATTTATTAACAATTTATCCTTCAAAAGTGCATTTCATTTCAACTTGGTCAGTAAATATTATTTTTTAGCATATATTTTTAAAATGAATATATAAATATTTATTATATTTTTATTTATATTTTATGTGAGTTTTATATAAGTTTATGTCATTATTGTATTATTATTATTATTTATCAAATGTGTATTTCATTTCAACCTGGTCAATATATATATTTTTTTAGCAAATGTTTCAATATTTAAAATATTATTATATTTTTATTTATATTTTAAGAGCGTTTTATAAAGGTTTATGTTTATATAATTATTATTATTATTATTATTTATTAACAATTTATCCATCAAAAGTGCATTTCATTTCAACTTTGTCAGTATATATTATTTTTTAGCATTTTATTTTATATATTTAAAATGTTACATTTATTATATTTTTCTAGTTTATATTATTATTATTATTATTATTATTACTATTTATGTTTATATTTACATCATTTAATATCATTATCATGAGCGTCGGCTATAAATCCCATATCGGTTTATGACTAAAATTCATGTGCAACGATTCTGTGGGCCGGATTCACAGAAACGGATCAAATCCATCCCAGAATGACCAGTTTTGCTTTGGTTCCTGTTT
Source organism: Opsariichthys bidens (assembly GCA_037194245.1). Classification (NCBI taxonomy): domain Eukaryota; kingdom Metazoa; phylum Chordata; class Actinopteri; order Cypriniformes; family Xenocyprididae; genus Opsariichthys; species Opsariichthys bidens. Next base: position 18,888,484 of record CM074294.1, on the reverse strand, counting down.
TCACACAGCATCATTACAGTTGGCTCTCTCTGCACTTCAGAATTACTCACATCTTTATATTTTTTGTCATTTTTTCTCCACAGGGAGGCGATCAGTCTGGTGTGTGAAGCCGTCCCTGGTGCCAAAGGAGCTCTGCGCAAGAGAAAGGTAGCGTGAGAGAAAGAGAGAACGTGTGGAAATATGTTAAAGGACATACTGTATTCCATTCAAGTCGGGTTCCAGAAGTTAAAAACTCCATTCATTTTCTCCATAGGAAAATCATTTTTAACCTATAAACCTTTAAAGGCAGCTTTACTGTGAGCGATGAGGTTGTGTTGTGTTTAACAGTGGAATTTGCGGTGAAAAACTACATTACCCATAATGCTGTACAGAAGATTTTCGCCAAATGACTCTTTAGCTCCGCCCACTCTCATGAAGCGCTGCAATTGAGGCTGAAATATTTGAATGTATTTGTATATATGTCAACATTTTTAAAATAGTAGTTTTCTATTTCTTTTTAATTCGATTATGATGTTTGCAATGCTTCATGGGATTGTAGTTCTTTTCTTCACCAAAGTCTAAATGTATTTTTGCTTCAAATCGTCGCTTGTAATGTTGTGATTCTCCTTGTGGCTGGTTGGTTTGGTCCGTGGCTTATAATTCTAAAACAATGAAATTCCCTGAATGGAAAAAATACTTCCGGAACCGGTGGGCGGGGCGCTAATGCACGCGATGGAGAGCCTCTCAAAGTCCGAATTCCAACTTGGAAACTCATGGAAAAAGTCTGGATCCTGGCTAATTATTCATTTTACCATTTCTAAATCTATTCCTGCAGATTTTGTCTGAGCCTGCATATGAGTAATTATTCCCATTCTTGTCTTAGGAAACGGTCCGTTTTCATGGAAAAGGATACTTTGATGGTGCAGACACGATGATAAAGGCATGTCAGGTTGAAGCTAACTGAATTACACAGAGTTTAATTAAAAAACAAACAGATGAGTTATAGATTATTGCACATGACAACAGGAAGCGGTCAGGAAGTGGAGGTTATAGATGAAGATCAAGAAGGATAAGATGCAAAAGAGGAGCATCAGAAGGTTTGGAGTGAGATAAAGACAGTTAGAGATCAAATAAAGGCTGGAGAGAGAGAAATGGCATGCTGCAGTGTGTGTGTGTGTGTGTGTGTGTGTGTGTGTGTGTGTGTGTGTGTGTGTGTGTGTGTGTGTGGGCATACTGTTAGCACGGTGACTCATTCTGTACTGAGCAGCAGTAATCAGGCCTCCTGCCGCGCGTGTGTGCGCGTGATGCACGTTTGCTGCGAGGATTGCAGCCGTGGAAAGGGACGTGTCCGCTTTCAAACCAACAGACGTGCGTGTGGGGATTTTGGGGAACCTTTAAAGCGCTGTATGTCCCGATTTAATGACGCGACATTGGACCGGTTTAGCACACAAACACGGAATGATGCAATTCATGTGTGATTTTTTTTTTTTTTTTTTTTTTTTTCATTTTCTTCCATTTTGTAATATGAATGAAGACGGGAGTGATTTGAATTGAATTTCAATTTAATGTGTATGACAAAACGGCTGCATTTTAATAGTAAAATAAAGTAAATTAGCTGGAATATCAGCATAATAAAATGATTCAAATATTAAATAAATATTAAAAACAAAATAATAATTCGGAATATATCTCTGTAAAAATTAAAAACAAAAATAACCATTCAGTTGTTAATATCCAATGATATACTATTGTAGTTTTTATTAATAATTTTAGGTTTTTTTTGGTATATATTTTTTTTAATTTTAGTTCAAGTTTTAATAATTTTAAGTTTTTAGTCATTTTTATTTCAGTTTCAGTTATTTTAGTACTTCAAATATTTCATTTTATTGTAGTTATCATTTATTTTATTTCAAGCAAGTTTTAGTTATCTATACTAACCCTGAATCATTCAGAACATATTTAAATAAAAATGTATATAAAATATACAAATAAGAAATATTGAAACGCAAAATCAAATGACATAATAATTAAGAACAGCATATTTAAATAAAATGTATAATAAAATATACAAATATTGAAACAAAATCAAATGAAATAATAATTCAGAACATATTTAAAGGCACAATATGTAAGATTTTTGGAATAAAATATCCAAAAACCACTACAACAATGTTATATATTTTGTTGACTTGTGTACGTACAATATCCCAAATGTTTCCAAGAATGTTTAAATCCAGAGAAGTCCATGTGTCGCCTATCAATGACATCATACCTGCGTTTTATTTTGTAGAAACCATGGAAACACCAAATATATTACATGTTTTATTAGACAATGGAGCAACTGTTTGGATATATTTATGAACAGAAAAATAATCATTGTTATATACAGTAGATAAACATGATAAACAGAGCTGCGTTACCCCACGTACTCTTGACCGGAAGAAGCGGAAGAGGCAACTGTGGCATAATAAAAGTCCCGCCCTGCTCTGCTTCATACTACAGTAACGTTAATAATCGCATCCATGAACATGATTTCTGATTGATGGGAACATGAGTCCCATCCCGATTCTTTTCCACCAGCTGTGAGGTGAAGACGCCATCTCCCATGATTCCATGCTCATTAAGCTTCGCCTTTGTTTTGGCGACTTCTAGCGGCAAAAAAATTACATATTGTGCCTTTAATCTTTAAACGTGTGTGACGAGCAGGGCGGGCGAGAGCCGTGAGGGAACGGCGCGAGGCCGGTGACGCGAGAGATAATGAGCGTCAGCTGCGCGCTACACCGGTCTCGTGTCTCTCACGGAGGAGCTCCGGAAGCTTAAAAGAGGAGCGACGACAGTGAAGGACGAGAGAGGACCAGGCCTGGACTTTATGTTGTGTTTTATTTTGTTTTGTTTTACTTTTACTTTCGTTTTATTGTTTGTTTATTTATTTATTAAAATTATGTTGAACGTTCGCCGGTTCCCGCCTCCTCCTTCCCGTTCTTAAGAACTTTGTTACATTGGTGCCGAAACCTGGGAGGAAGGAGGGACATGCTGTCGAAGAGCTCTCGCTGCTGCGAGTGGCTGCCCGAGGTGGTGGTGCTGGAGCGACTGAGCAACAGGTGGGACGGAGAGCTCGCTGCCGTGCTCCTGGGACGAGGTGGGGTGGCTGCCGTCCAGGAGGGAGCAGAGGAGTCGCCGCCGTTCGCCGTGGGCCGGAGCCTGCTGCCTGCCGCCATGATGGGGAGGAGCAGGGAACGGCGGACTCGCTGCCGGCTGCCCTCAGCCGGAGGAGCCATCGTCAGCCGCCAGGACCATCGCATGGCACCGCGAGGAAGAGCCTCTCGGCTGGCTGAGGACCGAGCGGCAGCGTGTCTGGGAATTTTTTTCTCTCGTATTTGTCGCTCCTTGTGCTTCCGTCTCCTTTTCTCTCGCCTCGTCTGTCCTTACCCCCAGGTGCTGCGGCCGCCGAGACTGGCCCCCGGGGGGGAGTAGAGCGCAGTCTCGTGGGTACCCCCCGGCCTGCAAGGGGCGATGTGGGGTATGTGACGAGCAGGGCGGGCGAGAGCCGTGAGGGAACGGCGCGAGGCCGGTGACGCGAGTGATAATGAGCGTCAGCTGCGCGCTACACCGGTCTCGTATCTCTCACGGAGGAGCTCCGTTGAACATTAGCCGGTTCCCGTACTTAAGATTACAACGTGGAACAGGGTTTTTGGACATTTCACTGTGGTTGAAGCTACTATTTAAAGCAAGACACATAATTATCAAGCCGTGTAACGCTGTTTCTACACCAGACGCGAGCGACGCGACACGACAAAAGAACCCATTATAATCGAGTGATGCTGTCTACACTAGATGCGGCATGACAATAAACCGATGCCTCGTTCTCTTTCTGATGTACTTCAAGCGTTCATCCTCCTTCTGACACGAACAACGCATGGATTTGCAAAGGTCGCTCCTGTGTTGAGCTGTTGCGGCGCGGTTCGTCCGATATAGACGCGGTGTAAGAAATTAGCAATCGTCGCATATTGCAGTTAAGAAGCAATAGAAGGATAGTCTGAATGTGTCACTCTCTCTTCTAGCCTCCCTCGAAACTTCTCTCCAGTATTTTGGGCAAGAGTAACCTGCAGTTTGCTGGGATGAGTATCAATCTCAACATCTCCACCAGCAGTTTGAACCTGATGACGCCGGACTCCAAACAGGTACAAAAACACACGCTTACTGTGTCTTCTCTCTGTCTCGAGATGAAGTGTTTCACTGCAGATGAATGACGCTCCTTCCTGCTTCCACAGATAATAGCCAATCATCACATGCAGTCCATATCCTTTGCCTCCGGTGGAGATCCGGTAAGACTTCACAACATCACACTAGTGATTCATTCTTCAGCTGACACTCGGTCTCACGGCACTTTATGGCAAATCTCGGAGCGCTCAGGGGAAGAAATGAAGGTCTTTAGGGGCACGTCGAATAAAACGAGTGTTTTTCTGATGAAAAAGGCCATAAGATATGATTCTGTGATATTTTTCTTTTCATAAATAGAAGCACAGGCTAGTTTTATTGATTATTTTCTTGTGTTCGTTAATGACCCGACTGGTCGTGGTATATTAGCTGTTTATCAGGTCAAGTTGTTAATACTGAAATGTAAATCATTTTTGCGGTTTTTAATATGTAAATTTGGGTGCTCATGTTAATGAGCTCATAGTTGTGATGTCATAATCATGACATTTTTTAATGAATTGGATATTTTTGCTGTTTTTAAATGAATAAATGTTAATGAGCTCATAGATGTGATGTCATAATCATGACATTTTTTAATGAATTGGATATTTTTTGCTGTTTTTAAATGAATAATTGTTAATGAGCTCATAGTTGTGATGTCATAATCATGACATTTTTTAATGAATTGGATATTTTTGCTGTTTTTAAATGAATAATTGTTAATGAGCTCATAGTTGTGATGTCATAATCATGACATTTTTTAATGAATTGGATATTTTTGCTGTTTTTAAATGAATAATTGTTAATGAGCTCAAAGATGTGATGTCATAATCATGACAATTGACAAAATAAGCCATTTTTACGTATTATGCACTTTAACAATTCACAACTCGAACGCTTTTTGCTGTTTTTAGTGCGTAAATGAGGGCGGCCGAATGTTAATGAGCTCATAACTGTGATGTCATGAATAATCATGAGAGTTTTCGCAGGTTTTAATATGTAAATGTGGGTGCTGCTCATGTTAATGAGGTCATCCTTGTGATGTCATAATCATGACATTTTCAGGAATTTGACACTTTTGCCATTCCGAATGCAGCCGTCAAATGTATGAATGAGCTCAGATGCGACGTCATGATCAAATGAGTCATTTTTGCGGTTTAGTTTCAATGTGTGCAGACTGAGGAGGGGGCGAGTTGTGAATGTAAAGTACAAATACATCAAACTCCCATTTCCCAAGAGCAAGAAATATCCTGTTTTCCATTATATGACGCCTTTAAAGAAGCATGCTCATAAAAGGGTCAGGTTTGAATCATTCTCTCTGTCTTCTGTCAACAGGACACGACTGATTACGTCGCTTATGTAGCAAAAGATCCTGTTAACCGGAGAGGTATTACTCCCGTCTTTTCATCTGCTGTGCCATTTGTGTGTCATTTTTTGGATGCTACATACTTTCTCCCGTTCGGAGATCACTCATTTTTATGTGTCGGTTTGCTTGAGAGAGTCTGACCATGTCAAGTTCAGGCCAGAACTTCCTGTTTGACCAATAGCAAATCAGTTTATCACCTTTAATTAATTTCATAACATTCACAACATGAAGAGATGTAGATGGTCTTGTTGGTCAACCACAGTTTTAGCACTCCTGAGGGCCGTTTCATTGTTTGCCGCTACATTCAAAAACAAGCGTGATTGATCAGTCCGCCACGGCTGCATTTAGCATCAAAAAATCAATTTCTGTGGCTGTTATATCTTCCTGTCTTTTCATTTCATGGATCTTTTAACTTCCTGTCAGCGCAGAGGCCACGCTGTAAAAGTCTTGCAGTATTTTCTAAAGCATTTTTGATGTTGTCAGAGGAAAAGATCCTGTAATGAACACTTTACAGCGGAGTGAGTCAGCAAATCGGCATCCGTTTCGCCATCTGCTGATATCTAAAACGTCAGCATGTGTGTGTCTGTTTGTGTGTGTGTGTTCCTGCATGTCAGATTTTTCGTGCTTCATTTTTGTGTTTCATGTGTTATGATGAATAAAAAACACATTCGTGTCGCAGGCCGTTTTAATTTACGTAAGGAAAATGTCTGTTTTCCCCCTCGTGACACTGTTTTCGTGACAGTTAAACACATTTTCACTCCAGATTCTCATTGTTGTGATGCAGATAATGGTTTCCCAAACTCGTGAAAAAAATGCAGGTGGTTTGTGAGTAAAAAGAAAGAAAGAAAAGAACAATTAATTTAACTCATTAATTTAACTGTTTGCTTAATTATTACATTTATTTAATCATAAAAATGGGAAAAAATAAAAATGTCAGCTAAACCTCTTTGATCTCCAAAAAATGTATTTTTCAAAGATTTAAATAATGCAATAAATATTATTATTAATTCATTGTTAGTAATTAATTTAATCATAAAAAATGTGAAATTAATAATAAATGAATTAGATATTCAATTAGACTATTTATTGAAGTGTAAATGTGGGCGGGCAAATGTTAATGAGCTCATAAATAATCGTGAATGAGTTGCATTTTTTCGTATGCAAATGTCGGTGATGCTCATGTTAATGAGCTCTGGTGATGTCGTAATCATGACATCAGAATAATTAAATCAGTTGTCATGATTGACGTCACATCTGAGCTCATTAACATTTAACCGCCCACATTTACGTATTAAAAATAGTCCAATTTAATTACTAATTAATAACTAAGTAACAGAGAACTGTGAACAACATGTTGTTAAATTGTGAAAATCGTGAAAATATTTGGACTTCGAGCAAACGGTTTGGCTGACAAATACAATTTTTGTACTGCAATACAATTATTATTATTATTATTATATGCACATATAGGCAAATGCTACCATGATGTAAAAAAAAAAGCATCACAATTTCAATAGCATTCTTTACAATAATGAGAATTTAGTGGGTTAAATGTGCTTGACTGCATTAAAAAAAAGTTCTTTTCATTCGTTTTTTTGGGGTGCGATCTGACCCGGACATGTTCTCGCACGGGATTGGTGAGATTCATCCCGACTGTGATTTGTTTTCTAGCGTGTCATATCCTGGAGTGCTCCGACGGTCTGGCTCAGGATGTGATCAGTACGATCGGTCAGGCGTTCGACCTGCGCTTTCAGCTCTATTTGCAGTGTCCGTCCAGCAAACCCTCATCCATGCACGACAAGTGAGTCCACATGAACGCCTTCAGGATTCTGGGCCGGAGGCTGCTCCTACATCTCATTTATCCTCTCTTTAGGGTTATGAGTACAGACGAGCCCCGTGGACGGAGGAAGGGGAGGAGTCCGCCGATCACCACTACTACAACAGCATTCCCGGCAAGATGCCGCCACCTGGAGGCTTCATTGACGCTAGACTGACCAATCAGATGCAAGACAGCAGCCAGGTCAGCAGCACTAATCACCCACCCACACTCGTGCGCTATTTATACCAGCTGACAGGAAGTGACCTCACGGTGATCAGTAGTCAATCAAGCTCATGTCTTTCTGTCAATATTAATCGTGTTTAGGTAAATAATGAGAATAAAGGGTTATGCTATGATGAAGTTTCCATAAAACATAATATTAGATCAAAGAAATCAGGTCATTAAAATGAATCGAGGGAATATTTTAAATTGAGGGAACCAAACAAACCGTTTTGTTCTAACTTTGAAAACGACTGACACAAAATACGGAACTTTCCCACTCCAACACATATAATAATTCAATTAAAATAATAAACAAATAAATATTATATTGTATTTTAATATTGAATAATATAATATATATATAATACAATATAATATATAATTCAATTAAAATAATGAATAAATATTAAATATTGCAATAATATTGAAACCAGCAACGCACAAAGTACTGAGCAATTCCTACTACAAAATATATAATAATTAAATTAAAATAAAGATTAGATTAAATTTGGTTTTAAAATCGAAATGACTTTCTTCTTTAATCGTTGAAATTATATATTAAAATGATATTAAACAATAGCTTTATAAAGGGAGTGAATAGTAACCGAGATTTTGAAGCCCAAAAAAAGCGCATCCATTCATCATAAAAGTAATCCATACGACTCCAGGGGGTTAATAAAGGCTTTCTGAACAGAAAAATATCCATATTTATAACTTTATAATCACTGGCTTCCCTTTAAGTAACAGTTATCAGTACAGTATTAGTTATTATTTAACAAAAAACCTCACATTCCACATGATCTGCTTCGTAACTTCTGTAAATGTTGAAGATGTATTTAATGGAGCGGCTTCCTGTCTGCCAGTGAATGTGACTCCACCTGATGAGGAGGTGTTTCATTATTGTTGCTGTCCACACAGGGCGCCGGAGTCGACCAGACGTACTACCAGGGCCGACCCATGTTCATCCAACAAGGTACAATTCACTTTTATTTTGACGTTTAGTTTAGACATTGAGCCCTCATGTCGCATAACTTTATATATTTTTGAAAAATGTAACTTTTTTTTTTTGTCCAAAACAACATTGTTCAAAATATCTTCTTTTGTTTTTCTGTCTGTGCTTCTTATTTAGGGTCCTGTGACATATACAGTCTCCCTGAGGTCAAAGGTCAAGCCCATAAAGCAGGAGAAGCCCCCACGTACGTGAACACGCAGCACATTGACACGCAGGTGTTGGCCGCCCTGCAGGGAGAGTCGGAGAACGCGTCCGATTCGGGCACGACCGGGCCAGCTAAAGACAGCCCGAGGAAGGACCTCTTTGACATGAGTAAGAGTTCACAGTGCTGTGATAATGTACGTTTTTAGGAGCCCCATCCAGGGCTCCTTCGCCGTTCGGAAAAGCGTGGAATTTTATTTTAGTCTGGAAAAGTGTGGGAAAATATTTCCAGACTATTTCCCCTATTCAGTTTTCTGAAATAAGAAGTACAGACTGAGTGATTCCATGGCAAAAGTTATGTATGTATGAATTTTTTCATCACGCAAAACTGTGTCTTTCGAACTTCTCTAAAAAACATGCGTGCGCCACTCGAACCAGCAACAGATAAGCAGACGACCGTGTAAATCAGACTGTACGTTGCTGCGATTCCAGTATCAAACTGATGTGTCAGCGATGAATATGTGCAGCTCATAAAATATCATGTTAATAATCGTTCACATTGTTCAGAATTCTTTTGTACAGAAAATAATGTGCGTGTTTATAATATCTTCATGCCTAAGATTAGAGTTGGGTGATAATCAGGGCTGGGTGGGTTACTTTTAAAACGTATTTCACCACAGATTACAAAATACATGCTTTAAAAAGTCATTTGTAACGTATTTCGTTACATTACTCAAGTTTAGTAACTTCATCTAAATACTTTAGAATACTTTGGAATACTAATAAGTGTGAAACAAACACAAAAAAGGTTTTTATCTCACAATTCTGACTTTTTCCCTCAGAATTGCGTGATATAAAGTTGCAATTGCGAGTTATAAAGTCAGAATTATGAGATATAAACTCACAATATTGAGAAAAGTTAGAATAATGAGATATAAACTCATAATAAATTGAATATTGCAAGAAAAAAAGTCAGTATTGCAAGTTTAAATCTCCCAATTCTGACTTTATAACTTTCAATTGTGAGTTAAAATCTCGCAATTCTGAGAAAAACAAGTCAGAATTGTGAAAATCACAATTGTGAGGGAAAAAACCAATAGTGAGAAAAAGTCACAGTGACGAGTGAATTATAAAATGACTCCCAAAACATGAAAACAGTGGAAAACATGAAACTGAACTCGTCTTTTTCAGACGGTCAGAGTCAGAGAATCACCAATCGCTGTTTAAATGACATTAAAACTCAAAGTAATCACTTTGGTAATCTAAAACACTTTTCAGATGGAACTGTAATCTGATTACCACCCATTTAAAATGGAACTGTAATGAAACACAGTCACTCAAATGTTGTATTTTAAATCGTTACTCCCGACCCTGGCGATAATATAGATACATTTTGCAACCAAATAAAAAATGAGACAGCAGGTTTTGTGTTCTCGTGCCCTCAGAGCCGTTTGAGGACGCCATCATGACTCAGACTCCAGCTCCGCCCCCTCCAGCCTCAGAACTACACAAGGCGGCGTCCGTCGATAACTCCAGTCCGCTGCTGATGCGAGCGGCCGCCCTGAGAGCTCAGGAGGAACTGGAGGACCAGACGTGGTATCACGGAGAGATGAGCCGCCGCCAGGCTGAGAAACTGCTGCTCCACGACGGCGACTTCCTGGTGCGGAAGAGCGCCACAAACCCGGGGTCGTACGTCCTGACCGGGATGCACAACGGCCTGGCCAAACACCTGCTGCTGGTCGATCCAGAGGGAACGGTGAGAGTGATTGTGATTGGTTAACGATTACGGTGAGATTAATAGTCGAGCGAATGTTCGTCGGTGAGAAGAGGCTTGCTCGGCCCAATTTTAATTAGTCAGTTGGTCACCGAAAAGTGGCAAAATCTCGCAGATCTTGATAGATCATTCCTCGACGAGTGTTCACGCTAAATTAACACAGCGCTTACTCCATGACATGTTTAACGTAACGTGCATTTTTCTCTATAGACGCAGTTCATTAACATACTGTTTTTCCGACACATTCGTTATCATTATTTTTTGGCGGTGCGATCCTGTGGCACTTCATTTAGATTTTTTTTACGTTATTAAGCTTTAGTATCTCACAGTAATGTCGTACAATGTTAGCAATGTTCTCTGCAAGCATGTGAGAAAACGAGCCGCTTAGTGATGTAGGACGGGGGTCTTATTATAATATTACCGCCCCTTAATTTTCACGTTTCCACCAATGAAGGTAAAGCTTCAGATGAAGAAAATGTTGAAGGTGAAGAAAAGCACAAACGGACAGAAATGGATCAGCGTTACTTATGACTCGCCCACAAAACGGTGTAATTTTTCTGGAAAGGGGGCCGGGAGCAGCAGCAGCTCATTTGCATTTAAAGAGACACACACATAAAAACAGTACATTTTTGCTCCTCACACCCAAATAGAGGCAAATTTGAGACTAGAATAAATGATCTGTGGGGGATTTTGAGCTGAAACTTCACACACACACACATTCTAGAGACACCAGAGACTGATATTACATCTAAAAGGAGCGTAACAGGTCGCCTTTAAATGAACGAATACCAGTAGACTTGGAAAATCTGATCTGGTCTAATTCCATAAAGCCTGTAAAAGATGTTGCCAGAGTAGAGATTTGGTTGGAAAATTGATATATGTAGTATTTCTTAAAAATAACATGCATATGAAAGTTATATCACTTATGAAAGCAAATATAGAGAGAGAATATTAGGCAACACTTTATTTTACTGACATGAACTTACTATAGTAATAACAGTACATTATGCATAATTATAAGTAACTAACCCTAACTGTAACTCTGTAGTAAGTACATGTAGTTAATTAACCATTTACGAGTAATTACAATGGTACTGTAAATGATATGAATATTATATGTAACGTTGTTCTACATTACAGTGAAATGCTGTATCTAACGAAGTGCCACCGCACCGCCAAAAATGACGGTTTAAAACGCTTCAATTTCGGGTTCTTTTGTAGTTTAATCAAAGTTGTACGACGTTTGGAGTGAAATGTTGAACGTGAATTTGAGAAGTCGGATGAGTCACGTGATCCACGACACTCGTTTACTTGCATTTGATTAGTCACAATTTGATTATCTCAATTTGAAATCGTTATAAAGCATGTTTTAATGACAGAAATCCCATATTTCCTCAGGAGGAACAAATCTTTGATGAAAAATATTAGCGCACGTTAAAGTATCGACAAGTTGTCAATAATCAAAGCCGAATGTTCGGCGTCATTCGGGAGTCACAGAAATCGTTCCGATATGATGCTTAAGAAACATTTCTGATCGTTGAAAACTGTGATACATTTTTATGAATTTAACATTTATAAATGTCACTTTTGATCATTTTATGTCTCCTCAAGGTTCGGACGAAAGATCACATATTCGAGAGCATAAGCCACCTGATTGGCCATCACCGTGACAACAACCTGCCAATCGTCTCGGCGGGAAGCGAACTGTGTTTGAAGCAGCCGGTGGACAGAAAACAGTGACGACAGCCGAGAAGACGCGGGAAGCGGTCACGGCGCCGCTCCTTTACGGAAACGAAACGCGCTCGGATGACTTTCCGCCGGCGAACACGCGGCTGCCGTCAAACTGTGACGACGGAGGACAGCGTTTTTAGATAGCGATGGACGATTTTAGTTCGGAAAAGAGGAACCCGATTCAATAGAACTGATACAGTTATTTTATTGCGCCGGTTGAGAATCTATATATATTTTTGAAGACGACGCTGATGGATTTCGGACAAGAGAGAGGGGGGGGACGCGAGGAACACCAGATAAAGAAAAAGTATTTTAGAATACAAAAAAAGTTTTAGTTTTGTCTATCAAGCACAACCGGATTTTAATGTTCATCGGTGAGAGGTAGAAGGACGGCGAAAAACAGGAGCAACAAAAGCTGTTTATATTGACCTATTTTAGGAGTTTGTCCTTTCCTGCAGCTAGTGTGCCAGATCATTTGGTAGCTTCTCTCGAATCACTGTCGATTATGCTTTTCGGAGGGAAGATGACGCGAATGTGTTTGCTTTGACAGAAACCACACTCCGACATGCTGCACGTACACGCGCGCGCGCGCACACACACACACACACACACACACGCGGCTTTAAAACACCCACATTTTTGTATGACGTTGAAACCTGTGGCACTCGCATGACTTGACTTAATTGTACTCGTGGTCATTGTTGGTAGCATCCAGAGCCCCGGCGGAGGTGCTTTCGTGTATGCTCACAATGTAAAATATTTATGCTTTCCCAGTATTCATTGAGTTTAGCTCCTTCTTTAAACGTGTCAGAGGTGTGTAGTCGCTCGGTTCGGGGCTTACTTTATACCTTGGATGTTTCTGTCGGTTACGACTTTCATGGTTTGACTGTGGGCTTCACAAACAGACAAATTGGTATTATAATTCTTCTTCTGAGGATTATTTTCAATGAAACGGTCCTAAATGAATAGCACAAACGCTTTGCTGTGCGAGAGACGGTCTGGTGTGGTTTTGCACAGTCTGGAATGTCACTGGATTTTTTTCGCCGTTTTTTGCCACGCGCTTCACGTTTGTGCGCCGCTCCCGTTGCGTCTGAAATCCACAGTTCAGGTAATGAAATTTGCATCTGATTCAGTTGCTTAGTAGAAATTAGCACCGAGACTGTCATAAAAAGGTGGAGATTAACGACGTCAAGATGAAGTGTCATGACAGTGATGTCTAAAATGCTTCATTTTGTTATCCTGAATAAAAGCAGAAGCTTTCTTTGTGAGATTCACCCTTAAATTGTGACAAAGGTTTCGTCGCCTACATTGATTTCATATGTGCTCAACTGTGGATCTTTTTCTTTCTCGAAATGATAGGCCATTTTTAGTAGAATTGGTATTGTTTACATTCTTGCATCGTTTTGAATATTGTCACGCTCACACAAACACGTCACGTGATGTTTCTGTCGTGACATTTGTCACAGAAGATTCTGGAAATGATGGAGCCACAGGATGAATTATATATATATATATATATATATGTTACATTAATTTACATTTGAATTCCTTTTTAAATGTTAAAATGTGAAAATAATCTCGTATACATTTAGTTTTAAGTTATTTTATGTTACATTTATTTTTCATTATTTATATTTAATTCATTTTGAAATATTAAAATGAGAAAATAATCTGATAATTTATATATATATATATATATATATATATATATATACACACACATTCTTGGTTATTTTATTTTACATTTATTTTAAATAATTTACATTTAATTTCATTCATTTTAAAATACTAAAAATTTTAATATTTAAAAATGAATGAAATTAAATATAAATTATATATATATATATATATATATATACACATTTAGTTTTAAATTATTTTATTTTACATTTATTTTTCATTATTTATATTTAATTCATTTTGAAATATTAAAATGAGAAAATAATCTGATAATTTATATATATATATATATATACACACATTCTAGGTTGTTTTATTACATTTATTTTAAATAATTTACATTTAATTTCATTCATTTTGAAATACTAAAAATTTTAATATTTAAAAATGAATCAAATTAAATATAAATTATATATATATATATATACACATTTAGTTTTAAATTATTTTATTTTACATTTATTTTTCATTATTTATATTTAATTCATTTTGAAATATTAAAATGAAAAAATAATCTGATAATTTATATATATATATACACATTCTAGGTTGTTTTATTTTTACATTTATTTTGTATAATTTACATTTAATTTCATTCATTTTAAAATACTAAAAATTTTAATATTTCAAAATGAATCAAATTAAATGTAAATTATATAAATTGTTTTATTGTAGATTTATCTTAAATTATTTACATTTGATTCTTTTTTTAAATATTAAAATGAGAAAAAAAAAATCTTACTTCATCGTTTCACTGTAAATTTTCCAGCACAAAATGAAATCGGTACTTTTCCATGTGCATATTTCCGTTGATGAGCATTATAACACCCTCTACTTTTTTTTGCGAGTCAAAGTTGTATAATTCTGGTCAAAACTAAAGTGCAGTTGATGACAAATCAACAGGTTTTGAAAAGAAAAACTAGTAACTCTCCAGCTTTAAATGCTGTTTTAAAGTGGCGGTGGATTGTAGAGAGATTTGCATTTCAAACTCTAAAATGATTCTGAACACAACATGCATTCACAAAACTTTACTTAAGGATTTTATTTCCAGCGACGGCAACTTTCCCGATTTAAAAACTGCCAAATCCCAGCAGGTTTTCACTGGACTTTGCAGAGTCTGTGTCATAAGTTTAACTAATGCTACATTTCACTTACTAAACTGACTCCAACTAAACAGTGGTGCTTTACTGTTTTTGTAATGCTGCAACAAAACACCCAACTAGAAGGTATTCATTCCCAAAAAAATACTATAAAAATTCAAAATTGATTTGCCATCCAGAGTTCTGTTAAGGAAAACGTGCCTTTTATTTGTACCATCATGCTTGAAGTCAAAGCTCATCTGCGGTCTTTGATGTCGTGAGCGCTCAGAAGATCACAGGCCATGAAACAGGTGACACAATTCAGAAGCCCAAACTGTGTTTACAGGTCTAATCTTTGCTTGTATGACTTATTCCTATTCTTTATGATTGGTGGCAATAAAACAATCAATGTGTATTACTCTTGGGTTACTTTGGTTATTCGGGTGAACCTGTGAAAAGTCAGATTTCGAAGAGAAATAAACAAGAAATTATGATTCACATCAAGAAAATTAATCCTATTTTTTAGGAGGTCCCCCCCCCCCCAATCTGCATGAGCAAAAAAAAAGTCATTCTCATTACTGTAATTGTGTGATATGTATATATAATGGAAGCCCCTTCCCGACACTTTTGAGAAAAAAAATATTCCGTAAGTCATAATAATGAGAAACTTTCTAAAGATAAAGATACTAAGTCATTATTATGAGATGTTAAGTCATTATTATGAGATGTTAAGTCATTATTATGAGATACTAAGTCATTATTATGAGATACTAAGTCATTATTATGAGATACTAAGTCATTATTATGAGATACTAAGTCATTATTATGAGATACTAAGTCATTATTATGAGATTCTAAGTCATTATTATGAGATTCTAAGTCATTATTATGAAATACTAAGTCATTATTATGAGATTCTAAGTCATTATTATGAGATTCTAAGTCATTATTATGAGATACTAAGTCATTATTATGAGATACTAAGTCATTATTATGAGATTCTAAGTCATTATGAAATACTAAGTCATTATTATGAGATTCTAAGTCATTATAATGAGATACTAAGTCATTATTATGAGATACTAAGTCATTATTATGAGATATTAAGTCATTATTATGAGATGTTTAGTCATTATTATGAGATGTTAAGTCATTATTATGAGATACTAAGTCATTATGAGATTTTAAGTCATTATGAGATACTAAGTCATTATTATGAGATTTTAAGTCATTATTATGAGATGTTAAGTCATTATTATGAGATACTAAGTCATTATTATGAGATACTAAGTCAGTATTATGAGATACTAAGTCATTATTATGAGATTTTAAGTCATTATGAGATACTAAGTCATTATTATGATATACTAAGTCATTATTATGAGATTTTAAGTCATTATGAGATACTAAGTCATTATTATGAGATTTTAAGTCATTATTATGAGATTCTAAGTCATTATTATGAGATTCTAAGTCATTATGAGATACTAAGTCATTATTATGAGATGTTAAGTCATTATTATGAGATACTAAGTCAGTATTATGAGATACTAAGTCATCATTATGAGATACTAAGTCATTATTATGAGATTTTAAGTCATTATGAGATACTAAGTAATTATTATGAGATGTTAAGTCATTATTATGAGATACTAAGTCATTATTATGAGATGTTAAGTCATTATTATGAGACACTAAGTCATTATTATGAGATACTAAGTCATTATTATGAGATACTAAGTCATTATTATGAGATACAAAGTCATTATTATGAGAAAGTTTCTCATTATAATGACTTAAGGAGTATTTTTTTTCTCAACAGTGGCGGGAATGGGCTTCCATAATATATAGATCATGACCATTAGAGTTTATCTTGTGCTGCATGCATGTGTCCAGCAGATGGCACAAATGCATTATGATTATGAAACTTACACAGACCCACAAACTTGGAGCTACATGCCGTACCATAAACAGCTGTATTTGTTTTAAGACATTACGCTTTTAATCTTAAAATACATTTACAGCAGCCTACATTTACTCCACGCATGCAGATCTTGCACGAATGCTCTTTGTAGTCCTTGTTACAATTAAGTTATTTCAACAAAAATCAACAGCCTATATACATATATATCATACAGACTAAAGAGTAAAACATGCTAGTATACAATATCAACACCTGGCATAAAAGACTTGGGGGATACAGAGCATTAAGCACAATGTAAATAGTCAATATATAATTGTACAGATCTGAGAGCAGTATCGCAGAGGGATCTAAAATGAAAGCATCAGTTTTGTTATACGCTATCTTAGTACATTAGAACTTGCTTACTTTGGGTCAATATGCACTTAACATGTGCTGATGCTTTACGGTGCACTTTAGTATGCAACAATGTTTTAAAGTGCACTTAAAAAGCGCATGCTAAAGTTCTATTTTATGCTCTAACGCTGAAGTGTGTATTTTAGTAAACACACTTGAGTGCTTTAGCTTTTGTTAGGATTGTTAGGTTACATTTTTTTTTAATGTATTTTCATGTGCTGACCTGGAGGGCAAAATAGCACCCATTATTTGATCAGGTTTCTACTAAATATTAAGACTAAAAGATCAAATTCAGCGTACACTTTACTGATGACGCATACAGGCGAACGGATGAACCCAGAATATGAACGCAACTACGATTTCCCATAGAAGACCGTCATAACGAAAATGCTTATTGTGGCTAAAAGTCACCATGAATGATTTATCCATGCACATGTTCCTCGTAATCTTGAATCAAAACTTCCCTTCCCTCTCGCGACGACATCTCTTCTCTGATGATGCGTTTACTGGCACGTGGGCGGGGCAACCTGTCAATCACTCGAGATCCACCAATAGCAAACCACAACCATCCAATCAATTCCCCGTAGACAAAATCAAGCCCCGCCTACATTTGTTCTCGTTCCAGAAGCCTTTTCACTCGGACATGCATCACAATAGGGGAGAAAATATCGCAACTTCCATTTCATGCCGATTTGAATAATATAAGAAATACCGGTTTGCAGGGTTTTCACTACATGCTTTAAAAACGTATTTCGTTACATTACTCAAGTTTAGTCACTTAATCGAAATACTTTAGAATACTTTGGAATACTAATAAGTGTGGAACAAAGGAGTTTTTATCTCACAATTCTGACTTTTTCCCCTCAGAATTGTGTGATATAAAGTTGCAATTGTGAGATATAAACTCGCAGTATTGAGAAAAGTCTGAATTATGACATAAACTCACACACTAAATTCACAATTGCAAGAAAAAAAATAGTATTGCAAGTTTATATCTCCCAATTCTGACTTTATAACTTGCAATTGTGAGTTTAAATCTGGGAAAAAGATCCCTTTTTTGAGGGAAAAAAACAAAGAGTGAGAAAAAGTCGCAGTGACGAGTGAATTATAAAATGACTCACAAAACCTGAAAACAGTGGAAAACAGGAAACTGAACTCGTCTTTTTCAGACGGTCAGAGTCAGAGAATCACCAATCGCTGTTGAAATGACTTTGGTAATGTAAAACCCTTTTCAGATGGAACTGTAATCTGATTACCACCCATTTAAAATGAAACACAGTCACTCAAATGTTGTATTTTAAATACGTTACTACGTCACTTGTATTTCCAACCCAGCCAGTTTGCAATATCAAGCAGTTTAACACATTAAAAAGTTCATCACATTACTTTCTGATGTTGCATAAACATAAGGATATTTGCATAAGGCGACCTGATTGGCTGACACCAGCGTTACTGCTTGAAAAGTTGAAAATCTGTCGAGAGCAACGGCGGTTCGGCAACACCCATTCACCCAAGTGAACGAGATGGAAAATGAATTCGATGTCTTAATATTACTGTGGCACTTTTCAAGTTAAGTTTCTCAAGTGAAGTACGATACCGTGCCTTGTCTGTGGATCGCAAGTTCCCATAACTTGCGGTTTGCTCACATGCCTTCGTGAATTAAACATGTAAAGGAAATTTGACAGGCCTGTGCTGCGGTTTTTGCCCTCCAGGTCACATGACCAAAAACTATGAATCGATGCCGTCTGGGTTTTCCTGTTCGGCCGCCCGCGGGCAATTGGAGCTGGATTTGCTGGGCTCCGTGTTCTGCTTGCACCCCACGACGCCGTCCCGCACCAAACAGCCGCATACGAGCTTGTAAAACGCCCTTCGCATTTCCCTGCTGGCCAGCGTGTAGATGACGGGATTCATGGCGGAGTTCAGGACGGCCAGCGCGACGAACCAATTAGCTTTGAGCAGAACCGGGCAGCTCCTCGGCCCGCAGGCCACGTCAACGAGGAGGAGCACGAAGACGGGCGTCCAGCAGGCGATGAAGACGCCCACCACGATGCTGACGGTCCGCAGGAGGGCCATGGAGCGCTCGCAGTTGCTGTGCTTGGTGACCTTGCGGCTGCTGCTCTTGACGAGGATGTAAATGCGGGCGTAGAGGACGGAGATGGCCAGCAGCAGAGTTATGAAGATGATGATGCAGAACGCCACGTAGTTCTTGCTGTACAGAGGCAAGACGGTCGAGCACTGCGGGAGATTCTCCAGACAGTTCCAGCCTAGAATGGGCAGGACTCCCAGCGTGATGGCGATCAACCAACACGTGCCTATTAGCAGAAACACCCGGTAGTTTTTCTTCGCGTCATAAGGCCTCATTTTTATCATGGTGAGATGCCGCTCGATCGCAATCGCCAGCAGACTAAAGATAGAAGCGCCCAGGGCTACGAACATACTTCCTTCTCGGACAAACCACTCGGATGGAGACAAGTGTAACGTCCACTGTCCTGACATCAGCAAGTTCACTATGTAGGTGACGCCTGCCAATAAGTCACATAAAGCCAGGTTGGCGATAAAAAAGTACATCCGGTTATGAAATTTGTGGTTTTTCCAGATCGCCACCAGCACTATTAGGTTCTCCAAGACGATGAGGCTGCAAATGACCAAAAACACCACGGTTTGGGGGTCCAACGGGGCGCCTTTGGTGTCATCGCGATTGTCGAGTTTCCCTGTGTAATTGTAATGCAGGACAATGTGTTGATTAATCATCGCAGCAGATGCCGAGATCCTGAAAACGAAGCTGCTCTGAGGTCAGTCCGGACTGGAGCCGATCGCACGGGTAGGACGGGGGTTCTTCAGGGTTCCTGGTCAATCACCACCCTGTCCTGTCCTGTCGGTGGCACACATCTTCCTGTGGAGTGAACCAGAGGTGCTTAAAATTCAGCTTGAACTCAATATTATTCTGGTCTTCAAGGATTCATTGCCATCACTAACCCTCATGTTGTTTCTTCCACTGTTACAACTTCCACTTTGTCTACCAAAAGGTTTGGCAAGAGATCGTAAAACGAATCCACATGAATTGAGCCGGTTCTACGTGTTTTCAAGAGACTTGATCACATTTGATTTCATTTAATTCACATGTAAACGTTGATTAGCGAACATAAACTGAACCTCGAGAACAAACCTCTCAAATGTAATACGTTCAGGGCTGGGTGGGTCACTTTTAAAACGTATTTCACTACAGATTACAAAATACACGCTACATTTCGTTACATTACTCGAGTTTAGTCACTTCATCTAAATACTTTAGAATACTTCGGAATACTAATAAGTGTGAAACAAACACAAAAAAGGTCATTGCGAGTTTTTATCTCACAATTCTGACTTTTTCCCTCAGAATTGTGAGATATAAAGTTGCAATTGTGAGATATAAACTCACAATATTGAGAAAAATTAGAATTATGAGATATAAATTCATAATAAATTCCAAAACTCCAAGAAAAAAAGTCAGTATTGCAAGTTTATATCTCCCAATTCTGAAAAAAAAAAAAAAAAAAAAAAAAAAGTCGCAGTGACGAGTGAATTATAAAATGACTCTCAAAACATGAAAACAGTGGAAAACATGAAACTGAACTCGTCTTTTTCAGACGGTCAGAGTCAGAGAATCACCAATCGCTGTTGAAATGACTTTGGTAATCTAAAACACTTTTCAGATGGAACTGTAATCTGATTACCACCCATTTAAAATCAAACACAGTCACTCAAATGTTGTATTTTAAATACGAAACTAAGTTACTTGTATTTCGTTACTCCCCGACCCGGGATGCGTAACACCAGAATGAACCTCATTGGCTCTCATACTTGAGCTTCGGTTTACCTGAGGTGTTTATATGTGAATAAAAGTCTAAATTCAGCTCATCATATAAAGCGATCGAGTCTCTTCAGAAGATTTGGACCAAACCGCTCGATTCATGTGGATTAGTTTTACGATCTCTTTATGAACTTTTTGAAGCGTCAGTTTCTTTCGATTTCATCAAAAATATCTTTGTGTTCTGAAGATCGATGAAATTTTGCTGGTTTGGAACGACATGAGGGTTAATGATAATAAATGACGGAATTTTCATTTTTGGGGACGTAACCCTTTCATTCATCAATCTCTTTTATTTATGTCTTTCACGATCCAATCCTGATGATCTGTGTTTCACTCATGAAAAGCATGTTGACTTTACCACGGCTGGAATATCTGAGATGTTCCCATGAAGTTTAAAGTCTATGACGACAATACAGAATTAAGAGAACTATCGAGCATTAATGATCAAATAAATATATATAAAATCAATATTAAATATACTGTATATATGCTAAATTACTATATAAATGTACCACTGCACTACACTTATACTCTTCTGAGTCTCACTAAAGCGACATTTATTTGTTAAAAAAAACTTATCTATGTGAATATCTTTTAAAATGTCATTTATTCCTGTGATCAATTACATCATTACTCCAGTGTTCACAAATCATTCTAATATGATGATCTAAAAATGTCTTATTATCGATATGCTGCCTCATATCTTTGGTGATAAAAAAACAGGATTATTTGATTTAATATAACGTTTGACATTTGAAATCTGTCACGATGCTGAATGATTTCTTCTCACTCACCCCAAACTTTTGAACTATATTGTATTTCTACACTTGTAGAAAGTCCATCTTAAACTTGCAGTTTCTTCTTGGAACATATAGAGTGAATTCAGGCTGATTGGGACACTTTTTCCCATTGAGATGAATAGGGAAAAGTGTCCCAGTCAACCTGAATTCACCCGAGTAGCTGGTTCAAACTGGTTATTTGCTCATGCAGCAGGTTATATAGTGGGTGGTCAGATACTTTTTACATTTAATAGAACACATGTTACATGCGCATAACATTAAAACTTGTTGTGATGTGCATAGAATGATCATAATAGTACAAGTTTTAATGTCCAATTTAAACAATCAACAATTGTTTAAATCATTCTTTCAGAGATGCACCTGACAAGCAGTGTGAGTTTGATTAATTACTCACCACCGTATATCACGAACCGCAGAAACAAAGTTTCTTCTCTGAGACCCATCCGTGTCTTGTTCGGTTTGAGGAGGAGCAGCTGCTATATTTCCATCTTTAATCGTCCCGTGCTGTTGTGCAGAAGTTCAGACTGCGCGTAATGGAAGAAAGTCCTTTATCACAGCCGCATGTCTGCTGCTCTTTTCCTGCGGTGTGTCTGTGACAGACGGTCCAGCCCACGACACTCCTCCCCGCCCTCCAAAACTCCTTCTGCAGGATGAAAGCATTTCTGATACAGCCAACTATATTAACTAGGAAACAAGAAAGCATTGGCGTTATGGCATGTCCTGTTATTTTCCTTTTCAAAATTAACAGCTGAGGAAGGGAATAAAACTTCAAATAATTATTCAATTGAAAATATCCTAATAATGTCTTAAATCTGCTTATGCATTCAAAACTTTCAAGTAATTAGGAATTATTACAGCGCTCGTCAGTGTCAGAGTGACTGAGATGGCCAGTCAAATCAAAGAAGGCGGGGCTTGTTTATAGTTCAAAACCCGCCCCCTGTTGCTATGTCCGACAAGTCATGCGCTCTCCCGCCGCACATCATGTCCTCACGCGGTGAAAAATACATCGCGGAGCAAAGAGGACACTGACAACGCATGAAACAGTTTCATATTTAACATATAGACATTTTTTAAAGAAGTTGAATCAATAAATAGCGTCTAGTGTGTGTTTAACGTGTCGTGACAGATCATCTCTTCATACGAGTTAATTTATAGCATCAAATAAACATGAATGAACATCAGAAGGAATGTTGTTTCAAGCGCGGGAACGTTCAAGTTCACCGACGTTAATCTACTAACTCCCCTGACCGCTTTGTCGGACAAAATGGCGAATTCTGATTGGTCAGCTCGCCTGTCAATCAAACTGTTTGCGTTGGCCGTTGGATTTAGAATTCTATGAGAAAAAACTGACCCAACAAACATGGACAAATGAGAGTCAAGTCTGACAACTAACGTTACATACGTGTAACCATGTTAACAATATTTTCTGACAAGTTTATGAGTTTAATAATGTAGTATTATTTATATTTTAATTGCATTACCAATTGCATTGTTATACGCCGGTTTTCAAACGTTTTATAGCGCGACCGATCAAAGGCTTTGACAACCATTAGTAGCTAAACAAGCCAAAACGAATTCATTTAAAACTAAATTATAAAACTCGCACGCAACTTTCGGCACGAATCCAAAGTATTTAGATGCTATACTTACTATTTATTATGTAAAGTCCTTCACACTGCGTTCCGGTATTGATAGAAATAAATAATCCTCTTCACATGAGCAATGATCTCTTGCTGAATGGCACGGACTATTTAAATTCAGCATTGTAACTTTTATATGTTTTGACTGTATTTTATTTTTTACAATGAACAAACTGCGACGTCACGTGTGTGGTGCTTCGCGGTGTGCGCGCGAGTCGTCGGCGCGATCAAACCGCAGTTTTTGCAAGGGACTTGCCCCGTCGTCATGGCAACGGTTCGCGGCAAAGTCAGATTACGTCACAGTTTGTTGGCGTTTGACATTCCACAACCCAACAAACGCCGATTAAACATGTTCAGTTGGGTGAAAACCGCCGAATTTTACCGTTTTGAATAGCAAATATGAATCACTTTCGTTAAATTTCTTAAGTTTTGCATTTTCAACATTCACTCTTGTTCGTATGCATTATTTCAAATAAAATATGTTCAAAGCGATTACAAAAAACCTTGCTCTTTTACTTTTTTTATTTACCGTATTTATTTATATGGTAATCAAAAAAAAAAAAAATTGGATCATCAACATCCTAAAAACATCTTAAATAAGTCAAGAAATAAGTTTAAGTATTTTTAGACACTTCTGATTTTATATTTCTGAATCTTAAACTGGGCGTAAAATGGTCACTTTGAAATTAGATATAGATTAATATTTAAGCTGTGTCCGAAAGCGCTCCCTATCCACTATATAGTGCACTATATGCTGTCCGAATTCTGAGTGAACGACTGCATTCCCTACATTCGTTCACTACTTTTACCCACAATGCTCTCTGATTTTGAGTGTACATTCGATGTACACTCGTTAAAGCACCGTTACCCAAAATCCAACGCGATAAGACGATCGAGCACGAAAGAAAAATAAATATAGCGGACGGCAATACGGGAAGCGGCAACTTCTACAAATGTAAGTGTAATTTTTTATTAATTAGAACATCTTTGTAAAGATGTTTTGAAGCGAAATGATACAGATTTATATCATAATACATATACTTATTATCATATGATAATTTGGTCGATTTTTCTCATATGTTAGTGAACTGTTGTACATTGTATACTGTTGTTTATAGTGTATTTATTTACTATTATATTTTTTATAAACAAATGTGACAGTGTAGTGTTTTTGTTCTGTTATTTTTAAATATAAAATTTACTAAATAGCATGACACAGGTGTTTTTATTCTATCTTTATTCCCAGTAAACATGACAAATAAACAATAATATACTATTCATGAAGCTAAACAGGACATATTACAGACGGGTTTAGGAAATGTTAATGACGAAATTGGCGCGAAATGCTGTTAACGTCAGCGTCCGAATTCGCTCACTCATTTTCGTTCACTCTTTGCTGATATAGTGCGCTCAACTATCATGCACTATATAGGGGTTAGTGAACGAGTGAACGAGTGGGCGGTTTCGGACACAGCTTTAGTCATTTATAATTGTCCAGTTTTTTTCTCCACCAACGAAAAGAGTTTCAAGAGAAGTCATAGCAACAAACTTTTAATTGGATCGGTGCTCAGCCAATCAAATTTGACGACCAGAACTAAGCATTTTATACTATTTTATACTGAGGAAAAGTAATTCCACCAATTAAAAACTCAACAGAAAAGCTTGTATGTTAGAACTGACGTGAAACAAATGAAAATAACAAAAAATATAACTAGATTTTATCACGGAAACCGACTGGCAGCCCACATCAGATTTTAAACGGAGCTCACTGAGCTTAGCCGGCAGATTTGAGAGGTGAGTAATGGAACAGTGCAGAAGGAAACATCCCAGAAAAGAGTTGCCATGACCAGCCAGCAGACCAGAGCAATAAACATACAGTGAGCTGACTTTCAAATGAAACCGTTTGCTTCAGTGCTGCGGTGAAGTGTGTGTGTGTGTGTGTGTTGATCTGAAAGTGTGGCTTTAGCATTTATACACTCCGGAATGGGTGAAAGTTGTGCTCTGCTGTTTTCCATTCAGTTTAATGGGAAAACGGGTTACATATCGGATCAAAAAAAAAAAAAAAAAAAAAGATATTTTATGTTGTTTATATGTAAATGTATACACGCACATCCCTATTTTTTAGTATTTTTATTTTTCTGTCAGAGTATCAGTTGTTTATGGACATTAACTTTAACCGTAAAACACTTTTTTTTTATCATATAAAATAAGAAACGACTAAAAGTTGGAACTTCTTCCTGAGTCTCTCCATCAGTGTCGACTGTTGAGCTGTTAAAGCTCCGCCCTCTTCTGGAAAGGGGGCAGGAGCAGCAGCTCATTTGCATTTAAAGGGACACACACAAAAACGGCGTGTTTTTGCTCCTCACACCCAAATAGAGGCAAATTTGACACTATAATAAATGATCTGTGGGGGATTTTGAGCTGAACTTCAGACACATTCTAGAGACACCAGAGACTGATATTAGATCTAAAAGGAGCATAACACGTACCCTTTAAATGAACGAATACCAGTAGACTAGGAAAATCTGATCTAGTCTAATTCCATAAAGCCTGTAAAAGATGTTGCCAGCCAGTCACATTACTTTCCACTGTTGCATGAATCCAATTGGCTAGCATCTACGCCAGAGTATTTGCATAAGGTAATATGATTGGCTGAAACCTGCGTTGGCGCTTGAAAGGTGCGAGTGAAGCGACGCAACGGAACCCACAATTCAGGCAGCAGCACATGACGTCACCCATTCAAAGTAAATGACTTAACGCCAACGCCCCGTGTGAACGCCCTCTTCTGGAAAGCGGCTGGGAGCAGCAGCTCATTTGCATTTAAAGGGACATGCACAAAAATTTTGCTCACACCCAAATAGAGGCAAATTTGAGAAGCTATAGTAAATGATCTGTGGGGAATTTTGGGCTGAAACTTCACAGACACCAAAGATTTATATTGCATCTTGTGAAAAGGGCATTATATAGGTCCCTATTTATAGGCATTATATAGGTTATAAATGTTATATTTTGTCGTGCAATATAAATAATACATTGCATCGCAATAATAAGAATGTCCTCTTTTATTTCATAATGTGAGCTGGACACATTCTTGACGGGTTTTGTGAGATTCAGGGTTTGTGTTCATGCTGTCACACTGTTTCCCCAAATGTTAATCATAGGCTACTCTTATCCATTTATAGGAAAGTACACTGATCTGAGAGCTGTTAGTGGGGGAGAATCAGACTGGGCTGATGGCCAGGCAAACAACCTCTCATTACACACACACACACACACACACACACATATGTTGGGTTTCCATGTTACATGGAAACATTCCATATACATGATTTTTTTTCTGTGTACAAACTGCCCTAACCTAAACCTTATACCATCACAGAAAACTGCATTTTTACATTTTCAAAAAAACAACATGATGTATAAGCATTTTTTGAACCAAAAAAATGTCCTCAAGGTCAAAGATTTCAGCTATTACTATGTGTGTGGGGACATTTGGTCCCCCATAATATTTGGTTTCCCTGATCCACACACACACACACACTGGTGTTTATAGCATGAGCACATGTGTTGAGCAGTATCCGCTCTCTCTACACATTTCCCACCTGGACAGCAGGTGTATCTGTACAGAAATGACCATCATAGATTCCTCATCTAATTTAACTCCAGCCAGCAAAACCATAAGAGTCAAGAGCTCCCAAAGTGTTCTTGCTCAGAGGCTTAATGGAGGTCTCGTAACCTATAATGCGTTATAAATGACCCACATGACGCATGTTTCTGTTTCCATGAAGCAGAACAGAACAGCGCAGCATATATTGGGCTTCATCTTCCTCCCCACGAACGCAAGGCTCCGAAAACCCCAAGCATGAGTCTTAAAGTAACACACACACGGACCATAAACATACACCATTACCAAACAGCTCACTTTAAAAATAATTAGCCACAAATGAGTCAGCGCTTGTCATGCAGTGTGAAGATTATTTCTTGACAGGTTGCGTCTTTGAATATTAATAGACTTATCAATCATCACATCATCAGTTCATGATGCGTCTCTCACATTCATGGTATTTGACTGCCTCATTTGTTAGTAGGAATTGTTGCGTTATTTTGTAAATTACATTGAGGCTTGTGCTTCTCAGAAGTGATCTCAACAACAAAGAAAGAAAAATATATACAAAATAACGGAGAAGAACATTTTCTTCAGGGAAGGACTGTAACACAGTTCGTAAGAACGGGAAGTTCAACAGCTTTAATTAAACAAATAAGCAAACAATAAAACGAAAGTAAAAGGGCAAACAAAATAAAGCACAACATAAAATCCAGGCCTGGTCCTCTCTCGTCCTTCACTGTCGTCGCTCCTCTTTTATGCTTCCGGAGCTCCTCCGTGAGAGACACGAGACCGGTGTAGCGAGCAGCTGACGCTCATTATCACTCGCGCCGTTCCCTCATGGCTCTCGCCCGCTCTGCTCGTCACAAGAACATTTAACCCTGAAACACAACACAATGAAATGCGTAATTCAAAAATATGGGTGTGAAAAATAAATATAGAAAATTTTGGCATCATTACATTACGTTGTGCCCTATTTTTACAGACTTTTCTTAGAGTGAATGTCTGCAATAAAAAGGATTTTTTTAGGGCTTAATTTTAATTTCACTTCACTCATTTGTGTCTGTTTTTTATTCCTCCTATAAGGTCTTTTAGGAGAAGCTTTATTGAAGGTCCTGCAGAAATCGTGTGTGTGCGGGTTTGTTCTGATGCAGCACTCTTTCTCCGTGCCAAACATTTCGGACGAGTTCACTGCAGGCCTCAAGATCTGGAGGAGTTCAGACGGAAACCCCTCATTTATTCACGAGAGAAGCTCATGAGCAATTACAGTGAGTCCAAGCCTTTCATTTACTCTCGCTCACTCCAGCATTTCTCATTTTGCATCTCTAACAGTCAAAATTTGTATATTATCATTACTTTTTAAAAAAAAAAAAAAAAAAGTGCAATAGATTTGCTTTTAAACTAATTCATTTTTCAAAATATTGTCCGTCAAATCACATTTCAGGTTGGTATAATAAGCCTTTTTGCTTTTCATGTGACAAGAAAGCCATAAAACAGGAAATGGCATCATAGGAAGAGCTTTGATGCATATGGCACACTTTTCTGGAAATGCGTCTGGAGTTTCGAGCTAGCTTGTTATTTCTAGCCTCTCCGAAATTGCATACCCTACCTTTAATGAACCGGAAAAAAAACAATGTGTGGAATGTTTGGACACTTCATGCGCTCGACTTTCACATCTTTAATTTTTATTTCTCATTTTTCCGAATGTCAGAAGAATCTGAGAATAAATATATGATCTGTCAGTGAAGCACAACGTCTGAGCAATAAAATGCACTTGACCTTCAACTGCATTTCTGTTCTCTCACTTTTAAAAATAACCGACTCGTGTCGACCACAGCTACAGAAAGTCTCAGTTAATAATGTGACGGTGGTTTCTTTCTCATAAAGGTCTTCGTCTTTCACTGTTTGCGCTATATAGAGTTTATATCTTATAATTCTGACTTTTCTCAATATTGCGAGTTAATGTCTCATAATTCTGACTTTTCTCAATATTGTCAGTTTATATCTCATAATTCTGACTTTTCTCAATATTGTCAGTTTATATCTCATAATTCTGACTTTTCTCAATATTGCGAGTTTATATCTCATAATTCTGACTTTTCTCAATATTGCGAGTTTATATCTCATAATTCTGACTTTTCTCAATATTGCGAGTTTATATCTCATAATTCTGACTTTTCTCAATATTGCGAGTTTATATCTCATAATTCTGACTTTTCTCAATATTGCGAGTTTATATCTCATAATTCTGACTTTTCTCAATATTGCGAGTTTATATCTCATAATTCTGACTTTTCTCAATATTGCGAGTTTATATCTCATAAATCTGACTTTATAACTCACAATTGCAACTTTATATCACGCAATTCAGAGGGAAAAAGTCAGAATTGTGAGATATAAACTCACAATGACCTTTTTTGTGTTTGTTTCACACTTATTAGTATTCCAAAGTATTCTAAAGTATTTAGATGAAGTTACTAAACGTGAGTAATGTAACGAAATACGTCACAAATGACTTTTTAAAGCATGTATTTTGTAATCTGTAGTGAAATACGTTTTAAAAGTAACCCACCCAGCCCTGATCATACCTGTCATGAATATTTTTCTGACCACTTTTTTTTCAGTGGTACCAATTGAATTTGTCATGAAAATGTCATTAAGTGTTAATACTCTGTCAAATAATTTTATAACACCATCATGAATATTTTTCATTTCATAATTTCTTTTTTAAGTACCACAGTAGTTTAGGTCAAGAGAAATATTCCTGACGCTGTTGTGATATTTCGGTAATGTCAAGTTGTCATAACAAAGACATCACCAACAATGTCATCTTTGCATCATAAAAATGACATAATTGAGCGAATGACATAATCTAATGTCATGACAAGTGGTCAGGTCGGTCTGTAGCGACAATAAACCGAAAACTTGAAGCTGAACTCTGACACCTTATATAAAAACAGAGGTGACACTTTAAAATAAGGTCTCATTAGTTAATGCAGTAAATAACAATGAGCCATACACTTACAGTACATATTAATGTTGATTTTAGTTAATAAAAAAAAAAACAATTAAAAGGTTGATGGTCCCCATTGACTTCCATTGTACACTGTTAAATGTCGCTGTAGATTTAGCAACACATTACTGTAAAAACCAACAGTACAATACTGTATTATTAATTACAGCAGAAGCAGACTAAAATTAGAAAATGCTGTAAAATGACAGTAAAATACTGTTTTGTAGAATTACAGCACTCTTCGTGTGTACTGTAAACTAAATTACAGTACATTTACTGTATATGAAAATACAGTAACTTGCTGGCAACCGTACTGCCAGTACTGTACTGTAAAAATACAGGAAAATTGTTAACGGTGTATGTATACTATAGATGTCAATGTGAGCCAGAAACTGTTTGGTTATCAACAGAAGAAAGAAATTCAGACAGGTTTGGATGAGTAAATGACGACACGATCTTCATGTTCATCCATTAAAGGCTTCATTCATTCACCCAACAATGAAAATGATTTATTCATATATGAATCATTACGCAAAATGTTTGCGACGGACCTTAAAATCACAATGAGATGCTGTTACTGTACTGTAACGTGACGTCTTTCTGAGTAAATCGGGATATTCAATGAGAAAGCACTTGATTTTATTCTCCAGGAATTGATTGGATGCTGAAAAGTGACAGATGATGAAGTTCTGAGAACATTTTAAGCATCGTTACGCTTACATTTCTGCTTTCCATCAATTTGCATGTGTCCCAGCAAAATCCCAGCATGCTCTGCTGCTCAGACGCCCTGACGTCACTCCGGGGCATTTTTCCATTCACTGGTTATTTATTTGTTCATTCTTTGTTGCCACAAATCAGGGCCCTGGCTCCTAACAGGAGATTGTTTCATGCCGAGTGTTTGATTCCTGCTTTAAACGTCTCATTAGCTCCAAACAGAAGATCGGTTCATTCCGGAGCGGATCAGGCTTTCCCAAACGTTCGTGGGTATTGATTAGATTCGGATGCTTTCTCTCAGTCTGATAGACGTCTGATATTATCGCTAGTTTTTTTTATTATGGACTGTTTGCATCTATTTGATTTTATTTAAATAATCCATAATGCATTTATTCAAATTGCTTTGAATCAGTGTGAAATAATTCAATTTATTAACCCTTGTGCATCGTTCAAATTCACGACCCTTTCG
Source organism: Opsariichthys bidens (assembly GCA_037194245.1). Taxonomy (NCBI): domain Eukaryota; kingdom Metazoa; phylum Chordata; class Actinopteri; order Cypriniformes; family Xenocyprididae; genus Opsariichthys; species Opsariichthys bidens. The sequence goes on along the minus strand of CM074294.1, from coordinate 18,857,074 downwards.
TTATGTTCAGCCACGATTTTAACCGCTTTAAAAATGTATCAGATAAATATTTTTAAATCTTAAATCTATTGGTCAACCTCAGTCCTGATCAAAACTACTAAATTTTAAAAACAAAATTCAAGATTTTAACTCTTTAAAACGTTAAAATCTGATGCTGCACAAAAACTAACAATGTTGTTTCTAATCTTTGACACGTTTTTTCCCAAATCAGTGACATCATTTATGAATTTGGCAATTAAAGAGTTAAAATCCTGATTTTTTTTTTTTTTTTTTAAATTTAGTAGTTTTGATCAGGACTGAGGTTGATTAATAGATTTAAGCAAAAAAATTTGAAAAAAATATTTATCTGATACATTTTTAAATCAGTTAAATCATAACGAAAGGGTCGTGAATGTGCCCACAGAGTACGGTTGAGTTTTTGAACATTTTCAAAGCATTTTCCCAAAATATGTGTCAAAATAAGATTTGTCACCAAAAATCATTCCATTTGCTGAAACACGGAGAAAGTTATGGCCAAATTAAGACTCAAAAATTCCCCACAGTGGATGAAAACATCCCGAACGGCACATAAGGGTTAAATTAAATAATTTACATATACATGAACATGGTTAAAATATATCTGTGGTATGAGCAATATTCAATTAAAACCTTCGCCTGCAGTTTGATTGACAGGCGATCTGACCAATCATAACCTTGAATCCGTCATTTTGTCCGTCAAAGCGGTCAGGGGAGTTAGTAGATTAACGTCGGTGAACTTGAACGTTTTCCGCGCTTGAAACAACATTCCTTCTGATGTTCATTCATGTTTATTTGATGCTATAAATGAACTAGTATGAAGAGATGATCTGTCACGACACATTAAAGACACACTAGACGCTATTTATTGATTCAACTTCTTTAAAAAATTACTATATATTAAATATAAAACGGTTTAAAACCGTTTCATCTCTTTGCTCGGCAATGTATTTTTTCACTGCGTGAGAACATGATGTGTGGCGCATGACTTCTCGGACATAGCAACAGTAACTAAAGGGGGCGGGGCTTTGCGAAAGATTTGAGATTGAAAGAAATTAGATTTATTGATGATATATAATTGCGTATTTAAAACAAATTCAGTTTATTAGGACTATTGCAGCAATCTGACCCGTAAGACCGCCAAAGTTTATTAGTTAACGTCAAAACCGCATCCAAATGCATGGAAATATTACATGCCACTCAAATACAAGAATCTTAAATTTAGGTCTAATTATATATTTTTGTTATTTGAGCGCTATATAAGTGGAAAAATCTGAAAGATGACAATGAGATTTCTTGAAAAATTTGTTCATAAAATAAACTTGCTTGTAAATTTCACAAATAATTCCAAAGAATTGGCACTTAAATTAATTTGTTTAATTTTTATTTCTCATTTTTCAGAATGTCAGAAGAATCGGAGAATAAATATATGATCTGTCAGTGAAGCACAACGTCTGGGCAATAAAATGCACTTGACCTTCAACTATATTTCTTTTCTCTCACTTTTAAACATAAGCGAGTCGTTTTCCTGTGTGTCGACCACAGCTACAGAAAGTCTCAGTTAATAATGTGACGGTGGTTTCGTTCTCATAAAGCTGGTTTGAACGCTGTTGCACAAAGGTCTTCGTCTTTCACTGTTTGCGCTATAATTGTGTCACATCAGACCACATAAACATCAACTAAAACTGATCTTTATTTGTGCTCCAGACATGAATGTGAGGAACCTGAAACATATCAAGACAGCAGAGATTTTGTCATATTTCCCTCAGAATCTGTATAAATGTTGTTCTGTTGGTCGTTATTATAGTTTGGCTGAAGAGAGAGACAGTAAACGTGTCTTGCACCTATTCACAGGGTCGGGGAGTAACGAAATACAAGTAACTTAGTTACGTATTTAAAATACAACATTTGAGTGACTGTGTTTCATTACAGTTACATTTTAAATGGGTGGTAATCAGATTACAGTTCCATCTGAAAAGGGTTTTAGATTACCAGTGATTTAAACTCACAATTGCAAGTTATAAAGTCAGAATTGGGAGATATAAACTTGCAATACTATTTTATTTTTCTTGCAATTGTGAATTTAGTATGTGAGTTTATATCTCATAATTCTGACTTTTCTCAATATTGTGAGTTTATATCTCATAATTCTGACTTTTCTCAATATTGTCAGTTTATATCTCATAATTCTGACTTTTCTCAATATTGTGAGTTTATATCTCATAATTCTGACTTTTCTCAATATTGTCAGTTTATATCTCATAATTCTGACTTTTCTCAATATTGTGAGTTTTTATCTCATAATTCTGACTTTTCTCAATATTGTGAGTTTTTATCTCATAATTCTGACTTTTCTCAATATTGTCAGTTTATATCTCATAATTCTGACTTTTCTCAATATTGTGAGTTTTTATCTCATAATTCTGACTTTTCTCAATATTGTCAGTTTATATCTCATAATTCTGACTTTTCTCAATATTGTGAGTTTTTATCTCATAATTCTGACTTTTCTCAATATTGTCAGTTTATATCTCATAATTCTGACTTTTCTCAATATTGTGAGTTTTTATCTCATAATTCTGACTTTTCTCAATATTGTCAGTTTATATCTCATAATTCTGACTTTTCTCAATATTGTGAGTTTTTATCTCATAATTCTGACTTTTCTCAATATTGTCAGTTTATATCTCATAATTCTGACTTTTCTCAATATTGTGAGTTTTTATCTCATAATTCTGACTTTTCTCAATATTGTCAGTTTATATCTCATAATTCTGACTTTTCTCAATATTGTGAGTTTTTATCTCATAATTCTGACTTTTCTCAATATTGTCAGTTTATATCTCATAATTCTGACTTTTCTCAATATTGTGAGTTTTTATCTCATAATTCTGACTTTTCTCAATATTGTCAGTTTATATCTCATAATTCTGACTTTTCTCAATATTGTGAGTTTTTATCTCATAATTCTGACTTTTCTCAATATTGTCAGTTTATATCTCATAATTCTGACTTTTCTCAATATTGAGAGTTTATATCTCATAATTCTGACTTTTCTCAATATTGTGAGTTTTTATCTCATAATTCTGACTTTTCTCAATATTGTCAGTTTATATCTCATAATTCTGACTTTTCTCAATATTGTCAGTTTATATCTCATAATTCTGACTTTTCTCAATATTGTGAGTTTATATCTCATAATTCTGACTTTTCTCAATATTGTCAGTTTATATCTCATAATTCTGACTTTTCTCAATATTGTGAGTTTATATCTCATAATTCTGACTTTTCTCAATATTGTCAGTTTATATCTCATAATTCTGACTTTTCTCAATATTGTGAGTTTATATCTCATAATTCTGACTTTTCTCAATATTGTCAGTTTATATCTCATAATTCTGACTTTTCTCAATATTGTGAGTTTATATCTCATAATTCTGACTTTTCTCAATATTGTGAGTTTATATCTCATAATTCTGACTTTTCTCAATATTGTGAGTTTATATCTCATAATTCTGACTTTTCTCAATATTGTCAGTTTATATCTCATAATTCTGACTTTTCTCAATATTGTGAGTTTTTATCTCATAATTCTGACTTTTCTCAATATTGTCAGTTTATATCTCATAATTCTGACTTTTCTCAATATTGTGAGTTTTTATCTCATAATTCTGACTTTTCTCAATATTGTCAGTTTATATCTCATAATTCTGACTTTTCTCAATATTGTGAGTTTATATCTCATAATTCTGACTTTTCTCAATATTGTCAGTTTATATCTCATAATTCTGACTTTTCTCAATATTGTCAGTTTATATCTCATAATTCTGACTTTTCTCAATATTGTGAGTTTATATCTCATAATTCTGACTTTTCTCAATATTGTGAGTTTATATCTCATAATTCTGACTTTTCTCAATATTGTGAGTTTATATCTCATAATTCTGACTTTTCTCAATATTGTCAGTTTATATCTCATAATTCTGACTTTTCTCAATATTGTGAGTTTATGTCTCATAATTCTGACTTTTCTCAATATTGTGAGTTTATATCTTATAATTCTGACTTTTCTCAATATTGTGAGTTTATGTCTCATAATTCTGACTTTTCTCAATATTGTGAGTTTATATCTTATAATTCTGACTTTTCTCAATATTGTGAGTTTATGTCTCATAATTTTGACTTTTCTCAATATTGTGAGTTTATATCTCATAATTTTGACTTTTCTCAATATTGTGAGTTTATATCTCATAATTCTGACTTTTCTCAATATTGTCAGTTTATATCTCATAATTCTGACTTTTCTCAATATTGCGAGTTTATATCTCATAATTCTGACTTTTCTCAATATTGCGAGTTTATATCTCATAATTCTGACTTTTCTCAATATTGCGAGTTTATATATCATAATTCTGAGGGAAAAAGTCAGAATTGTGAGATAAAAACTCACAATGACCTTTTTTGTGTTTGTTCCACACTTATTAGTATTCCAAAGTATTCTAAAGTATTTAGATGAAGTTACTAAACTTGAGTAATGTAACGAAACACGTTACAAATGACTTTTTAAAGCATGTATTTTGTAATCCGTAGTGAAATACATTTTAAAAGTGACCCACCCAGCCCTGATTATGCATGAGTTTAATATCCTGTAAATGCATATTGATCATGCACTTATGTCTCAACTTCCTGTTTGTGCTTGCGGTGTCTAGTGGTCTAGAAAGAAAGAAAGAAAGAAAGAAAGAATTTGGCCTTTTCACTTTGGACCGTGGTGATTTAGAGCAGACCCTGGTTGAAATCCAACAGTAACACTGGATAACAGATGGTTGTCTCTGTTAATGGGCACATTAACCTCTCTCTCTCTCTCTGTCTCTCTCTCTCTCTCGGCCTGGACGCAGTATAATTGTAAGGTCCAGGTCCTTGAGTTGGAGCCAAACTAAGCGAGTCAGGGCTGTCATGACCTTGTAGAGATGCTGAAAGAAGCAGCTTACGTATTCAGATGTGTTCATTCTCTCTCTCTCTCTGTTCAAGACGTGTGATGCGGTGCGATGTGAACAGCTCAGAGGATAAAGTAAAGTAGTGTTCCTGTTAAGACCTGCCTCTTTCTCTCAATTTATTTCTCGCTAATGCTCAGAGAGTTTATTTATTTATTTATTTAAAAGTGTTTCTGTTAAAAAAAATTGAATTATGTAATTGATTTTAGTTTTTATTTATTATTAATATTTGAAATATTGAATACTTTTTGTTATTCATTTAAAGTAATTTTGTAATTAATTAAAAAAAAGTGTATGTGTGTGTATAATTTTATTTTAACCAGGTTTAAATATATATTTATAGTGTTATTAAATACATATATGTTTATTATATTTTATAATAAATATTCTTATTGATTTTAGCCAGGTTTGTATATTTATTTATATTATTTATTCTATTTAAAAAAAAATTATTATCAATAATGTTATTTTATTATAAATATTTTATTGATTTTAAACTTGGTTTATTTATTTTCTTTCAAATTTATTTATATTATTTTAAAAGACATACAGACATAAACCAGTTTTAAATAGATATTTATAGTGTTTAAAATATTTTTATTGATTTTATCCAGTTTTATATATGTATTTATATTATCTGTTTATATTAATTAATTTATAGTTTTTGAACATTATATTTGCATATATATATATATATATATATATATATATATATGCAAATATAATGTTCAAAAACTTTAAGTATATATATATTATATATATTAATATGTACATATTTATTTATTATTTAGTTTTAAAATAATTTATTTATAATTAATTAATTAATATTATTTTTTTTTAAATAATGTATTAATATAAAAAAACACATTTTAACCACATTTTAAAAACATAAAACAAATTACAGCCTTGAAATCTCAACACAGACAAAACATTATCGACACAAACGCATCATTTTAAACGCATAGGCAGCATCTCTACATCGCATTTACTTTATAACTTCCTTAATCATATTACTTCAAGCTCAATCTTCGTGTCTCAGGAAGTTCCTAAATGGATTTCAAATGACTTCAAACATCTAACTATAATAGTTCAGCGTGTTTAGATTTATTGTAATACATCAGTGAATCTATGAGTGCATCATAAAAAACAATCAAACAACACAAGATGGTCATCAATTTTTTATTTATATAAATGACAACAGAGCTCATAAATAAATCTGGACCGGTCATATGCTATAAAATATGGACATACAGACATATGAGAGGCATAACTCACGGAGGCATAAATAAAACATGTGCCTTCCATCATATCTGATTGTATGTACAAATCCTGTATTGTGTGTCTCATCTTCTTCACTGC